>JAGFNQ010004298.1:232803-317681 GCA_024364735.1 Boesenbergia rotunda
CCAAAAAAAAAATCATTGTAAATTGACGCGTTGAGAAAGATAGGAATGCTCGAAGACAATGGTTAAAAACTTATCTTTTCACCTTTCATCATTGTGTTTCAAGTTGAACAGTTGTGATTTAAGCGAAATATTCCTTAAAACGGCAACCATTTATAACCATTGTATTACAAATAAGAAGACAACAATTTTTAACAATTATCTTTGAGCGTCCTTAAAACTCCGCCTGTGACGACCTAGTCATGGCCGGTCCCAAGCCCGGATAAAGGAGGAGGGTTGCGTTAGGTTGCCAGCCAGCGTAAAAAACTATGGCAAATACTCAATGAATGGATCCATTAAAGTATTATGCTAATGCTAGGATGTTCCCCGGAAGGAACGCGTTGCAGGGTCCGACTGTAACGTCTCGGCAAGGACCGCTACATCTCCAGAACCCGGGTGTAGTGCTAAATATGCAAGGGTTCGCGTTGCAGGGTCCGACTGTAACGTCTCGGCAAGGACCGCTACATCTCCATGAGAACTTGGGTGTAGTGTTAAATAGGCAAGAGTTCTCACACCATAGGTGGACTAAGAATAAACATTATAAGAAAAGTAATAGTCTCAGATTTGGAACATGGAATATAGGAACTCTCACTGGTAAAACAATGGAGGTAGTAGATACAATGATTAGGAGAAAAATTAGTATTTTGTGTGTGCAAGAGACAAAATGGGTAAGTGAGCAGGCAAAAATGATAAAGAACTTGGGTTTTAAATTATGGTATACATGAAAGAGTAAAACAAAAAATGGAGTGGATATTTTGGTAGACAGTTCTTTGAAAGATCAAATTGTTGGAGTAGTTAGAAAGGGGATAGACTTATAGCTCTAAAGATAGTAATGGCGAAAAAAACTGTGAACATAATTAACATATATGCACCTCAAATAGGATTATATGAAGAAACTAAATCAAGATTTTAGGACGGCGACTTAGATGAGGTATTACAAAACATTCAGCCATATCGAAATAATTTTAATAGGAGGCGATCTAAATGGACATGTCGGAGTGAAAAATGAGGAATATGAGAGGGTACATGGGGTCATGGGTTTGGAACAAGAAATGAAGAAGGAAAAACTATATTGGATTTTGCGATAGCATATGACCTTATACTAGCTAATACATTTTTTAAGAAAAAAGAAGAACACTTGATCACATTCAAAAGTGGGAATAATAAATCACAAATTGATTATTTTATGGTTAGGAAGAGAGATAGGAAGATTTGTAAAGATTGTAAGGTTATCCCTGGAGAAAGCTTAACTACCCAACATAGATTAGTAGTGTTAGATATACACCTTAGTTATAATATCAATAGAGGAAAAATATACACGACTCCTAGAATTAAGTGGTGGAAGTTAAAGGATGGGAAGCAAAACATATTGAAGGAGAAGGTAGGAATACAAGCATTAGATGAAATATATAGCGACTCTAATACGACATGGGATAAGATGATATCAAAGTTGAAAATAGTAGCTAAGGATGTACTCGGTGAGTCAAAGGGGCATGCACCACCAAGGAAGGAATCTTGGTGGTGGAATGAGAAAGTACAAGAGAAAGTGAAAGAAAAACGAATGGCTTATAAGGAATTATATATTTGTAAGAACGAGGAAAACTTAAAAAAATATACAATAGCCAAGAAAGAGGCTAAGAAAGCAGTGAATGAAGTAAAAAATAAAACTTTTGAACGATTATATCAAAATTTAGATACAAAAGAAGGGGAAAGAGACATTTATAAAATAGCTAAAGCAAGAGAAAGGAAAACAAGAGACCTTAGTCAAATAAGATGTATTAAAGATGAATGCGATAGAGTACTAGTAAATGATAGCGAAATAAAAGAGCGGTGGAAGATTTACTTTCATCAACTTTTTAATGAAAGTTTAGGGGACCAACTTGACTTAGGCAATTTAAGTATTTCAAATGAGTATAGAAATTTTAATTTTCATCGGAGAATTCAAACTTCAGAAGTAGAACAAGCTTTGAAAGGGATGCAAAATGGAAAGGCCGTGGGACCGGATGATATCCCAATAGAGGTATGGAAATGTTTAGGGAAAAAAGGTATTGAATGGCTTACAAAATTATTTAATTTAATATTGAAAACAAAAAAATGCCTAATCAATGGAGGGTAAGTAGTCTAGTTCCCTTATATAAGAACAAAGGAGACATACAAAATTGTGCAAACTATAGGGGTATTAAATTAATGAGTCATACCATGAAACTTTGGGAAAGAGTAATAGAAAAAAGATTGAGGAAGGAGACCACGGTAACCGAAAATCAATTTGGGTTCATGCCTGGAAGGTCGACAATAGAAGCTATACATCTTCTTAGGCAATTAATTGAAAAATATCGGGAGCAAAAGAAAGATCTACACATGGTATTTATTGATTTAGAAAAAGCTTATGATAGGGTACCAAGAGAAATTATATGGAGAATTCTAGAAAAGAGAAGCGTTAGCGTAACATATATTGACCTAATTAAAGATATGTATGAAGATGTAACGACTAGAGTGAAGACTTCAGGTGGATTGACTGAAGCATTTCCAATAAGGATAGGGTTACATCAAGGATCAGCTTTAAGTCCCTATCTTTTTACACTAATCATGGATGAACTCACTAGGCACATTCAAGATACAGTGCCATGGTGCATGTTGTTTGCAGATGATATTGTTTTGATAGATGAGACACGTGAAGGAGTAAATGCTAAACTAGAATCTTGGCGGGAAACTCTAGAAATGAAAGGTTTTAGGCTTAGTAGAGTAAAGACTGAATATATGGAATTTAAGTTTAGCAATGCTAGACGTAGTGAAACAATTGTTAAGATAGGAGATGATGAGTTGTCTAAAATCGAGAACTTTAAGTATTTAGGATCGTTCTTGCAAAGTGATGGAGGAATTGAGAGAGATGTCTTACATAGAATACAAGCAGGATGGTTGAAATGGAGATTAGCATCGGGTGTCTTATGTGATCGTAAAGTACCTCTAAAACTTAAAGGGAAGTTCTACAAAACGGCAGTTAGACCTGCTATGTTATATGGTGCTGAATGTTGGGCTATGACTCGAGCACATGAGCAAAAGATGAAAGTTGCAGAGATGAGGATGTTAAGGTGGATGTGTGGACATACGAGGATGGATAGAATAAGGAATGAGAGTATTAGAGAGAAAGTCGGAGTTGCATCTATTGAAGAAAAACTTCGGGAGACACGTTTGAGATGGTACGGACATGTACTTAGAAGACCAATAAATGCCCCTGTTAGACGATGTGAAACTATGATAAATACGCACATTAAAAGAGGGAGAGGAAGACCAAAAAAGACTTGGTTGGCAACAATAAAACAAGATAAATTTTATTTAAATCTAGATGATGATATAGTAGGGGATAGAACTCAATGGCGTAAAAGGATCCATATAGCCGACCCCACCTAGTGGGATAAGGCTTTGTTGTTGTTGTTGTATCTTTGAGCGTCCCTATCCTTGTCAACGCCTCAATTTACCACAGTTTTTTTAAGTCTTTGACCATGATTTTTAACCATTTGTTTCAAGTGCAACGACAACGGATTATAATTATTGTCTTTGAACATCGTATCTTTCTCAATGCATCTATTTATCACAATTTTTTATATATTAGACAATGATTTTTAACCGTTGTCATTTGTATTGAAATTATTATCATTTTAACTGTTTAACTATTGTCGTTTCTCAACACACACTAAAAAGAACAATAAACCGTTGTCTATATAATAATTTACTAGCGTTGTTAATTTTTAATATACATCATATAACAACATCAAAAATTGTAAAAAACATATAAACAAGTACACTTGTAGTAATATGAAGTACAAGCTCATATCATCCCATTTTAAATGATTATCGTTAAAAATATATATACAACAATGCTTGTAGCAAAACAATTATATATTCACTACACCAAAAGTGTTATGAATAATCAAAATATTTATAAATTACAACATCTAACTAAAAGAATTATGAATACCTAAATTTCCTGCTCATCAACACCCACTCCTCCGAACGTATTTTATAAATTTCCTTTGCATCTATAATAACTTTTGCGAACTGCATGTGAAAAAGAGTAAAATTTTATCACCGAAATAGGGTTGCAAATCTTATGAACTTTGTCTCCAAGCAATCAATTTAATCAAAACTATCAAAATGCATTCTTTCTCAAAAGACTCGAGTGATATCCAAGTACCATTCAACTAGTTCTTACAATGAAAGTAATATGAACCCTTACTAAAACTTCAAGCTGAAATATATGCAATAATTTTTTAGCACAAACATCATCAAGAGGAGTAACAAAACAAACCTAGATTGCAATAACACTAAAGATAAAGGATGATGACAAAATTAATTCTTCTTCTGAAAAAATGAACACAAAATCATGAACATTCTTTTTGAAGATCTCCTGAACATACTGAAACTAATTGAGGAACACGCCTGCCCTAAGGACTTGGTATACTATTGCAGTTATGTAATTTCTAATGGACACCTGGAATATAATACTCCAAAGCTATAGTTCTATTGTCTTTACAAATAAATATTGGCAGAATCAAGAAGAAAACCGTTATTACTTTGGAACCACGTGATTTGTTTCTAACAAAACCTATTTTGTCTCGTGAGCTAGAGGCAGGTAGAATTATGTTTTTCTGCCTCTTTATGAAACCTGAATTCTGCCCTCATTAACATTCAGAATTCCAACTAAAATACCAAAAGAATCACATGTAGAACTACTAAGATGCTACAACAAACATAAATAAATCGCAAAGAGAACAACAGACTTGACTAATGAGGGCATTATAGTGCAAGAGTAGATGGGGATGCATTTGTCAAGCTATGTCATTCTATTTGTAAGAGGATGCATTGCTTCTTCCTAAATGTTTTGAGTGGCCAAATAAATGAGGGAAAGAGCAATGGATGGAAGCACATAATATGAATGTAATGGGTCTATGTACTGCTAATATTCTTAATTTTTCATTTTCATTAACCAAATGCAATTAGAATGAAACTAGATTACACAGATATTAGATAAAATTAATATGGCCATAGCATCATAGTGACCAGATGTTCCTAGTGCCATTCTAGTTACCAATTAATAACTGTTACAAATGTAAACTTTTGGCCTTCCACAAGAATAACTAAATTCTCCAGAACAACAAAAAATTTGATAACTACCTGGCAACATCAAATTGGCCTTGAATAAGATAAAATACCAGCAGCAGATTTCAGTTTATATGCCAGCGCAATAAAAGTTGGTTTCTCTCCAAGCAAAACATTTGACACTGTTAGATACTTTTAAAAAGGGCTTAAATGCAAAAAACCCTAACATTAAGGGCTTGGTTTGGATTGACAAAAGATGAGGGGTCTTTTTGCAAAAAGACCAACCCTATAAACCCTTCTTTTTATTTTCTTCCTTTTCCGCCGAAAATTCCCCTCTTCCTTCGCGAAAACTGCTGCAACCTTTCCCTCTCTCGCGAAAAATTCGCGATCTCTTCCTCCCGATCATCTGCGCCGTAACCCTCGCACGCGAGCCTTCTTGCAATTCCTCCTCACGCGAGCAAGCCGACGCCATCCACTTCCCCTTCGCCTGCTCTCGCGATCGAGTTCCTCGGTCTTTGAGGCCGGCGATCAGAGCACTGAGGTGGAGGCGTTGGCGTGATCCACCGACGGCGATCATCTAAGGTAAGGAAACTCCTTGTTAGGGTTTGCTCTTGTATATGTGTTGTTTTGATAAAATCATTCACCGGTTTTCTATGGTTTTCAAGTTGGCCGTGAGTTTGATTCTCCGAGGAGATTCTTGTTTTAGGTTTTGGTTTGAAGTTTGGGAATCTGATGGTGGGTTTTCTTCCTTCACGAGTCTACTGTTGAATTGTGTATTTTTTTTTGTTCTTTTTCTTTTTTGCGAGGAAGCCTAGGTTGCGATTTATCAAACCGCTCAGATGTATGTTTTGGTTGTGAATTGATTTAAATTAGTGGATGAACTTGTGTGCTAGTCGGCCATGGTTTGATTGTGTTTGATAGAGATGTATTCTGTGTTTGGTTTTGTGTTAGTTTGCTCTATGAGTGTTGTCGTGGGATCTGATGTATTCTGTGTTGGGTTTCGGTAGGGAAGAGCTGACCTTGTAGTTTGAAGTGTTAGTTTAGGTTAGTTTGTAGATGAATCTTACAAGATTGTAAAACTGCTCGGTGCGAGCTCTGTAGTGCCTGTTGTAGTATGTAGTGCCTGTTGTAGTAGAATAATTTGGATAAGTTATATCTTGTATGACATGGCTGATCATGGTGATAACTCTGTGTTGTTGTTGTGCTATGAGTTATAGAGGTATGTGATATACTTTGTGTAAGGAATGGTATTTGGATGGGTTGGCATGACTTGGGTTGGAAAGAACCAATCGTTGTCCGGAATAGTTACATAAATGTTGTAAATAGGATTTATCCTAATTTTATTTATTTATAGTTTAACTAATTATTTAATTATATAAATAGCTAAACTATATTCTTAATACAGAACTCTGATTTGAACACTTGGACGTGAGAGTTACTTGGATACATTCTACATTTATGGCGGGTACTTCTTTTTTGTATCCTGTAGTTTATTGAACTTAAATACATGACTTATTTTGTTTCCGAATATGACTGCTTTACCTTATCTTTATCTTTTATTCATCTTTTGATATTTTCTTTGCTTGATCTTTGAGCAAATCAAAATTATATCCATACAGTCTCACCTGTTGATTTTCTGATCTGTAAAGTATCGCTTGTATGCGAGTACTTAGGAATAATCATTAAACACAACTAGGGTTTGGTTGACATTAGATATACCCTACACAGTAAATCAGTTGCATATTTATTAATTCTGATATTTATTTTTTAAACCGTTATATAGTTGTGACCTAGTTGATTATGCATATTAGTATCATGCACCATATCTGCATAATTACATGCTGACGAACATCGGCTTCCTTATGGTTAAGCCTGTTGTCAGACATATAATTTTCTGTCCACTTAACCACTTAGGAATAATGGTAGTTGTTAGAGTGTGAACAGTCGTCCTATTGTGCCACACTCGACGACTCATGGGTAGTAGATGTTGAAGTTATAGGCAAGCAGTTGACACCCTCTTCGTTGTTTTCGAGGGATAGTAGAGCTGTTGGTGGCTCCCTTTTTTTCCTGAGGTTTTGGAGTAGTTGGCTCCTCAGCATCCTGTTCACTCAACCACTTATAGTAGTGGTAGTTATTAGAATGCGTATAATTGTCACAACCCTACCCACTCCACCTTACAGATGTGATGTGATAGCAGCTTGACAAGCGTCAGGGGTGACATGTCATTGCATCATGTGCATTTACTTGTGTTTACTGTATTTGTTTGAGCTATGATTATTATATTTGATTGACATACATGTATTATTTATTATTGCACTTTCATTCAATTTTACATATTCGTACATGCTATTCTGTTTCGGAGACTATACATTGTTGTTTCTATCTACTTGTTATATCTTGTTATATGTCATGCATTTATCTATCTAATTACCCGCAGAGTCCACCCAGAGTCACCACCACTTGCATCTAATTTGTTTCAGGTAGTTAGTAGATGCATTACTTAGAGCTAGGAAAGGATCCAGATCTGCTAGTCCCCTGCCTTGAGTATTTTTAGTTATTTCGTACTTTCTTAGTAATCTTGTCCTTATTTATGTCTCTTTGGATTGGTTTTTATTACGAGCTATAATCTTATTTTCTATGGACTTTGTAGTGTGAGTAATTTTATTTGGAGTTAAATTTTTTTTCCTTGAGGTTGATGGTTATATTTTTATATCATTATTAAATGTGGGTTGTAGAATTTTCTTTACTATTTCGATGTCGACAGTGTGAGGTTATGCTATATATTGTTGAAATATATGTATTGATATTTCAAATTGTCCATCGTACAAGAGAGATGTCCATTTTTCTAGTGTGCATGGACCCTGGGGCGTGACAGGCACTGTAGATGAAATAACTGAAGCCAATAGCAGTGGTAATTGGAGGTGAGTTTTCTGCTTGAAGTGGCCTCAGTACAGTTTCAATGGCGAAAAAACATCCGGCCACAGCAGCATTGAATCCTGAATATACACACACAAAAAAGAGTCAAGATGTGTATTTCCAATTTTTCAACAATATAACAAACGATTCAGCAAGAAAGCAGATATTGTTTGCACATTACTTACCAACATGTACACACCACACACGTGTACAACTCTAAGATATGAATATCAAAACGAGACTGTATGGATATAAAGTAGAACATCTCTAAGGTCAAACACATAAAATCAAGCTAATGAACTAATGTGAATAGATTCAAGATAAATGCTGCTACTAATCAAAATCTATATATCGTACACTAAGGTCAAGGTACTTAAGGAGACAAGGTAAGAGTATTCGTTTGATATGTAGATAGTATCAAATAACTCCCTCATCGAGATACTCATCTCAAATCAGAGTCCTACATTTAAAAGGTATAGTTTAGCTACTTTAACAAATATCTTCTAGCTAAACTCAATCCCAAAACCAAATAGAGGAAATCATTCCCTTTCCAATTAAGGAAACCCAAATTAAATCAATCCGAGGTGGTCAACTAAGCTCCGACTGATCCAATTCTTAATAGTTCTTAGCTAATATAAACCATAATAGTGATACTCATTAATAAATTATTTATTAACATATCTGATCCCGGCCTAGCTCGCGTATAACTCGGTCGGCCAGCCTGGCGCCACCTCAGGATAGGTCAGAGTCCGAGGATATGGATAGGTCGAAATAGCTAGCTGGGCCCGGAGGCCCCGAGGCCGAGTCGAGCCGAATCACCCGACCAAGTGATCAGTCAGAGGTACCCCAACCCAATCTATTGGGGAAACACCATGTGTCCGACCCCGTTCGCCACCCGAGATGCACAACTCCTTAGCCCTTAGCAAGAGGTATCGGCTGCCGAGCCTAAGGACGTTGAGCAAATCCAGTAGGCATCCAGTCGATAGTTTTCCTATGCCCGAACCACCCGCCCCGGAGATAAGCCTGATTGGCCAAGCCCGAGCGCTCCTTAATCCGGGGGATATCTTATTCTAGTCCAAGGGGTATCAACCACATGGCCAGGTCTCACTCGGAGCGGCCGGTCGGCGCTCTAGTTCAGGATTTGTCGTCTTCCAGAGAAGGATCATTCCCTGACACCACCATAGCGTAGGGGTATGGAAGTCGGAGTAGGTCTGACATCTTCCATGCCCGAATCGCGAATATCCCGCTGACACGGCATGTTCCGCTGACACAATATGTTACTCTGACACCATATGTTCCTGACATACCCTGGCTCTCTATACCACGACAACCCGACGACAACCCTTACTTGTGTCAGACGCAGGCAGGAAGTGTCAGCTCCCTCGACTATATAAGGTCCTCCACATTCCACTTCACACGTACGTGCGCAAGAGTTATTTTCGCTACTGTTCTATTCCTTTCTTCCCTTCCACCGGAGACTGATTTGACCGTCGGAGGGCCTTGCCGAGGACTTTTCCTGGAGGGTTGCTAACGGTCATTTCCTTGCAGGTCGGAGCTAGCATCAGCAGTACTCAGGTCCACTTCGCTCTTGGGAGTCCACCTCACTCTGCGACAGGATCATATTTGGCGCTAGAAGGAGGGTTTTCTGCCTGATCGAGAGTGCAAGATGGATGATCCCAACCGAGTGACAGTGACAGTTACTCCCAAAGAGTACGAGCTCTTGTTGGCTGCCCGAGCTCAGAAAACCCCACAGAGACCTTTGCAGGTTGGTAGCCCGGCGACTTGATTTCCTAAGCCTTCGGCTCTTGGCCACTCGGGAGGTCAGGGAAATGTTGCCCGACCAAAGGGAGGCTCAGTCCCCTTCCCTGCCGCTTTCTACAGAACCCAAGACAACGAGGCTCATTCGATTACCGCCGAGGCATCTTCATCCAGCCAGACCCACCGACCTCGCCCAGATAAAGGGAAGGCCCTAGCCGTCCCACATTCGGTCCCCCTGGCGCGCTGCCCCTTCTCCTCGCGAATCCTCGAGGACCCGGTGCCCAAGCATCTTCGGTTCTTCACTAATCCGGAGTATTCCGGAACGACCGACCCTGAAGAACTCGTCATGAAGTTCGAGAGTGTGATCCTGCTGCACCAGTATCCCGTGGGCGTGAAGTGCTGAGCCTTCTTGACAACACTCTCGAGGTCAGACCAGCGATGGTTCGACCAACTCCCGAACGGGTTTGTGTCGAGCTTCGAGGAGCTCAGGGGGATATTCCTGCAGCATTTCGCTAGCAGTCAGAGGCATCACAAGACTAGCCTCAACATATTTGCATTGAAGCAAGGCCCGAAGGAATCACTCAGGGCCTACATCAAAAGATTTAATGGAGTGGCACTAGACGTGTCGACTGCTACACCCGAGGTGCTGATTAGCGCTTTCTCCCAAGGGTTGCAAGAGGGAGACTTCTTCCACTCGCTGATCAGGAAACAACCAAAGGACTTCAACAGCCTGCTAGGAAAGTCTGTCAAGTACATTAATGTGGAGGAAGCACAAGCCGCTCAGAAGAAGGAGGTGCTCAGTACGCCGACTCTGAGCCCTGTTCAGAACAGCCGATCCCCAGGCGGGCCCATCCGCAATCCTCGGGGAGTAATCGACCAGGTAGGAATGGAGCACAGGCATGTACAGCAAGTGGCCCAGAGGTGTCTACCGACCCGCTGGAGACCCTATTGCGTGTTTCACTAGCGCAACATGCACAACACGGAGGAGTGTCGACAGGCTGGAAATGGTCGGGCTCTCATCGCGCGGGGACGGGGGCATCAGGCATCTCCTCGACGCGGCTCGGGTAGGGGGAGTCTGGCGACTACCCTAGCAGCCAGGGAACCTAGACAAAATCCCCCGACTGCTCGTAACTTCTTCCCACGTGAGGAGCGAGCCAAGTCCTAAGAAATGGACGAGGAGCAAGCCAACCAGCAAATTGTCGTCCGAGGAGGAGTTCACGTGATCTCGGGCAAGCCGACCGAGAGAGACTCCAACCGAGCCCGGAAGGCACAAGTGCGCCGACTGGAAATTCACCAGGTCGATACGAGTGTCGCTCAAGCACGAGGGCCCCAGATTAGCTTCGGGCCACAAGATTTACAGGGACTAGAGGTTCCACACGATGATGCCTTGGTCATCACCATAGTGATCGCCAACTACCAGGTCCACCGAACCATAGTGGACATGGGAAACTCGGTCAACATATTATACAAGAAAGTGTTCGACCAACTGTAGATCGAGCCATCCCAGTTGGAGTTGGTGGTCACCCCACTGTTTGGGTTCACTGGGAACCAAGTGCAGTCGATTGGGCAGATTCGCCTGGTCATTTCCTTAGGCGAGGAGCCACTGAAGAGAACCAGGTGGTCCACCTTCCTGATAGTGGATGCTCCTTCAACCTACAATGTGATTCTGGGCCGACCGACCCTCAACGAGTTCCGGGCAGTAACCTCAACCTTCTATCTCAAGATCAAGTTCCCGATCGGCGACAAGGTCTGGAGGTTAGAGGAGATCAGAGGGTGGCCCGTTGATGCTATGTGGACGATGTCCGGACTGAGAGTCAGAAGGCTCAGCGCACATCCACTAGATGCAATATGGTGCAATCCTCCCTTTGGGTCGAGCTGCACGAAGACAAGGAGGAAATTCAGCTGCTCCCCGACCGGGTGGAGTCCCGAGTCAAGATAGCCGCGGGTCTGCCGAGCGAGCTGAGGGAGCCGCTACTAGAATGCTTGACAAGGAACCAAGATGTATTTGCCTGGTCGGTAAGGGAACTGCAGGGTGTCCGACCGGAGGTGGCCGAGCATCACCTACATGTGTACCCTAATGCTAGGTTGGTCAAGCAAAGGAAGAGAGATTTCAGCACGAAGCATAACAAAGTCATCCGAGCTGAAATTGAGAAGTTGTTGGAGGCCGGACACATCCGAGAAGTCCAATTCCCGGCCTGGTTAGCCAACGTGGTCCTGGTGGCTAAGCCCGACAACAAGTGAAGAGGCTGCATTGACTTTCGGGATCTCAACAGAACCTGTCCAAAGGATTATTATCCTTTGCCCAGGATCGACCAAATGGTCGGTTCGACTGCTGGGAGTGAGCTCATCTCCATGTTGGATGCGTACCAGGGTTATCACCAGGTGCCCTTGGCGGTCGAGGATCAAGAGAAGGTCATCTTCATCATGGCTGATGGCACATATTGCTACACGGTCATGTTGTTCGGCCTGAAGAACACTGGAGCCACCTACCAGTGAATAATGAATAAGGTCTTTCGGTCGCAGATCGGTGGGAACATCAAAGTGTACATGGACGACATACTGATCATGTCAAGCCGAGCGGCAGACCTGGTGTCAGATGTGGAGGAGACATGTCAAACCTTGCGCAGGTATGGGTTAAAGCTGAACCTGGCCAAGTGTCTCTTCGGGGCCCATAGTGGAAAATTCCTCGGGTACATAGTCACCGAGAGGGGCATTTAGGCCAACCCTGTTAGGATGTATACTAAAAGCTTTACTTTTGTATAAGACATCTACATTTTGAAATAGAATCACAAGATCACTGTTTGCTTATTTATATTAGTATGTGCATATTGTCTAATACTTTACACTGTAGATAACATGGTGTGTGGTGTTGCACAGAAGATCATGTTATCAGTACCTTGTAATGTATAAGTAGAGGCTCACAACCGAGATGAATTTGGACAAACCATCGGGATGGTTGTAGTGTAATTTAGTGTTGGTTTGTCTTGACCATATAATTACACTAATGCACTTTGTGTGCATTGAGCAGGACCGACATAGAGGTGATCCAATTTATACTGACTTTATAATTGGATCAGACCTCCGTTTATTATGGAGTGCATGCTCTTAATCCCGATATAATAACGGGCGTATGGACTTAATATTTATTTCTTTGATTTACCAGTGGGCGAGATTTATTCTGTTAAACGATAGGGTCGGTAAATTGGGAAATAATATTATTTACATGGTGTTTCATTGATTATAGACGGAAATCGTGTCCTAGTGAGTCGGGTTGATGATGCCCCCTTGATATGCTCATAAGGTTCGTCATGTTAAACCCTGCAGGTGGACTTGGTCCAACATGATAATAAGGATGTGTTGAAAACCGAAATTTTAAAGGGCTTAGTTGTAAATTTTAAAGGGCTTAGTTGTAATTTTCGAAACTTGGTGGGTTTATTTGCAAAATGTCCAAAAACAGTTATAAAATTCAGCCGTGCCCTAACTTCCCCTCATTCACCCGAACTCTTTTTTTTCCCTCTGCGCCGTTTCCCGACTCCTCCCCGACGCCGCACGCGACGGTTCCGCCTCAGCGACGTCGACGCCGTCGCTTCTCCCTGACGCCGACGCCGTCCTTCCCTTCTTCCTTGCGAGGAAAGGGTTTCGACGATCGACTTCTTGCAATGGATCGCGATTGTGCGTGCCAGGCATGGAGGCGTGAGACGAGGCGATTTGGGCATAGCAAGTCTCGCGGAGTTTAGTTTGTCTTGAGGTAAGCCCTAGGTTTCTTTTGAATTCGCTACTTGTTCTAAATGGAGGTTGTGATTTTGTTTGACCTCTGTTCGTGTCTTGGGATCTAGGGCTTGGGATGGAGGAGTTGCTAGCTTCGATCTGGAACTAGGAGTGGATTGTCGCGTGATCAAGGTAATCTTTGACTCATAGTGATCTTGAATTGGATCTCGATTTTGGGTTTCAAATTTGGCTTGTAAAGGTGGAGTTAGTTTCCATTTTCGGATTAGTTCTGAATCGAACTCTTCGGTTTTGTTCTTTACAGAGGTTGGTGTTGGTTTGAGTAGATCTATTTGTGAGTCCACTCCTCCTTGTTTGGGTTATAGATTTTAGAATGGTTTTACTGATATTGTGATTTGTGTCCTATGCTGAATTTGGTGTGCGATCATGAACTTCACTAGGATTTTGATACCTTGCTGTAGGTTTACTCTGTCTTGTTGGTATTTGGATTTTTTGGGATCATTGGATGTCCATGGTCATGAGTTTTGTTGTGTAACGGGTTAGCTGATGAAAAGAAGTGGAATTAACTCTAAACAGTGAATTAGAGTTGTTTAGATATAATTAAACGGATGTTGAATTAAGATTAGATCCTAATTACTCTTAGTAGTTAAGTTAGCTATGTTATTAATTTAATAAATAGCTAAACTTTATTATTGTATACAGGACCTTGACTTTGGATTCGTCAGTTGATCGTGGGAGGTTCTGTTCGTATACGTTCTACAATTATAAGGCGGGTACTTCTCCTTTGTACTCGAGTAGTTTTCTTTACCTTAAAAGCATGGCTTGTTATGTCTGATAGGTTGCTTGACCTTGTTCTTTGTCGTTTGATTATTTAAACATTGCCGTTGAGACTTACTCTTCGTTGATCTTCGAGTATTCCAAATTCGTTTCTGTACAGTCCTCTGTTGATTTTCTGTTCTGTAAAGTACCGTCTGTACGCGAGTACTTAGAAGTCCATTAAACACAGATAGGTTTATTTGGCATTAGAAATACCCTACCTAGTAGTGTAGGTGCATAATCGTTGGTTTGCGATTTCTGGATTGATTGTATTGATGCATCGTATACCCGTTGGATTTTATTGCATCGTTGTTTCTCCGGTTGTTCGTGCATCGTATATCACGCACCATACTTGCACGTTGCATACTAACGACTGTTGGCTTACATTTGGTTAAGTCGTCGTTAGTCATATTGTTGCTCGATTCACTCAACCACATGATGTCATGGTAGTGGTTAGAGTGCGAGTGTTTGTCCTGTCATGCCAGACAGTGACACCCTCACCGTTGTTTTAGAGGGATGAGTCGTTGGTGGCTCACCCTCACCGTTGTTTGTTTTTGAGGGATATTGTAGCTGTTGATAGCTCCCCCGATGTACCGGGGTCTGGAGTGTAGACTCCCCAGCATCCTGTCCACTCAACCACGCCTTATGTGGTATTTATTGTTGTATGTGGTATTTGTTGTTTGAGTGGTACAGTTGTCACAGCCCTACCCACTCGGTCACACAGATGGGATGTGTTGACGGCTTGACTGGCGTCAGGGGTGACACATGTCATTGCATCATGTGCATACGTATTTCTTTTATGCATTTGTTTGTGTTTGATGCACTTATATGAGCTATGATTGTTGCATATGTATGACATGCATGTCTATCTTGATATTATTGTTGTTGAGTTATTCTATACCTGCTTAGTCGTTATTCGGATTTTATACCATGTCGTATTATATTGGTTATGCATGATTAGGTAAATCTGATATTTCTTGTGGACTGTACCTTTTGATTCTCTACTTCGTTATCTTATTTATGTCATGCTTATTGTCTACTCATATACCCGCAGAGTCCGCCCGGACTCACCACCCCTGCTTTCCTTTTTGTTGTTTCAGATAGCAGGTAACGGTATTGCTTGGAGCCAGGAGATGATCCAGTTGTCAGTTCCTCAGTCCCTCAGTCCTTCAGTTTCACCGGGTGATTTTGGTTTGGAGTTGTTTCAGAGTTAGTTCTCCGTAGTTCTTTATTTTCCGCATTTTATATTATTTCTGGTATGGTCTTGATAAAATAAAAATTGTAGTCATGTCTTATTGGTCGGGTTTATTCGTTGTGGAGTTTCTTATTAAGTTGTGTTTTCTTTTATGCCTATGGTGGCTGAGCCACCCATTAAATTATTTTAAACTGCGTGGTTGTGTGTCTTTTATATATTATTGTGATGCTAGCCGCATGTGGCTAAGCTATATATGTGAGATAGTATGTATTTTTGCCCCATATTGTCCGCCGTACAGGGGAGATGCTGCCCGATTTTCGAGGAAGCATATACCTCTGGGGGCGTGACAATTTTTGGTATCAGAGCGAGGTTTGCGAGTTCCTTTGGGATCTGTGGATTTTTATGATGTTGTTTTTGGTGCGTAAGTTCGGCCAAGTTTTGCGATGTTTTGGTGTCTGTGGGTTTACGGAGTTGTTTTACGAGGTAAATCTATATGTTACAGATTTGTTTATTTTGCGGAGTCTTTTTCTTAAGGGTTGACGAAGTTGTTTTGTTTTACGAGGTCTATCTGTATTTTACTGATTTATTTTGGCGGAGGCATTCTTTGGTTTGGTTGTGTTTTGGGACTTGGCAGCGACAAGATCTCTCTAGGCGACAGGTATTCTCTTTGGTTTCTCGTATACTTTACCTTGTTTATGTATAGTTAGAGATTCTTCCATTTGAATTTTTCAATGACAGCTTATAAAGCTAGGAAACTTTCCATTCCATTTCTGAACCTGCTGGACAAAATTCAAAAACTTGAGATTGCAAGCCACTTAGTATGAACTAAATCCCTTGGTCTATTTGTGCAAAATAAGCTAAATAAATAAGGGATGCTAGTTGACAAAGCAAGTTAAGATTAGCGTGTTTCTATATTGAACCTTGATGTAAATCAGCACATGCCTGATGTTCTTTTGGGTTTATAGTATCTAAAGTCATTTAGAAACTTCCATCAAAGTATATTGCATGTAGAATTTCTGAATCTTATATAAAGACAATTAGATCGGCACCCACATTGAATATCTAAGTCAGAATGATTTGGAGATGATGTTTGCTGCTGGTTTGTATACATCATAGAATTCAAAACATAAAAAGTTCTTTTCCAGCAGAACTACATGACTGTACTAGATTAGGATGTCCTAGAAGGAACACAAAAGCTAAGTCAACATATAAGGCTTATGAGTACTACATTCGCAGGAAATTTTAAAAAAAAATGCAGATTGGTGCTATATTTATTCACCTTAAATAATAACAAAGTCAACAGGAGTCAACTATTTTCCTTGGAACTGAGGGTCACCCTAAAAATTCATTCTGAGCCTAACGATTATAATAGAAGACTCCAATTACATATATCTTCTTAACTAAATAATAAATGAAATGAAATTTTCAAAGAAACTTTTAGAAAGGTCAAAGTACTGATAGAAAAACATAGGATAACCTATGTCAGAATTTCACTTATCTAATTGCATTATATACATAGCATAATAATCTAACTTAAATCAGAAATAGTAATCAAATATTTATGGGAGTAGATAACTAGCAATTAAGAGAACACAGTGGCAAGTAGAGATCAAATAAACATAGTCTATACACGAATAAGATACATTCAAGTTTAATATAAAAACATACTGGATAAGGAACAATTCTATAGCGAGCTTCAGCAATTAAATGTATTTTATCTAGGCAACTAGAAGAACAATTAGTAAATGGTACAGCATAGATTTAGATACCAATCAAGCCCATCGATACTTGCCGCACAAGAAGATACTAGTACTAGCAAATTAAGATCCAAAAGGTCTTTTCTTCTTTAGCAACACATTTTGGACCATGGTATTGCTTTCACCATCCCAGTAAATATCCGTCCAATTGATTATGGTATAAACTAATTCAAACCCAGGATTCCAAGAGCAATTTGTATTTACAGAATCAATTACCTTTGATATGCACAGTTTATATGTGCTGAAATGATATGGAACTACTGTTGAGGGAATATGACGAAAAAGTCAGTTAGTGCAATAGTAATAGTAATTGTGTTCCCTTTCCGATTCAGCACTATGCTAATTCACTAAATGTGTTCTAACAAGTTAGTAATATATGAAGATGCCTTTAGTGGTGTTTTATGTTTTACGCTACCACTCTGAGAACAGTAGTGGCCAGATACCATGGAAACGCATTTAATTTCATGCAAGCAAATTCTACCACCGGAAAGAGAAAAAAAAACACTATTCATTCTGCTTTGGGCGATGAATCACAGACTAGAAGACAACAAAAGTAACAAACTTTGGCATACTGATAATAAGTGGGTGTACATTACCGTGTTAATGCAGGTTTAGCATGTAATCTTTTCCCAACAGTTGTTATACAGGTATTAGAGTTATTATGCGGCGTCAAAAATGAAAACTGTCATCGGAAAATAAGATGTCCCAACAGGTGTTCTTAGAACTTTACCGTAATCCAACTTTGATCTCCTCAAATGCTCAGTCAAAATGCATTCATCTCTCTTGCACTCTTGTCGCTCAAATACCTACTAGGTTTTATGTGTTACCTATTATTATTTTATACTTAGATAAGAGAGAGTTTAAGTGTAATGATTTAAATTATAGCAAAAATCCTCCTTAACGGCTATTCCAACTAGTAACCATGACAACATATGCTGCATGCGGTCTTAGGTTCGAGATTTATTAGCAGCAAATTAAATCCCTCTTATCGCGTGTTAGAACCCAAATCTTCAGACCAGCTTGTGCTAATCCGTCTATGCATTGAGGAACCTATAAAGGAACTACAAGGTCAGCATGTTCATAGGTAATGAATAAAATCACAAAAGGATACCCTCTTTTGTAATTTGTCTTCTACAGCAGTGAACCAACAAGAACCAAATCCCTTTCAATCATGTCTGCAACTCGATCAAGTTCAGCTTCTCTATTGCACCCGATTGTAATTTTTGATTTAAGAAACTCAGCATTCTAAGCAGTGTACTCGGATTCTTCAAGTGTCCGATAAGCCAACACTAAAGTGCGCAATCCAGCTTCCCCATATTCATTGAGGTGTTTGATGGTCTTAGTCTCATATATTCTTCCTTTTCTGAAATAGGAAATCTGAAGGTTAAGCCGCCACCTTTTAATGGTTCACCGTGAAATCTGGCTTTAGTTTAAAATCCTATTGTGAATAGGTTGATGTTGTAGGATAGTTTCGTTCTGTTGTCGGAAAAGACCTATACTGATCTGTTCGGATCGGAGTTCTTGCCATAAGTTTTCATTGTTGCAGATCTGTGATAAGAAAGTAGTTGCTATCTTGGTGAGGTCTCACTATGTTTGTTGTAGTGAACCTGGGTTGATGTGAAGTTGATTTCTGGAAGAATTGAGTTTGGTTAATCACATTTAGAATTAGGAGTTTAACCTAATTATGATGATTAGGTTAGGAAGTAACGCGTTGTTACTTAAAATTTACTCAAGTAGGTGGTATGATTAGGATTTATTTTAGTTATTAGTTATGTGTAGATCAGCTGTGCCTAGCATATTAGTCTTCAGTTTACTAGCATCAGCAGATGGTCGAAGCTACAAGTTATCAGACTCAGTAGACGGTGGGAGCTCCAGCACCTCAGACTATGCAGCCAGCAGCAATTCAGATGATTCAGCCACTGCCTCTTCAGACGATGCCACCATCAGTTCCAGAGATGGACCGGGTTTACACTCTCACCAGAGAGAAGACACAGCCGAGATCCGTAGACCAGCGCCTTATCCATTGGGCCATGTAATCACTATAGGGTATCTACGTGTAGGTCACTGCTTGTAACTGAGTAGCTATCGTTAGAGAGATGTTGAACATTTCCCAATAGGATAGATAATGCATTTGACTCGCAATCAGGGTTAAGGTTGGTTGATCGTACTACTCCGATGAGGAAGCTACTTGGGAGCTCGAGGATACGATCAGAGCTCGCTACCCTCGTCTATTTAGTTGAGGTGTTGATACCTGTTGTGGTTGACTAGTATGTTATGGTTTACTAGCTAAATTTGGGGACCAAATTTTTATTAGTGGGGGAGAATGTTGAAAACCAAAATTTTAAAGGGCTTAGTTGTAAATTTTAAAGGGCTTAGTTGTAATTTTCGAAACTTGGTGGGTTTATTTGCAAAATGTCCAAAAACAGTTATAAAATTCAGCCGTGCCCTAACTTCCCCTCATTCACCCGAACTCTTTTTTTTCCCTCTGCGCCGTTTCCCGACTCCTCCCCGACGCCGCACGCGACGGTTCCGCCTCAGCGACGTCGACGCCGTCGCTTCTCCCTGACGTCGACGCCGTCCTTCCCTTCTTCCTTGCGAGGAAAGGGTTTCGACGATCGACTTCTTGCAATGGATCGCGATTGTGCGTGCCAGGCATGGAGGCGTGAGACGAGGCGATTTGGGCATAGCAAGTCTCGCGGAGGTTAGTTTGTCTTGAGGTAAGCCCTAGGTTTCTTTTGAATTCGCTACTTGTTCTAAATGGAGGTTGTGATTTTGTTTGACCTCTGTTCATGTCTTGGGATCTAGGGCTTGGGATGGAGGAGTTGCTAGCTTCGATCTGGAACTAGGAGTGGATTGTCGCGTGATCAAGGTAATCTTTGACTCATAGTGATCTTGAATTGGATCTCGATTTTGGGTTTCAAATTTGGCTTGTAAAGGTGGAGTTAGTTTCCATTTTCTGATTAGTTCTGAATCGAACTCTTCAGTTTTGTTCTTTACAGAGATTGGTGTTGGTTTGAGTAGATCTATTTGTGAGTCCACTCCTCCTTGTTTGGGTTATAGATTTTAGAATGGTTTTAATGATATTGTGATCTGTGTCCTATGCTGAATTTGGTGTGCGATCATGAACTTCACTAGGATTTTGATACCTTGCTGTAGGTTTACTCTGTCTTGTTGGTATTTGGATTTTTGGGATCATTGGATGTCCATGGTCATGAGTTTTGTTGTGTAACGGGTTAGCTGATGAAAAGAAGTGGAATTAATTCTAAACAGTGAATTAGAGTTGTTTAGATATAATTAAACAGATGTTGAATTAAGATTAGATCCTAATTACTCTTAGTAGTTAAGTTAGCTATGTTATTAATTTAATAAATAGCTAAACTTTATTATTGTATACAGGACCTTGACTTTGGATTCGTCAGTTGATCGTGGGAGGTTCTGTTCGTATACGTTCTACAATTATAAGGCGGGTACTTCTCCTTTGTACTCGAGTAGTTTTCTTTACCTTAAAAGCATGGCTTGTTATGTCTGATAGGTTGCTTGACCTTGTTCTTTGTCGTTTGATTATTTAAACATCGCCGTTGAGACTTACTCTTCGTTGATCTTCGAGTATTCCAAATTCGTTTCTGTACAGTCCTCTGTTGATTTTCTGTTCTGTAAAGTACCGTCTGTACGCGAGTACTTAGAAGTCCATTAAACACAGATAGGTTTATTTGGCATTAGAAATACCCTACCTAGTAGTGTAGGTGCATAATCGTTAGTTTGCGATTTCTGGATTGATTGTATTGATGCATCGTATACCCGTTGGATTTTATTGCATCGTTGTTTCTCCGGTTGTTCGTGCATCGTATATCATGCACCATACTTACACGTTGCATACTAACGACTGTTGGCTTACATTTGGTTAAGTCGTCGTTAGTCATATTGTTGCTCGATTCACTCAACCACATGATGTCATGGTAGTGGTTAGAGTACGAGTGTTTGTCCTGTCATGCCAGACAGTGACACCCTCACCGTTGTTTTAGAGGGATGAGTCGTTGGTGGCTCACCCTCACCGTTGTTTGTTTTTGAGGGATATTGTAGCTGTTGATAGCTCCCCCGATGTACCGGGGTCTGGAGTGTAGACTCCCCAGCATCCTGTCCACTCAACCACGCCTTATGTGGTATTTATTGTTGTATGTGATATTTGTTGTTTGAGTGGTACAGTTGTCACAGCACTACCCACTCGGTCACACAGATGGGATGTGTTGACGGCTTGACTGGCGTCAGGGGTGACACATGTCATTGCATCATGTGCATACGTATTTCTTTTATGCATTTGTTTGTGTTTGATGCACTTATATGAGCTATGATTGTTGCATATGTATGACATGCATGTCTATCTTGATATTATTGTTGTTGAGTTATTCTATACCTGCTTAGTCGTTATTCGGATTTTATACCATGTCGTATTATATTGGTTATGCATGATTAGGTAAATCTGATATTTCTTGTGGACTGTACCTTTTGATTCTCTACTTCGTTATCTTATTTATGTCATGCTTATTGTCTACTCATATACCCGCAGAGTCCGCCCGGACTCACCACCCCTGCTTTCCTTTTTGTTGTTTCAGATAGCAGGTAACGGTATTGCTTGGAGCCAGGAGATGATCCAGTTGCCAGTTCCTCAGTCCCTTAGTCCTTCAGTTTCACCGGGTGATTTTGGTTTGGAGTTGTTTCAGAGTTAGTTCTCCGTAGTTCTTTGTTTTCCGCATTTTATATTATTTCTGGTATGATCTTGATAAAATAAAAATTGTAGTCATGTCTTATTGGTCGGGTTTATTTGTTGTGGAGTTTCTTATTAAGTTGTGTTTTCTTTTATGCCTATGGTGGCTGAGCCGCCCATTAAATTATTTTAAACTGCGTGGTTGTGTGTCTTTTATATATTATTGTGATGCTAGCCGCATGTGGCTAAGCTATATATGTGAGATAGTATGTATTTTTGCCCCATATTGTCCGTCGTACAGGGGAGATGTTGCCCGATTTTCGAGGAAGCATATACCTCTGGGGGCGTGACAGGATGAGTGATACTAATCAAGGAGTTAGATGTTAATTAATTAAAATTGTCAGTAATTTAAATTAATCAACGAACATTCGATATCTTAAACACGGGGAGATGATTGTTCTTATAATAGGTGGAGCCCATATTTAAATATGGGGGTTGGTGAGGTAGATCAATGAGGATCCTTTAGTGAAATGGATCTTCATTAATGGATCGGGCCTTGATCCATTAGGTGGCCAAGACCCAACTCCTCCTCATGGTCCCTATTGTAGCCTATATATACCCCATGGTGTCATGAGAACAAGGATACCACATAACCCAAGCCTAGGTCCTTCTTCTCCACCTCTTATCTTCTTTAGGCGTCGGGTGATGTCAAGACAAGGAGAGGACATCCTCTCCTTTGGCCGGCGGCGCAAGTAGAAGAGAGGAAGAGGTGGTGTGGTCGACGACAATCTATTGGAGTGGGCGGGTGGTTTGGGTTCAAGGGAGAGGACTCTTTCTCTCCTTCTCTTCTTCTTCTTCTTCATCTTCTCTTCCTTCCTTCCCTTGTGCTCGTGGTGAGGTCTAGAATAGAGGGAGTTGTGTCCTCTCTTTTGGCCGGTGGCAATGATAGGGGAGGTGGTGGCCGGCGGAATCAAGGAAGAGGGTGGAGCCTCTTCTAGGGGTTTGGCCAAAGCAAGGAAGAAGGGAGAAGGCGCCTTGGTGACTTCGTTTCTTGGAGGATCGTCGCCCACACGACGTCCAATGAAGGGATATGACATACAATAGAAGATCGCGAGGTAAAAGGAAAGGTATAACCTTCTCTTTGGCTCCTTGTTTTCTATCATTTCGTGTGGTTTGATTAATTATCTTTGTTGTTAATTATTTGATAATTAATTGTGATAATTAATCATATTGTACCCCGATGATAAACACAAAAATCGGTGATTCGCTCGTCGTCTTTTCTGCGACTAATTGGTTAGGCGAGTTACAAGACTTGAACATCAAGTTTGGCCATGTTGTAACCCGAATCAATTAGTACGGCGACGAGATAGTCGTTTGGGAGATAGGTCTCCATTCGGATTAAAATTTTAATCCGTGGACATGGAGAGATTTCCCATGAACGACCCGGTATTCGCTTAGAAAACCTACAACCAACAATTGGTATCAGAGCTGAGGTTTCCAGTTTTGTGTGTTTGGATTCAGTTACATTTTGCATATTATCATGTATTTTATTTTTTCAGATAATAGTAGGATGTGTGTAGGCTAACTCTTTGGTAACAGGCACGAGATTCCAACTATTATGGCTTAAATAATGTGTGTATGTGATTGGTTGTGCATAGTTGTAATATTTGAATCCTTGGGGTTGACGAGGCTAAATTAGTATTTAATTTTTGTAATTAAATACGGCACCTATTTAGCCGCGCTTTTATTTACTTTCGATCTAGATTTCATGTACACTCCTTTGTGGAGTATAGGATCGATGGATGTAAATAAATAGCTTTTCGTCTCGGCTCGGAGATCCCTTCAATGGTAGCTTGCGCATGGTGTAGGGAGGAGCGGACGAGGTGGTGACATGACTGGAGGCACATTGAAGACTAAAGTCATGTTAGTTGGAAAATTTTAGAATTTTTCTTGTTTATTACTTTTAGTTTATGTGTTTGTCGTGCATGCATGAAAATTCCTCATTATAAATAACTAAGTGGGAGAGGGACCCTAAGGGTCCCATGGCCTCCATTACTAATTTGACAAGTGATGCGAACAAGCCTGTGCGTCGGCTCTGAGTGACTTCCTCCCTATCGGATGGGCTTGTTCTGCGGATCACTAGGTTAGACATGATTATAGAAAATTATTTAGGAGCGTGTGATTTTCCCCATCGGACGACACATAATCCGAGATAATTTTCTTAGTATAGTGTAATGGTAAACAATTAGATGCAAATAATAGTATCCTCCCCATCGGAGTCAATGCTATTATTTGTAGGGCCGAAGAGGACCAACTATTAATTTTATTTGTCAAAAAGTTAGGCTGATAAAATAATAAAATTAATGAGTAAAACCTCCTCTTACAAATGTAGAATTCGTATACGTCCACACTATCGTGGCATGTGAAATTCTCGGTGTTTGAGTTGTTGGTTGATTTTAAAATTTATTGTTTGAGGAATCAATATTTTTTGAAATCTAAAGTTGTGATCATTGTGATTCTCAGGTATTTTCAAAATGGATTTAGACCCACTTGATTTGATTCTAAGAGAAAACCAACTTAATGCCCCTAACAATAATGATTGGGAACTGAACCTGGACTTTATCTTAACTGCCGAGGAATCCAATTGTGAGCTTTTTGAGTTTTGTGCTGAAAAACCTAGCATGAATTATGATGAAGAGGAGAAGGAATGTTTTAGGCAGTGGATAAAAGCAGACGAGATGACGCAGTGTCATCAACATCAGGCTTCTTCCACTACTAGCGATATAACGTCCAATCTCAAAGAACTCTTCGGACATCATAATTGGGCCGCTAGGCAAGAGGCTATGAGGAGCTTGATGACGACCACCATGGTTGAGGGTATTCCTGTGAGGGAACATGTTCTCAAAATGATGGCTCGGTTAAATGGGATAGAAATCCTTGGAGCAGAAATCGATGGGGAAACCCAAGTCGATATCATTCTCCAATCTCTACCAAAGAGTTTTGAGCAGTTTCACCTAAGCTACAATATGAACAAACGTACATATTCATTGGCGGAACTTCTGATAGAACTCCAGGCGGCAGAAGGGTTTTCTCCTCAGAGTGCACATTCTTTCATTACTCAAAAGGTTTCTACTTCTAAACCGAAAGGCAAGAAGAAGAAGAAACAAGCTGGAGCAAAGAAAGTAACTGGATTACAGGGACCTCAGGATGGCGTGAAGAAGTCGAAAGGCAAGTGCTTCATGTGCAAGTAGACTGGACATTGGAAGGCGGACTGTCCCCGCAGTCAGAAGAATAATTCAGGTATATCTTTTTCTTTAGACGTTGAATCATGTTTAGCGGTGTTATCTACCGGTACCTGGTGTGTAGATACGGGAGCCACTGATCATGTCTGTAATTTTTTGCAGGGGTTCCAGGAAACCTGACGACTAGCTGATGGAGAGATTACCGTCTACATGGGCAATGCTATGGAGGTGGCGGCTATTGCAGTGAGAGACATTTATTTGTCTTTTGAGAGGAGTAAAGTTTTGGTTCTGAGAAATTACCTTTATGTACCTAGTTTTAGAAAGAACCTTGTTTCGGTTTCTAAAATAATAAAGGATAGATATTGTATTGCTTTTAATGACCGTGTTGTTATAAAAAGGAATAGAGAGATTATCTGTTCAGGTAAATTGGTTGGCAATTTGTACACTTTAAAACCAAAATCTCCCACGATGTAAATAGAAGTTAATAACTCATCATCTAACCAAAATAAAAGAAAGGAACTTTCCAAAATGAACCAAACATATCTTTGACATCTAAGACTTGGTCATATTAACCTTAGTAGGATTCAAAGGTTGATAGCTGATAAGCCCTTGGGTTCATTGGTGGTGGAAGACTTCCCAACCTGTGAATCTTGCTTGGAAGGTAAGATGACCAAGAGACCTTTCAAGGCCAAGGGGTATAGGGCCAAAGATGTATTAGAGTTGCTTCATTCTGATTTGAATACTTCGTCTATTTCATAGATGATTATTCAAGGTATAGATACATTTACTTGATGCACCGCAAGTTTGAATGTTTTGATAAGTTCAAAGAATTCAAGGTTGATATGGAGAAACATCAAGGTAAAAATATCAGGACATTACGATCAGATCGTGGTGGCAGGTACCTCTTGGGAGAGTTTAGGACTTACTTGTCAGAGGCTGGGATTCAATCCCAATTGTCTGCACCCGATACACCCCAACAGAACGGTGTAGCAGAGCGAAGGAATAGAACTATTATGGAGATGGTTAGATCGATGATGAGTTACTCCGAGTTGCCGGATTCGTTCTGGGGATATGCTCTGGAAACGGCAGCGTACATACTGAACTTGGTACCATCTAAGTCAGTACCCTCTACTCCCATAGAATTGTGGACTAGGCGAAAACCTAGTCTAAGACATATTCAGATTTGAGTTAGTCGAGCACATGTGCTGAAGGGAGATACTGATAAGTTGGAATCTCGTACAGGAGTGCGCTTGTTCGTAGGCTATCCTAGAGGGACGAAAGGTGGTTTATTCTATAGTCCTAAGGATCAGAGGGTAATTGTTAGCACGAATGCCCGATTCTTAGAGGAAGACTATGTGATGAACCACAAGCCCATGAGTAGACTGATTCTTGAGGAACTAAGAAGGGACGTTCCGACCTTAGTACCAACTGTACAGGAGGATATACCACAAGTCACTGCACCCATAGAACTCTTATGGAGATGGTTAGATCGATGATGAGTTACTCCGAGTTGCCGGATTCGTTCTGGGGATATGCTCTGGAAACGACAGCGTACATACTGAACTTGGTACCATCTAAGTCAGTACCCTCTACTCCCATAGAATTGTGGACTAGGCGAAAACCTAATCTAAGACATATTCAGATTTGGGTTAGTCGAGCACATGTGCTGAATGGAGATACTGATAAGTTGGAATCTCGTACAGGAGTGCGCTTGTTCGTAAGCTATCCTAGAGGGACGAAAGGTGGTTTATTCTATAGTCCTAAGGATCAGAGGGTAATTGTTAGCACGAATGCCCGATTCTTAGAGGAAGACTATGTGATGAACCACAAGCCCATGAGTAGACTTATTCTTGAGGAATTAAGAAGGGACGTTCCGACCTTAGTACCAACTGTACAGGAGGATATACCACAAGTCACTGCACCGCGTGTCACAGAAGATACACAGGTGGTACCTCGTCGTAGTGGGAGGGTTGTTAGACAACATGAGAGATTCATGTTCTTGGGAGAGTCTTCGGACTTGGTCCCTGGCTAACATGAACTGATCCCTGGACCTATGATGAGACACTCCAAGATAAAGATGCGGTATCTTGGCAAAGGGCAATGAATTCTGAGATAGAATCTATGGATTCTAATCACGTTTGGGAGCTAGTAGAACCACCCAATGGTGTAAAAGTCATTGGATGCAAGTGGATCTACAAGAGAAAGAGATGATCAGACGGGAAGGTTGAGACCTTCAAAGCTAGGCTTGTTGCGAAAGGGTATATTCAAAAAGAGGGTATCAACTATGAGGAGACATTTTCGCCGGTAGCCATGCTTAAGTCTATCCGAATTCTCTTATCTATTGTCGCTCATATGGATTATGAGGTATGCAGATGGACGTCAAGACAGCTTTCCTTAACGGAAGTCTTGAGAAGACCATCTATATGAAGCAACCAGAGGGATTCATTGCGAAGGGCAAAGAGTATCTTGTGTGTAAGCTTAATCGGTCCATTTATGGATTGAAGCAAGCTTCACGATCTTGGAACATCCGCTTTGATGAGGTAATCCAGTCATATAGATTTATTCAAAGTCTGGATGAGTCATGTGTATATAAGAGATGTGACGAAAGCGTTCTAGTATTTCTTGTACTATATGTAGATGATATTTTGCTCATTGACAACAATGCCAAAGTATTATCAGACGTAAGGGTATGGTTGTCCAAACAGTTTGATATGAAGGACTTGGGAGAAGCAGGGCACATCCTTGGGATCAAGGTTATAAGGGATCGCTAGAAAGGATGTTGTGCTTATCCCAAGCTTCATACATAGACACTGTCCTAGCTCGTTTTAGTATGGAAAACTCCAAGAAAGGTTTTCTACCTTTCAGGTATGGAGTTCCTCTATCTAAAGAGATGTGTCCTAAAACATCAAAGGAGATAGAAGAGATAAAGGTCGTTCCTTATGCTTCGGCGGTTGGAAGCCTCATGTTTACTATGCTATGCACGAGACCAGATATTTGCTTTGTCGTGAGCATGGTTAGCAGATATCAGAGTAACCCAGGTCAGGGACATTGGACTGCGGTAAGCATATACTCAAGTACCTGAGAAAGACTAGGGATTATATGTTGGTTTACCAGGCAGACCAATTACTCCATGTGGGTTATATGGATTCAGACTTCCAATCAGATAGGAACAAAAGTAAGTCGACCTCGGGGTTGTGTTTACTTTAGGAGGTGGAGCCATAGTATGGAGGAGTGTCAAGCAGAAATGCGTGGCGGACTCCACCATGGAAGTTGAGTATGTGGCAGCCTCTGAGGCGGCCAAGAAAGTTGTATGGCTCAGGAACTTCATGATGGACTTGGATGTGATTCCTGGTTTGCCCAGATCTATCACAACTTATTGTGATAACAGTGGTGCAATTGCAAATTCGAAGGAATCACGAGCCCATAAGGCGAGTAAACACATAAAGCTTAAGTACCACCTAAGCGAGGAGAAGTTGTTGTCGCCTAGATTACATCAAAAAAACCGTCGGTAAAGGCATAGTAAAAATGACGGAAATGAACGCCCGTGGGTATAGGCTTTTGAGGTCTATACCCACGATTTTCATGCTGTTACCTATGGTTTTTTACTGTGGGTATATGACAATTTTCTTATAGTGTGGCAGATCCTTTCACTAAGGCCTTTCTAGCGAGAGCTTTTGATAGGCATGTGGAGGATATGGGAGTCAGATGTATGGCATTGTGAGGGCAACAGAGTCTTTTAGTATAAGTGAGAGATTATTAGGATGTATACTAAAAGCCTTGCTTTTGTATAAGACATCTACATTTTGAAAGAGAATCACAAGATCACTGTTTGCATGTTTATATTAGTATGTGCATATTGTCTAATACTTTACACTGTAGATAACATGGTGTATGGTGTCGCACAGAAGATCATGTTATCAGTACCTTGTAAAGTATAAGTAGAGACTCACAACCGAGATGGAATTGGACAAACCATCGGGATGGTTGTAGTGTAATTTAGTGTTGGTTTGTCATGACCATAGAATTGCACTAGTGCACTTTGTGTGCATTGAGCAGGACCGACATAGAGGTGATCCAATTTATACTGACTTTATAATTGGATCAGACCTCAGTTTATTATGGAGTACATGCTCTTAATCTCGATATAATAATGGGCACATGTACTTAATATTTATTTCTTTGATTTACCAGTGGGCGAGATTTATTCTGTTAAATCAATATGCCCAGTAAATTGGGAAATAATATTATTTACATGGTGTGTCGTTGATTATAGACAGAAACTGTGTCCTGGTGAGTTGAGTTGATGATGCCCCTTGATGAGCTCATAAGGTTCATCATGTTAAACCCTGCAGGTGGACTTGGTCCAACATGATAATAAGGATGAGTGATACTAATTAATGAGTTAAATGTTGATTAATTAAAATTGTCAGTAATTTAAATTAATCAACGGACATTCGATATCCTAAACACGGGGAGATGATTGTACTCATAATAGGTAGAGCCATATTTAACTATGGTGGTTGGTGAGGTAGATCAATAAGGATCCTTTAGTGGAATGAATCTTCATTAATGGATCGGGCCTTGATCCATTAGGTGGCCAAGACCCAACTCCTCCTCATGGTCCCTATTGTAGCATATATATACCCCATGGTGTCATGAGAACAAGGATACCACATAACCCAAGCCTAGGTTTTCTCTCATCTCTCTCTCTCTTAGGTTTTAGCCAACCAAGGTAGGAGTGGGCGGAAAAGAAGAGTTCTCTCTTGTTTGCTTTCATCTCCTTCTTCTCCACCTCTTATCTTCTTTAGGCGTCAGGTGAGGTCAAGACAAGGAGAGGGCATCCTCTCCTTTGGCCGACGGCGCAAGTAGAAGAGAGGAAGAGATTGTGTGGCCGATGGCAATCTATTGGAGTGGGCGGGTGGTTTGGGTTCAAGGGAGAGGACTCTTTCTCTCCTTCTCTTCTTCTTCTTCATCTTCTCTGTTGGATCGTGAAAACCGATAGAGGGGGGGTGAATATCGGAAAACTTTCGGATTCGTATAAGAATAGGTACGCAGCGGAAATTAACGAAAAGACACAGAGACGCAATCGATTTACTTGGTTCGGAGCCTGTGTCGACTCCTACTCCAAGGCCCACGGTCGTTGACCGTTTACTTTGGGCAATTCTATATACGCGCAAATTGTTTACAAAGATTTGATTACAAATAAGTGCAATAAAATAATAATATTAAATTTCGATCTTCGTTACCGACGTCCGGAGTGGATTGACTTGTTCGGAGCAGCGGGACGTCGTCGGCTCGAGTTGGAGAGTTTCCGGAGCAAAGCAAGAGCGTAGAAGATCTTTGAGGCGTTGAAGGAAGTGTTGTCTTGAAGCCTTGGTCGAAGGTCCCTTATATAGGGCCTGGGGGCGCCCGGGATGTCGGGGGCGCCCCCCACGTGGCGTTTGATCCGGTTGTAGCTCGGTCGCCGTCTGATCCCCTTATCCTCGGGATCCGCTTTGACCGGGGTGCCCGCAGCGCTTAGGGTGCCCGGATTGACCGGGTCAAACTCTATCCTTTGGCTTTGCTTGGCTTCGAGGGGTTCGGGTTCGATGTATGCGCATGGGGGCGCCCGCGAGCAGCGGGGGCGCCCGGAAGCACGGGGGCGCCCGCAGCTTGTACTGTCGAAGCGCACTTTTTGATTGTGTGTTTGGTGTTCACCTTGGGGGCGCCCGGGACACTCCGGGCGCCCTGGTCAGCAGTTGCCTCACTCTTTTGAGGCACTATGAGCTGCAGACTCACGTTCCTTCGATCCTGCATCCAGGGTTAGTCCAAAACACAATAACATAATAAATTATTAGATTTATACAACCTTAGCTGTCTTGGTTCTGACTTTGGTCTCTAAAATGGAGTCCTAGGTCGAACCGACGCCTACTGTTCCCTCGACGGGGAACGCGTCCTCACCTACTTCTCTCGGGAGAATATACCTGATGCCAACCGCTCCTTTGGTTGGACTTTTGCCTGACGGTCCTTTGTCAGGGCTTGGATGCTGAGCTGTCCTTCGCCCGGTGCCTAGCATTCCTTCGCTAGGGCTTTAGTCCCAGGCTGTCCTTCGCCTGGAGCCTAGCAGTCCTTCGCTAGGTCTTGGATGCTGGCAGTCCTTCGCCAGTTGCCTAGCAGTCCTTTGCTAGGACTTCCTTTCTTGGGATTCCTTTGCTAGTGCCTAGCATCCTTCGCTAGGGCTTTTCCTGCACACTTGATTAACTTGTTAGAAAACAAGAAAGACTTAACTTTTGACCTATGTTGTCATTATCAAAACACAGGTTTGACTTAGGTGCATTCTGCACCAACAATCTCCCCCTTTTTGATTTATGGCAACCCTAGTTCAAAAAGTTAAGTTTAAGCAACATATAAAAAAGGTTCTATTCCCTCCCCCTGGAAGGAATCTCCCCCTAGATTTTTCAAAACTTCGTGGGGTTTTTAAGGACTTTACTTGTACTTTGAAAACTTAGTTGTAGGTACTTATAAGTATCTTAAAAGTACATAGTAGAGTTTTTAAAGCATAATTTGAGTACTTAAAAAATTTTTAAAGTCTTAAGTTTTCAAGTACTCAAAATGTTAACTTAGTAGTTTTAGAACACTCTAGTACTTAACAAAAAACTTTAGCTTTAGAGTAATAGCTTAAGTAGAAACCTTTTGAAAGGTTAGAGTTTTTTTCAAAATTTGAAAGCTTGAAAAATTTTGAAGCTCGAGTACTTTGCAAAATTTGAAAGCTTGAAAAAATTTTTTGAAGCTAGAGTACTTTGCAAAATTTGAAAGCTTGAAAAAAAATTTGAAGCTAGTAGTACTTTGCAAAATTTGAAAATTTGAAGCTAGTAGTACTTTGCAAAATTTGAAAGCTTGAAAAAAATTTGAAGCTAGTAGTACTTTGCAAAATTTGAAAGCTTGAAGCTAGTAGTACTTTGCAAAATTTTAAAGGCTTTAAGTAAAAGTTTCGAAAAGGCTTAAGTAATTTTGAAAGTAGAAGTTTTGAAGGCACTTTTTGAATAAAGGATAGAGTTAAGAAAATTTTGAAAAGAAAATTTTACTCTCTCCTTTCCTATCTCTCCCCCTTTGCCATATATCAAAACAAATAAGAAAAGGAAATAAATAAGAGTTCGCTGTACTGAACCAGTTTGATTTTCACTAAATCAATCAATTTTTGTCTATAGGGACCTGTCTAACCTAATTAGCTACTTACTAACTGTTATATACAGTAGTTTTTGCTAGGGTTAGTCAAGTTAGGTGTTTCTGTTCAAGTTAGATTTTCTAATCTTGACACTTAACTTGATTGTTGTATAAGTTGTATTTAGTGCCCCAATTACTACAGATGCACTGACTTAAAGCATCTTGAATTGAGGCAAAGACCTAAGCATCTCAACCCTTTCTAGGTTATCAATCAAAAGTATCCTTAGGTGCTTGTGAGATGCTGGCTTCTAAGTCTATAGGTGCATGCAGTTCTAGGGTTAAAGCCTAGGCTAAGTCCATTTTCGAAAAAGCCCTAGTTTTGAAGGGGGTAGTTTTAAAATTAATATAAAACTAAGTCGAAAAGTTTTTTTTTAAATTGATTTTTGAAATAAAGCTAAGTTGAAAATGAAAACTGATTTTGAACTTTAAATAAAACAGTTTTTCAAAAATAGAAAATTTTAGAAAACTTAATTTTAAAAAATTAAGTAGAGTAAAAACAATTGAGTTGAACTATTCTACTGAACACAATTCCTAACTGCCTTCTTAGTGAACTGAACTCAGATTCAGGTAAGGGTTTTGTGAATATATCAGCTAGGTTGGATTTAGAGTCAATATGCTTAAGTGCTATTTCACCCCTGGCTACATGGTCTCTTACAAAATGATGTTAGACTTCTATATGTTTGGTTCTGGAGTGTTGAATTGGGTTCTTAGTTAAATTAATTGAACTTATATTGTCAATGAATACTTGAGTTTGGGTGTAGTTGAGCTGAAAGTCCTTGAGTGTGTGCATCATCCATAAAAGTTGAGCCACACATTCTCCTAATGCCACATACTCAGCTTCAGTTGTGGATAGAGCTACACAGTGTTGTTTTCTGCTGCACCAACTAACTAGACTCTGACCTAACAGTTGGCAGCTTCCACTTGTGCTCTTTCTATCTAACTTACAGCCTGCATAGTCAGAATCTGTGTATCCTGTTAAATCAAAAGTTGAAGTTCTAGGATACCAAATCCCTACATTTAGGGTGCCCTTTACATACCTTAAAATTCTTTTTAGGGCTGCTAAGTGCGTTTCCTTAGCACAAGTTTGGTATCTAGCACACATCCCTATAGCAAAAAGAATATCAGGTCTGCTGGCTGTAAGGTATAGTAGGCTACCTATCATACTCCTATAGAGTTTAGGATCCACTGGTTTACCATCAGGGTCACTATCTATTTTTACATTAGTGGCCATGGGGGTACTTATGCTTTTAGAGTTATCCATTTTAAATTTCTTTATTAATTCTCTAGCATATTTGAATTGATGAACATAGTTACTATCCTTAGTTTGTTTGATTTGTAGTCCTAGGAAAAATGTAAGCTCACCAACTAAGCTCATTTCAAATTCATCTTCCATTATTTTAACAAATTCTTTTAGAAAGTTGGTATTGGTGGATCCAAAGATTATGTCATCTACGTAGATTTGGGCAATAAATATATCTTTTCCTAGGGTTTTAATGAATAAGGTTGAGTCAATTTGGCCTTGTTTAAATTCTTTAGTAGTTAAGTAAGTTGATAGTCTTTCATACTAAGCCCTAGGTGCTTGTTTTAATCCATATAGGGCTTTAGTTAGTTTATAGACGTGGTTCGGTTTGTCTAAGTCCTCAAACCCGGGGGGTTGCCCTACATAAACTTCTTCTTTAATAAATCCATTTAAAAAGGCTGACTTTACATCCATTTGATATAACTTGAATCCTTTATGGGATGCAAAGGCCAATAACATTCTGATGGACTCAAGTCTAGCTACTGGGGCATATGTTTCATCATAGTCTAGTCCCTCTACTTGGCTGAATCCCTTAGCTACTAAGCGGGCTTTATTTCTGACTATTTCTCCTTGATCATTTAGTTTGTTCCTAAAGACCCATTTAGTATCTATAATGGATTTACCTTCAGGTTTAGGCACTAGTTCCCAGACTTGGTTCCTCTCAAATTGGGCTAATTCTTCTTGCATAGCTATGATCCAATCAGGGTCAGGTAGGGCTTCATCTATAGTTTTGGGTTCTATTTTTGATATCATAGCTATTTGACTGAGGTTTCTATAGGAGGACCTAGTCCTGACTCCTAGAGTTGGATCACCCACAATTTGATCGGTTGGGTGGCTAAGTCTGGGTTTCTTTGTTCTTCTAGTGCTTGGTTCAGCCTCAGGTCCGGCTGGTCGGTTTGGTTCATTATTTGTTTCAACTGGTTGATTTGTTGATTCGATTCTTGGTTCAGTTGATTCATTGGTTGGTTCAATAGTTAGTTCATTTAGGGGTTCAATTAATGGTTCAATAGTTTGTTCATTATTTTCTTGGTCAGAGTTTGATGAAATTGGTTCTGGATTATTAGAATTTGAATTGATTTCTTCATCAAAAATTAAGTTGGTTGTTTCTTCAATTTTCTTAGTTTGTCTGTTGTAAATTCTATAGGCTCTACTTGTGGTTGAATACCCTAGAAAAATGCCTGGGTTTGACTTGGATTGAAATTTTCCTAAATAGTCTTTGGTGTTTAGGATATGGACTTTGCACCCAAAGACCCTTAGGTAATGTAAATTTGGTAGTCTATGGTAGTATAATTCATAGGGGGTTTTGTTGTGTCGCTTGTTAATTAACACCCTATTTTGGATGTAACAGGCTGTACTAATTGCTTCTGCCCAAAATTGGTTTTCTAGATTAAATTCGTTGAGCATAGCCCTAGCGGCTTCTTGTAAGGTTCTATTCCTTCGCTCAACTATCCCATTTTGTTGGGGGGTTCTAGGACATGAAAATTCATGTAAATATCCATTTATTTTACAGAATTCTTCGAATCGTTGATTCTCAAATTCTCCCCCGTGATCACTCCTAAGTCTTTTTATTTTAGTGTCGTTTTGATTTTCAATTAGTTTACAGAATTCAATAAATAGGTTTAGGGTTTCATCTTTGGTTTTTAGGAACCTAACCCAGGTAAACCTAGAGTAATCATCAACTATTACTAAGCAGTATCGGTTCCCGCTTAGTGACTTGGCTCCATGTGAATCAAGTAGGTCAAGGTGCAGGAGCTCAAGTGTAGTTTGAGTTAAGTTAGATTGAATAAGTTTGTGATTGGATTTGGTTTGTTTGTCTTGATTACATGATTCACATATTAGGTTTTCATTATTTTTGATTTTGGGGATACCTTTGATTAAGCCCAGTTGGGTAATTTTTGATATAGTTCTTACATTGGTATGACCCAATCTCCTATGCCAGAGGTTTGTTTGTTCTAATTGTGTTAACATACATTTAGGTATAATGGGAAGATTTATAGTGTATACATTGTTTTTCCTAGTACCCTTAAGTATGATTTCTGAGTCTTGTTCATTTCTAATCAGGCAGTTAGAATTATTGAAAGTAACTATATACCCAGAATCACATAACTGACTTATGCTAAGCAAGTTAAAATTAAAGTTTTCAACCAATAGAACTTTCTTAATAATGAAATCAGATTTAAGCTCAATATTACCTGACCCAATTACCTTGAGTGTAGCATTATTGCCAAATGCCACTGAGCCTAGGTTTTTGAGTTTGAGCTTGGTGAACTTCAATTTATCTCCAGTCATGTGTCTGGAGCAACCGCTATCCAACATCCATTAGTCCAAATCTTTATGTTCCTACGCATAAAGAGTTTTCTTGATTTGGATCCAATTAGAATCAGGAATAGCATAAATTGAGTTTCACTGCCTAGTCTGTCTCTCCCAATCTAGGGTTTTCAATCATGTTAACCTTATAGGTTTTGTGAGACAGTTTTTGATTAGAAGTTATTTTGAAAAAGTTTGATTAAATTTGAAAACAATTAAATTTATGTTTGAATCTATAAATAACTGAAATTTTGTGTTAGATTCGAATTTAACAAAAATTAATTTGAATTTGAAATTCAAAAATTGGCTTCCAGGTCTTGGCGAGGCACTAGGCCTTCTTTGGCCGAAGCCTTATGGGATCATCCACCCTTTCCTTGACAAAGCCTTTTAATGAAATTTCATTTTCAAAATCAATTTCTGAAAAATTTCTGGTCTAACTAGTTTGGGTTTTGGATCGGTAGCTTCGGTCAGTTCCGCCAGTCTAAAGAGACCAAGTGAACTTGATCTTATTAGAATTGGTTTCCCCAACGTACTATCATCTCACCTCTACCCAATACTATGTTGTCAAATTTCAGCTAAGTTTGTTCAGTCCTTAACTAACCTAAGTCTAAGCATGGTATATTGCAGAAATTAAATAAACAATCAAACAATCAATTTAAATCAATAATGACAAGTTTATCTAATAATAAAAATGGTTTTCAGTTTGGCTCCCCCTGGACTAAAGCCACGGTGATGGTTAGGCAAGATGTGAATCTTGTCCTTGGGGATCCAATACTGATTTGATCCAGTAGATTGGTTCAGGCATAGTTTAGGTACCCATGCCTGAATTTTTCTTCTGGACTGATTCAGTACAGTCAAATATGATCTTTGTCGGGATTTGGTTCGGTAGCCAAGTCCAGATCGATTTAGAACTGATTTCTATTTTCCAAGGATCATGTCAAGACCCTTGGAACCAGATGTAAATCGTTCTAAAGCTGTATTAAATTCCTTAACCTGAGTTTTCAGGGAGGAGTTCTCCTTTTCAAGTTTTTCAACTTGAGTAGAAGTTCCTTCCTGAACCTTCTCAGTTAAGGGTTTAGAGTCAGCTCCCTCTTTCAGGAGTTTTACTTCCTGTCGGAGGGATTCGACCCGGAGTTTGGCTTTTGCCAAATCACGAGAAAGAAAAGAAATCAATTCAGTTAACTGTAATCTATTAAAACCAGTTACCTTAATTTCTCCGTCCTCTGTGAAGGTCAGCTCGCCGTCCTCTTGTTCTGATTCTGACTCTGTCTCGACTTTATCTGAGGCGGTCAGAGCTAGGAGGTTGGACTGAGGTGCCTCTTCTTCTTCTTCTGAGGAAGACTCGTCCCAGGTTGCTTGTAGCGCCTTCTTTCTTCTCGGCTTCTTCGTCTCCTTTAGGTTAGGGCACTCTGACTTGTAGTGGCCCTTTTTCTTGCACTCGTAGCAGGTCACATTGGGCTTGTTTGCTGGTTCAGTTGGTTCGTCCTTTCTTCGGCCGGTTTTTCGTTTGTTGGTTCGGTTCTTCAGCCCCTTGTAGTAGCTTCGAGCGAGCCGGACCAGCTTAGTTTGATCTTTATCTTCTTCTTCTGAATCTGAGTCTGAGTTAGATTCGGTTTCAGGTTCAGGCTTCTTTTTTGTTGTTCTTCCAGTCTTGCCTGCAAGAAACACAATACCTTTCTCAACCATATTGGTGTTAGTTTGTTCGTGCAGTTCTAGTTCAGAGAATAATTCGTCTAATTTTATTTTAGAAAGATCCCTAGAGACCTTGTATGCATCTACCATAGATGCCCACAAGGTGTTTCTAGCGAAGGCGTTTAGAGCATACCTTATTAGGTCACGGTTTTCGACCTTGTGACCTATTGTGTGAAGACCGTTCATTACCTCTTGGATCCGTGCGTGGAGTTGGGCTGCTGATTCGTTGTCCGCCATCTTGATAGTGTATAATTTGTTTAGTAGCAGATCCCGCTTGCTGATCCGAGTATCTGAAGTCCCTTCGTGCAGCTCGATCAGTTTTGTCCATAGCTCCTTTGCACTATTGAAGGAGCTCACGCGGTTCAGCTCTTCCTTTGTCAGCCCGCATTGTAGGGTTTGCGTTGCTTTTGCGTCGGCTTCTATCTTGCGCTTTAGAGTGTTGTCCCACTCCGAGTAGCTTTGTGGAAGCCCTTCTGCATTTCGGGGGATCTCCAGACCGGATTGGATAATGATCCACATGTCCACCTGAGTTTTCAGGTGGACCTCCATGCGACTTTTCCAGTAGGAAAAGTCTTCTCCACTGAAGAGTGGAGGTCTAGCGGTGCTGAATCCCTCGTGCATAGACATTTGTTCTGAAAAAGAAAAGCTAAAAGAGATTTGCCAAGACTTGGTCTTGGATTAGCAGTGCTGGATAAATTAAAGACAAGGGGTGTTGCACCAACCTTGCCAAAGAAAACGAATGAAAATTTTTCTTCGAAGAATTCGTAAGATAAAGAAAATAAAATGATAAAATTAAAAAGAAATCCGAAAAGAAATTTTCAAACTGGTGGTTGCACCAAGTTTGAATTCCCCGCTCTGATACCACTTGTTGGATCGTGAAAACCGATAGAAGGGGGGTGAATATCGGAAAACTTTCGGATTCGTATAAGAATAGGTACGCAGCGGAAATTAACGAAAAGACACAGAGACGCAATCGATTTACTTAGTTCGGAGCCTGTGTCGACTCCTACTCCAAGGCCCACGGTCGTTGACCGTTTACATTGGGCAATTCTATATACGCGCAAATTGTTTACAAAGATTTGATTACAAATAAGTGCAATAAAATAATAATATTAAATTTCGATCTTCGTTACCGACGTCCGGAGTGGATTGACTTGTTCGGAGCAGCGGGACGTCGTCGGCTCGAGTTGGAGAGTTTCCGGAGCAAAGCAAGAGCGTAGAAGATCTTTGAGGCGTTGAAGGAAGTGTTGTCTTGAAGCCTTGGTCGAAGGTGTAAAATACGGCAATTCGAAAATCCGGACCAGAAAAAAAAAATTTCAGGATTTTCTGGATATAGTCTAGGAAATCCGACACTTTTGACTAGGTTCCGGGGATTTTCGGAGAGTTATCGGAAAGGTTTCAGGGTTTCCGAAGCCTTGGACTTAAATTAGGGACTAAAATGTATTGGAATATTTAGTTGCAAGGACTAAGACGAAATTAAGTTGGGTAGCCTTGCGATTAGACTGAAACCTGATGGACTTAAATGCAAAATGACCAGCCAATGAAAGCCGATTAGGGCTTTGTTTCAGCCACACACATACGCCTCCTTCCTATTCTCCTTCGCCTGCACACCCTCCGCTGCCGATCGAAGCCGCCGCCTCGATTTGCCGGTCCACCACTCCGGCGACTGGCGAATCACACACTTGGGGTCGGGTGATCGACTGGGTTCCGACTTCTTCGATTTCCAAATCCCCTCGCGAGCGCGAGCTACGGATTCGCCACAGATGTTTTGGGGCGCTGCGGGGGTCAGGTCGGCCGACGACACTCTCTCGTGAACTAGCCATAAGAGAAGCCCTTCTTCCTCGGTTTTCTTCTTCTCGTTTGCGAGCCCTAAACGGCAGCCGACGCCTTCCTTTCCTCCTCTTCGCTTGCCGCAGCCACCCGATTGTCTTCTCCCCTTCCCGCGAGTCACAGGTAAGGATCCCTATCTATGCTTAAACTTGGATGGTTTCTGGATTGGGATAAGAGATATTGAATCTATCAGATTAGGTTTTGGTGGAGTTGATTTAAGGTGGATTAGCTCTGGAATTATTGAATGAATTGGGTGTGTTTTGGTTGTAATGGATTTCTATGTTGTCTCTGTTAGAGATCTGTGATCAGTGATGGAGCAGGGAATTGGAGTGTGATTTGAATTGTTGTAGCAACTCCTTCATCTTGGATTAGCGGCTAAAGCTTGGATGTTTGTTTTCTGGTTGATTTATGCCAACTCCCTGTGCGAACAGGAGCTCTGCCGTGGAGGGTTGCTCAGGCTCCAGGTAAGGGATGGATGATCTCTGGATTTCTGTTGGGTTTGTTCTTGTTACTATAGCGATGTTGTTTCATTGATGTGCCGGAATCTGTTCTTTTGATTCCTACAGAGTTATGGATTTATTATGTTCATGTGGTTGGATTGTTTAAGTAGGTTTTGAATCATGATAGGTTTATTTTCAGTTTGATTAGGAAGTTGGAATTCACATGGGATTGAACTTGGTAAACCCTTATCATCAGTAGCTATAATGGAATGTTTATTCTTGGATTTTGCTATCTGATCTAGCTCTAATTGGAATTGAGAATGGGGTTGATGGGTTTCCATATAGTGGGTGTTTGATGGATTTTCGGATTTTCACCCGATTGGTCTTGAGTTGTGATCCGGATTCTACTTTAGGATCACTAGTGGTTGTTCTTGCCTGTGTCTTTTGGAAGTTTCCTAATCGAATCATAGCATGAGATGATCAATTTGTCTTGGGATGTGTTAGGTTTAAATCTAATCTTGATTACATGGAATTTATGGTGGCAGTTTGTGTAGTCCAACCTGTGCCAATTGGAGGGGATTAGGTTTCATTGGAAATAAGGAGATTATATGTGACACAAATCATTTAATCACATGGTTAATTAAATGATTATGAGATTGTGAATAAACCTAGAAATTGAACCTAATCTTAATGACGCTGAGTAATTAGAAACCTTTCATTTAATTAGAGGTAATTAAAGGGAAAGGAAATGATTAGGTTAACCCGAGCATGGTTTAGGGATTTATTAGCTATCTATCATTTGTATAATAGCTAATCAAATACGTCCTTGATACAGGAGCTTGATTGGATTATTGACGGGTGGTTCTTTCTGCTTCTGATACGGACTTCACTCTTGGAGGCGGGTACCCTTTGACTTATCTTTTAGATATTGTCATATTGCTATGCATTGTCTGTTATAGATAGCAGTAAGTTTATACGCTATCCCCGGGTTATTATGTTTGTCCTGGATACTTGTTAGTTATCCCTGAGTTATTATACCTGTTCTGGATACTTGTTAGTTATCCCTGAGTTATCATGCCTGTCCTGGATACTTGTTAGTTATCCCTGAGTTATTATACCTGTTCTGGATACTTGTTAGTTATCCCTGAGTTATTATACCTGTTCTGGATACTTGTTAGTTATCCCTGACTTATTATGCCTATCCTGGATACTTGTTAGTTATCCCTGAGTTATCATGCCTGTCCTGGATACTTGTTAGTTATCCCTGAGTTATTATACCTGTTCTGGATACTTGTTAGTTATCCCTGAGTTATCATACCTGTTCTGGATACTTGTTAGTTATCCCTGAGTTATTATACCTGTTCTGGATACTTGTAGTTATCCCTGAGTTATCATACCTGTTCTGGATACTTGTTAGTTATCCTGAGTTATTATACCTGTTCTGGATACTTGTTAGTTATCCCTGAGTTATCATGCCTGTCCTGGATACTTGTTAGTTATCCCTGACTTATTATGCCTATCCTGGATACTTGTTAGTTATCCCTGAGTTATCATGCCTGTCCTGGATACTTGTTAGTTATCCCTGAGTTATTATACCTGTTCTGGATACTTGTTAGTTATCCCTGAGTTATCATGCCTGTCCTGGATACTTGTTAGTTATCCCTGGGTTATTATGTCCGTCCTGGATACTTGTTAGTTATCCCTGAGTTATTATGCATGTCCTGGATACTTGTTAGTTATCCCTGAGTTATTATGCATGTCCTGGATACTTGTTAGTTATCCCTGACTTATTATGCCTATCCTGGATACTTGTTAGTTATCCCTGAGTTATCATGTCTGTTTTGGATACTTGTTAGTTATCCCTGAGTTATAATGCCTGTTCTGGATACTCATTGGTTATCCCTGGGTTATTATGCCTGTCCTGGATACTTGTTAGTTATCCCTGAGCTATCATGTTTGTTCTGGATACTTGTTATTTATCCCTGGTTATTATGCCTGTTCTGGATACTTGTTGGTTATCCCTGTTTATTATGCCTGTCCTGGATACCTGTGGTTTATCCCTGAGTTATTATGCTGTTAGTTCCATACAGTATCAGGTAGTGTCATATCTATATGTATGTTTAGAGATCGTGATGTATCTCCTGCCTTTGACCTTGAGGGATCTGTAGTTTTCGGCCAGTATACCTTGTAGGTTACCTGTATTTCCTGTTATAGGATTTCAGACTGAGACCTAGTATACTGAGGACTTGGGAGAGAGGTATGTGTATCTATCATACACCATCCTTACATTGTTGCATGCCGGCGATCAGCGACTCCCTTGTGGTTGAGCCTAATCGTCTTCCGGCACATGATATGCACACACGGCCACTCATGGGTTAGTGGATACCGCTGGGTGTGTGCATTTGCTCTGTACTGCTCCGCTCGTCCGCTCATGGGTAGTGGTTTCGGAGCGTGGTAGCAGGCAGGGATCCCTTCTCTACCCATAGACCAGAGAAGATGAGAGAGATATCTCCCCCATATATATATGGGGCGGAGTGTTTACTCCACCAGCATCCTGTCCACTCGGTCACTCAGGAGTAGTGATGGCAGAGTGCTGACAGTGTCACAGCTCTACCCACTCGGCCGACACAGTATCGCCTGTCTCGGTGGCTTGACTGGAGTTAGGGGGTGACCATGGCATTGCACCATGTGCATATTTTGCATCGTGCATTGTTTGCTGCACTTGATTGCTGCACTTGTTTGACATGCATATTCTGGAGACTTGTTATCTGAGATTATATGTCTATTGATATTCCCTTGGTACTTATTGTCCTCTTTTCAGGATAGATGAATTCGGGTATGTATCTTTATTCAGTATCTTCGGTATACCCTTTCCTATTGTTCATATGAGGTTGTATCAGCGTAGACTTCTATTGTTATTATAACATACTATGCATATCTACTGGGTATTCGCTGAGTTTATGGACTCACACCGTTGCCATATGTTTTTATTTCAGGTTGAGATACTTGGAGTCGCCAGAAGAGCCCAGCAGCCAGTCCCTACCCATCGCGACGATAAAGTTTGTTTTGTACTTAGTAGTGTCTAGGTTTTCATATTCAGTTATTGGATTTGTATATGTCTTGGGAATGTTGTTTTGTAACCTAAGGGGTTGTGTATTGGTTGTTTCATCGTAAGTCGGACCGGTCCGCAGTCAGGTATGATCTACTTAGTTGTCTTGTGTTTTATGTGGTGTTTATCTATTTTGGAGGCCTGAGGCCAAATTAAACTGCATGGTCGTGTTGTGTGTATGTGTAAATTGTCCGCCGGACAGGGGAGGTGCTGTCCGATTTTATATTGGATCAGCGGCTCCTGGGTCTCGGGGCGTGACAGAAGGTCCCTTATATAGGGCCTGGGGGCGCCCGGGATGTCGGGGGCGCCCCCCACGTGGCGTTGTTCCGGTTGTAGCTCGGTCGCCGTCTGATCCCCTTATCCTCGGGATCCGCTTTGACCGGGGCGCCCGCAGCGCTTGGGGCGCCCGGATTGACCGGGTCAAACTCTATCCTTTGGCTTTGCTTGGCTTCGAGGGGTTCGGGTTCGATGTATGCGCATGGGGGTGCCCGCAGCGCAGGGGGCGCCCGCGAGCAGCGGGGGCGCCCGGAAGCACGGGGCGCCCGGAAGCACGGGGGCGCCCGCAGCTTGTACTGTCGAAGCGCACTTTTTGATTGTGTGTTTGGTGTTCACCTTGGGGGCGCCCGGGACACTCCGGGCGCCCTGGTCAGCAGTTGCCTCACTCTTTTGAGGCACTCTGAGCTGCAGACTCACGTTCCTTCGATCCTGCATCCAGGGTTAGTCCAAAACACAATAACATAATAAATTATTAGATTTATACAGCCTTAGCTGTCTTGGTTCTGACTTTGGTCTCCAAAATGGAGTCCTAGGTCAAACCGACGCCTACTGTTCCCTCGACGGGGAACGCGTCCTCACCTACTCCTCTCGGGAGAATATACCTGATGCCAACCGCTCCTTTGGTTGGACTTTTGCCTGATTGTCCTTTGTCAGGGCTTGGATGCCGAGCTGTCCTTCGCCCGGTGCCTAGCATTCCTTCGCTAGGGCTTTAGTCTCAGGCTGTCCTTCGCCTGGAGCCTAGCAGTCCTTCGCTAGGTCTTGGATGCTGGCAGTCCTTCGCCAGTTGCCTAGCAGTCCTTTACTAGGACTTCCTTTCCTGGGATTCCTTTGCTAGTGCCTAGCAGTCCTTCGCTAGGGCTTTTCCTGCACACTTGATTAACTTGTTAGAAAACAAGAAAGACTTAACTTTTGACCTATGTTGCCATTATCAAAACACAGGTTTGACTTAGGTGCATTCTGCACCAACATTCTCTTCCTTCCTTCCCTTGTGCTCGTGGTGAGGTCTGGAAAAGAGGGAGTTGTGTCCTCTCTTTTGGCCGGTGGCAAGGATAGGGGAGGTGGTGGCCGGCGGAATCAAAGAAGAGGGTGGAGCCTCTTCTAGGGTTTCGGCCAAAGCAAGGAAGAAGGGAGAAGGCGCCTTGGTGACTTCGTTTCTTGGAGGATCGTCACCCACACGACGTCCAAGGAGGGGATAGGACATACAATAGAAGATCGCGAGGTAAAAGGAATGGTATAACCTTCTCTTTGGCTCCTTGTTTTCGATCATTTCATGTGGTTTGAGTAATTATCTTTATTGTTAATTATTTGATAATTAATTGTGATAATTAATCATATTGGACCCCGATGATAAACACAAAAATCGGCGATCCGCTCGTCGTCTTTTCCGCGACTAATTGGTTAGGCGTGTTACAATGCTTGAATATCAAGTTTGGGCAAGTTATAACTCGAATCAATTAGTACGGCGACGAGACGGTCGTTTGGGAGATAGGTCTCCATTCGGATTAAAATTTTAATCCATGGACATGGAGAGGTTTCCCATAAACGACCCGGTATTCGCTTAGGAAACCCGCAACCAACAAACCCGAGCAAGGTCCAAGCCCTGCTCGACATGCCCCCACCACGGAATCTCAGGGAGACACAGAGGCTCACTAGGCGAATCACAACACTATCCCGCTTCATTTCCCGATCTGCCAAGTGAGGATTACCTTTCTTCAAGACCCTCCACAGAGGCACAAAATTTCAATGGGGCACCAACTGCGACAAGGAGTTTGAAGAATTGAAGGCATATCTAGCCGAGTTGCCAGTGTTGGCCAAGCCGGAGGTTGGAGAAGTATTGTATGTATATTTGGCGGCCTCGGCTGAGTCGATCATTATGGTGTTAGTCTGGTAGGATGAGGTTGAGTAGCAACCAGTGTACTTCTTTGCTCATCTATTGAAGGGTGCTGAGTGCCAATATACGACACTTGAAAAGTTAGCCTATGTCCTGTTGTTAGCTGCTCGAAGACTCCGACCATATTTCTTGGCACATCCGATCGTGGCCCTGACCAACAGTAATCTAGGTCGAGTAGTTTCAAACCTAGAAGCATCAGGATAGCTGATCAAGTGGACAACCGAGTTGAGTGAGTGCGACATCCAGTATCAAGCTCGGCCGGCTATTAAAGCACAAGCCTTAGCTAATTTTCTAAGTGAATTGCACTCGGAGGAAGCTGAAGAGGCTTGGCAAATTTACGTGGATGGGTCGTCGGCTCGGCATGGCAGTGGGATTGGCATTCTGATGGTCTCACCAATGGGAGAACAATTGCACCTATCGGTCCGACTGGAGTACCGAGCCACAAACAACAAAGCCGAGTATGAAGCCCTATTGCTGGACTATAGGCAGCTAAGCATGTGGACGCCACTCGGGTAATGTTATCCTCAGGCTCTCAGTGGCCACGCAACATCCCTCCGGTCGATTCAAAGTCAATAGCGATCGGTTACAAGCATTCGTGGAAGTCTATGAAAAGCTAAAAGCTGGGTTCTAGGAAGTCCAGTTACAGAAGATCCCGAGAGAGAGTAACCAACGGGCAGACGAGTTAGCTAAGTTGGCTAGCTCGATAGGCTCTTGGGTACTCCCTCGACCGAGTAGTCAAATAATGATGGTGATGCACATAGAGTAGCATGCTGAGTTGGAGCTCGAGGCGGACTGGAGAACGTCGCTCATCGCTTACCTGACAAGCGGGACCCTCTCGGACGACCGGGAGGAGGCCCGACTCCTGCAAAAGCAAGCGGTCCAATACTCCTTGGTCGGGGACGCGCTGTACAAGAGGGTGTTAGTGATATGAGAGAAGTGTCCTAAGGCAATCGCCTTATGATTGTAATCATTTATTCTAATAAATGAATATTCACTATTTTAGTATACATATTTGTGTATTTGATTGAGATCTTAAACTCATTTACTGAATGTCCGCAATACAATTCACAGCATGAGAGAATTTGTGATGAATTCACAACTAGTGATTATCTCTACATGTGCAATTGTGAAGTATTGAAATTGTCCCTAGTCGATGAATTGATAAATACGGACACTATCAATTCTATTGAGACTAGCATGAGTTATTCTCTAATCAGCTGATTCTCACTGGCTGGTGACATTGAGATGTCCGGAGATAAACATGAATGCTAGTTAAGGGAACTAGTTCATTGGAGTGACTGACTGTAAAACTTCATATGGTACTCTACATATAGATATGTCAGTGAAGTTCTTACTGCAGCTTAAGTGCGATGTTCCTTTTACTTGCGGTGTTCAAGTCATCTTGGTCATGGAGACTTATACTTTGACATCTTAAGCAAGCGTCTCCAAGGAGGTGTGGACCCAGGATGATTGGGTATAAGCCGAAGTGCCCGAAGATGTTTGAACAGCCTACAAAGGATTCACCACTCCTTGCGAGGAGATGTATACCCGAGGCCTATCGTCGGATTGTTACTCGAAGCCTCTGGCCAGAGCATGACATGTTCAGAGTATGAATCTCTTAAATACATAAGAGTAATTAGAATCCGTAGGACGAGAAAACGTTACTTGGGCTAGGTGTGACGTAGTCAGCCTAGTGGGGACTGACACACATAGACCATGTCCTAAACCAAGTGGGTATAAGATGGTGAAGGGAATGGGGTACGATTCATTATAGCTGCTGAAGGGTTTCAAAATTGTTTCTGAGGTCAACCGTTGATCTTTCGATTAATTGGGGACATGATGTACTACTAGGTGTCACTCATGATCGTTCTATAATTAATTGATTAATAATAGACGACCAACATAAATCGAAAGCCTATTTAGTCACACGCACTACGAGTAATCTGAGGGATTTAAAACGAGTTGAAAATTAAATTTTCCAATCAAAAGAGATTAAGTTTGGTTAAGCCAAACGATAAGTCGAATCTGAATTTTTCAGAGACGCATCGAAAGCGTAAAATGGCTAAAGTCTTTTGAAAACTTAATATATGAATTAAATAAGTTTAATTCATTGGGGCTTGGCTTGGATGGGCCGGCCAAAGAGGGCCTCCATCCTCTTTGCTTGGCCGGCCACAACAAAGCGAGAGAACCAAGGTTTTGGTTCAATTTATAAAATAAACCAAGTGTGGTTTGTTTTATAAAATTATGGATGATATAAATTTTTATATAATAAACCAAGGTTTGGTTTATTTTTCATAGAAATTAAAATGAACCATGGATTGATTTATTTTATAAAATCAATCATGGATTGATTTACCATGATAAGGAAATTTATTCCATAGGAGAAAAGAGACTTGATTGATTTTTTTTATCATGAATTAAAATATGATTTTAACCATGATATAAAATCAAACTTAGCATGATGGAATAAGTTATTCCATATTTGAGAGGTTTGATGGTTGAGAGGCCACTATATAAAGGACCCAAGGCAATGCTTGGGTAATCATAGTTGAGATGAAGGCATAGGCTCTCTCCCTCTCTTTCTCTCCTTCTCTTCTCCCCTTCTTGCCGTGGGCCAACCAGCCCCAAGAAGGAGCACCAGCCGACCATCCTTTTGTGGTTAGTCTTCCGACTTCTCTCTTGGTTTTTCTTGTCGCGTTCTCGGAGAATCTAGTAGTTCTTGAGAACACAAAACTCGTGGCTTTGCGAAGTCATCCCGAAGATACTCGGCGTGGACGCGAATAGAGGCGGAGCTTCTAAGGGACGCTTATGGTTGGATCTCGTCCCTTCCTTCGAGTTACGCGAGGTAATACGTAAATTAGTTTATGTTTCTGCAAAATTTTAAATATATGATCATGTCTACGCAAGATAAACTTGCATGCATAGATGTGTGGTTAAATGATTTAGAGAAATTATTTATGTTAAACCTTCCACTGCACGTAATTAATTTTGAAATTACGAACGCGCATCCATGTCAACATGCACCCGGTCCCAACAGTGGTATCAAAGACGAGGTTTGTGTTCGACATAATCATATAATTGTTTTGCGGAAAGCTTTATCATGATCTCAATTTTAGAAAATTTTCAATTATGGAAACTTTCCAATTATGGTAAATTTTCGATTTAGGAATTTCAAAGTTTGGAAATCCTTATGAAATTTCACAAACTTTTGAAATATCTCTGTTTCTGAAATTTTATGATAATTGTGAAAACATTCCATTTTTGGAAATTTTCCAATTTTGGAAAAATGTAAGTTTTTTGTACTAGAAACTTACAATTATTCTGAAAACATTTTATTTTTGGAAACTTTCCATTTATGGAAAGCTCACAATTTTGGGCACTTTCTTTCTAGAAAGTCTAGACAAATTATGGGAATATTAATTGACATTTAAATTTATAATTGGAAATTAAATTATTTACAAAATTCTTTATTTTGGATTGAACCTCGGGGAGCCGTCCAATTTAAAGTTAGTTGTTATAATTAAATTTTTCTAAATTGAATTTAAACTGTCAAATGCTTATTTTGGATCGAGCCTCAGGGAGCCGTCCAAATTAAGTTATTGATATTAATTTTCCATAAATAAAATATGTGATCAAATCTTGGAAATTTTTGAGGTAATTCTCAAATAATAATTTCCTTATTTGATTTATTAGGTGATGCTCTTACATATTATTGTCTCCAAATTAATTAGGAAAAATTGTTTCCTATAGAGTATATTTCCTTAAACAAGATTTTCATGAAAATAATATGTGGTTGAATTAAGGGAATCTGTCTCTTAATTTATTAAGATTTGATTTAGAGAAATCAAAGTCTTAAACATATTATTTCCGAAATTTATTATGATAATTTAGGAAATTGTTTCCCAAAACAATTCCTTGAATAAAGTATGAAATTAGAATTAGGAAATCCGGTTCCTAATTCAATTAATGAGACTTGATAAATTAAGTCACATACATACTTTATTAAGGAAATCGTTAGAACATGACATAATTATATGTCATGAATGTGCATAAAAGAAAAGGATGAGACCCAAAACCCCTTACAAAATGTTAAGGCCAACACATTCCATTAATATGGTTAGAACCGGAGTTTTGTTTCTCGTTTGGGTTGATGGGCACATCCATGCCCTGCTTGAACCTCAACATGTTCAAACCATGGAATTAGTTTATGATTAATATAGTTGGAGTCAGAGGTCAATCCTTAGTTTTGGTTGTTGGACACATCCAAGCCTGACTAAACGATTAAATGAGCTCCAACCATATTAAAACTATTTCTTGATTAATGGGTCAGCCTTAAGCTTGGAGCATCGATTTGTTGTGCCACAGCCAAGGTCGATGTAAAGAGAGGTGCAGTTGGGTGCTATGTATATTGTTGCATACTTATTAATGAGTTAACAACCCAATGATTTATGCAAGCATTCAATTAGTTGATAGCATAATGTGATAGTTACATATGTATAATATGTAATCGGTATAATTACCTACCTTCGTAGCTAAGAATAACTTGATGGACTCTAGACATGGTTGTTCTTATCTATGGTTGGATATCAACCTATTTGGAGATGTTCCAACGATCTCCCGAATTGATAAAAAGGGTTATTCAATTCAAAAAATAAATAGGATTTAATTAATGTATATTGATGCATTCTTTATCATTCTCATCACATAACCTCAATTTGTATTTCTAGGATAATCACCTGATCATGTCCTCTCTGAATTTGCGTTCCATTTTGGACACTAATAAGCTGACTGGGCCAAACTTCATGGACTGGCTTTGAAACCTGAGGATAGTCCTCAAGGCAGAAAAACTTGCTTATGTCCTTGAAGAACAACTTCCCAACCATCCTCCTGAAGATGCAACTCCAGACCAGTTAGTGGCCTATCAGAAACATGTGGCCGATTCTGAACTTGCGAGTTGCATCATGCTGGCCGCTATGGTACCTGAGCTACGCAGCATGAGCATATGGATGCTCATACCATCGTCTTCCATCTTCATGAGCTGTTTGACGAGCAGGCGAGATCCGAAAGGTTTGAGGTCTCCAGACTCCTCTTCACCTCTAAGATGCAGGAAGGCACTTCTGTTTCATAGTTTGTGTTGAAGATGTTGGGGTACATTGAGCGACTAGGCACACTCGGATTTGCAATGGATCACGAACTAAGTATTGACTTAATTCTGCATTGTTTGCCCAAGAGTTACTCACAGTTTGTGATGAACTATCGGATGAACAAACTGGAGACTACCATTCCTGGGTTGCTTAACCTGCTGAAGACTGTAGAGCCTTCTGTAAAGCAGGATCAGAAGACGGTACTGTTAGTTGGTTCCTCAAAGAAAGGCTCTAAGAGGAAGCCCAAAGAACAAAATAAGGGAAGGAAGAAAAAGGCCAAAAAGATTGAAAAGGCACCAAAAGGCACTTGCCATCACTGCGGCAAGGAGGGTCACTGGCGAAGAAACTGCAAGGTTTATCTTGAGTCCTTGAAGAAGAAGGCATCCGATGCCCCATCCTCTTCAAGTATCTTCGTTATTGAATGTCACTCTATTTCCTCTGACACCTGGGTACTTGATACTGGGTGTAGCCCACATATATGTAATGACATACAGGGGCTAAGGAATAGAAGAAGACTCGTCAAGGGAGAAGCGAATTTGCGAGTTGGAAATGGAGCAAAGATTGCTGCTGTTGCCATCGAAACATATTTGCTAAAGCTCCCTACTGGACTTGTCTTAGAATTGGATAATTGTTATTTTGTTCCTTCGTTAATAAAGAACATTGTATCTATTTCATGCTTGAATGAAAAGGGTTATCATTTAACTTTTAGTAACAATTGCTGTTACATAACTTTAAATGGTGTTCTTTATGGGACCGGAACTTTATGCAATGGTATCTACACGTTAGATTTATCCGGTGACATTTTCAATATCGAAGTTAGCAACAAACGTGCTCGAATAGATAATCAGTGAAGTTGAATTGCTGAATTGATCAGATGTTATATTTTGGTGCTAAAACGATTGCTAGAATTGAAATTTATGTGTCTAAATGAAGTGGAGCGTAACTGTACTATAGATCATGGAGCTGGTCAAGTTATGGACGAATTGTTAAGGGCACAGTATTAGATCAGTTATGGATGAAAGAATCGTTTGATTAATCTTGTGCATGGTGGGTGTTCCACTTTGTGAATTGGATATGGTGCATGATGTGAGGTTGTGTGGAGGATGTTGTTTAGAGTTTAAGTGACTTGTATGGGTTTGAAGCTTTGTGTCATGTGTGCAGTTGCTGGGCGAAAGTAAAGAGGAATGCTGCTTTAGTTTTGGTTCGGTTGAGTTTAGTGTGATACCATGTAAAAACTATGGTAAAAGGTAGCAATTCTGTTTAGAATAAAAGGATAGCTTTGTTCTCTTGGAGCTATAAGGTGGATGTATTGGGGAAGGTTGGGATGGTTAGGGATTGGTTCATTATCCAATCTACAGTAGAGTTAGGATTAGATTTAGCTATTTATTTTATATGTACCTGGCTAAATAACATGTATTGATACGAACATTCAAACGGGAGGTTCTCTTCGTATACGAACTCCTACTTTGAGGCGGGTACTTCTTACTTATATCTATAGTTCCACTTTATCTTTATGCATTACTAGTTGCTATTTATGCAGTAGACTTTTATTGATCTTTATCTACTACCGTTTTGTTATCCTGCTTGATACTTATGCTTGACCTTGGATATGATCTAGATTTTTCTTCTATACAGTCTCGTTTATTTGTTATCTGCTTCTGTATAGCATTGGTATGACATGAGTATGTAGATATAGAATAGCAGACCACTATATGGTTGCATTAATCGTTTCTAGTCATACTTGCACATATGTCTAGATATAGAATGATTGGGTTATAGCGGCATGTCTCTTGATATCTACATTGGTTTGATTTCTGTTATTACTTGCATGTGCACCTAGATGGATAATGGTTAGGCTATTATATCTGTGATCAACCTGTGCATGATAGGTTGTGTTATGTATGATGATCGGGAGGGGTTGTATGTGTTTAGAGTCATACACCATCCCTGCACTGTTGCATGCTGGTGATCAGCGACTCCCTTGTGGTTGAGCCTATCGTCTTCCGGTATATGATATGCACACACGACCACTCATGGGTTAGTGGATATCGTTGGGTGTGTGCATTTACTCTATACTGCTCCGCTCGACTGCTCATGGGTAGTGGTTTCAGAGCGTGGTAGCAGGCAGGGATCCCTTTTCTTTCCATAGACCAGAGAAGATGAGAGCAACGCTCCTTCATATATACATGGGGTAGGGGGTGGTCCCCCGCCAGCATCCTGTCCACTTGGTCACTCAGGAGCAATGATGGCAGAGTGCGTACAGTGTCACAGCCCTACCACTTGGCCAACACATTATTTCTTGTCTCGGTGGCTTGACTGGCGTCAAGGGTGACCATGTCATTGCATCATGTGCATATGATGCATTGTGCATTTTGATTGTGATTGTTGCATTTCTTTGCTGCACTTGTTTGACATGCACGTACAGAATATACTTATGTGTAATTGATGACCCTGCACTTGCTCGTGTTGGTACGAGTCTTTTATGGTCAGGATAGACTGGTTTCTGGTATGTACAGTCAGTTGTTACTTTCAGTATTGCATATTCTCATATTCCTGTTGAGAATGTATCCGTTGTTTCCGTATAGCTATTTCAGCTATTTCTGTTGAGCCATGCATATCTTTCTATATATCCGCGGAGTCCACTTGGACTCACCACCCGTCACAATGTTTTTGTTTTCAAGTTGATAGATCGTCGGAGGAGTCCAGTTGCTAGTCCCGGGTTCCCACGACTCCAAAGGATGGGTGCTTCCGCTTGTTTGGTTTTCTTGTTATAGCTTAGTCTTATTTTGTATTCATTGCGATACTGTTGCCTTGTATTGGATTTATTATTATGGTATTGTATTTTTGAGTCATTTGTTGAACATTTGTGATGTGGTTTTACTGCGCGCCTGCCCTGGGGGCAGCTCAGGTGAGTTTTTATGATATTCCGCATTGTGATGTCATTGTTTTTATATTATATATATCTGTTTTGAGGCCTGATGCCATTTTATAACTGTGTGTGATGTATGTATGTGTAAATTGTCTGCCAAACAGGGGGAAATGTTGTCTGATTTTATATTAGATCAGCGACTCCATTGGTCTCGAGGGTGTGACACGTGGCGACCCACACTCCCTGGGATTAAGCCGACCGAGTGTTCAGACTCTCGCCTCTAAACGAGTTATAAGTGGGCATGCCCCCACGCACCCTTCGACTCGGCTCCCGGTCCGGATGCGTGGCGACCCATGCTCCTTGGGATTAAGCCGACAAAGTGTCCAGACTCTCACCTCTGAACAAGTTATAAGTGGGCATGCCCCCACGCACCCCTCAGCTCGGTTCCCGGTCCAGACGCGTGGTGATCCACACTCCCTGAGATTAAGCCGACCAAGTATCCAAACCCTAGCCTTCTGAGCGAATAGCCTTATACTTGACTTGGCTCCCTAAGCGAACACGTGGCGTCCCACGCTCCCAGGGATAGATCCGACCAAGTGAACAAACTCTCACCGATTGAGCGAGCAACGCTCTGTTGGGGCTTGCGTTCCTTCGTAGGGAGCGTGGTGACTCGCGTTCCTTAAAAGTGATCCGACCGAATGTACTTAGTCTCGCCGAGCGAGTACGCAACGTGAAAGATAGTTCCATACCTTAGCTTAAATAAGTTTTGTGTCCTCTAGTCGGGATAGCCGTTGAGTTACCCGAGTCTACTTCACGAGGAATGGAATAAGTCGGGGCCCCCGAGTGTCAGGCTGGGCCACCAACACTTAGAAATAAAAAGGCAACAACACACACACATTACAATACGCAAACAAAAGCAATAAACTTGCATTAAACATAAGTGCATTACAAAATGAGGCAAACCTCTACAAGGAAAAAAGAAGAAAGAAAATAACAAAAACAAAAACCCGACCCTCACTTGAAGGATCGGAGAGCCTCCTCCGGCATCTGCTGGGTCAGGCCAGCCAGCTTAACTGTGTTGACCGGGAGGTCGGGCGGAAGGTGCCCACCCTACTTCAGCTGCTCAATGGTACTGAGCATTTGCTGCCTGAGCATGGGTCGCCACCTTTGGGATAGCTTGCGGCTGAATTCCATGGAATTGAGGTATTCAAACCGCCGAGCATCCCACCGAGCCATCTTGCCCGCCTTGTACGCCCGGAGTTCTTCGAGCTCCGACTGGGCGGCCTCCCAAGTAGATTGCTGTCCTCGGAGTCGTCTCAGTTATTCTGCCGGGGCGTTCAACTCCTCGTCCCGACCAGCTAACTGGGTGGCCAGGGAGTCGGCCTTCTCCGCTTCGGCTGCTCGTCCTTGCTCCTTAGCTGCCAAGTTGGAGCGCAGGGATGCAGCAGACCGCGACGCTACGAGGAGCTCGGCCTTTACTTTTGGTCAGCTCGTCTCGAGCCTGAGCTTGAAGAGCCCAGGTCTTGCACTCCGTATACTCGAGGTTGAAGACTTGGAGGTGCGACTGGGCAACCGCCGTGTCAGCCGAATCGACTTGAGTCTTGGCGATTTCCAACTGCTCCTCCGAGTGAGCCTGGTGATCTTGCAAAGCGATAATCACGGCTCACAGATCATTCAAGGTCTCCTCGGAGGAGACCAGCTGAACGTGCCGGAGCCGAGTCTCTAGCCGCTCCACCTGGCACTCCGCTCGCAGCCGAGCCCGAGAATGGGCTATCATGGATATCGTCATGCTATTGCTGGCGCCCCAGAGCTGCAAATAGCAAAGTATGTGTTCAATAATGGGTCAAAGAGAAACATGAAAATAAATATGAAATAAACATACCTGAGTGGCCTCAGACAAAAAGGCGTTCGCCCGACTGCTAGGGCCTCGGTAGTTAGACTCCCGAAGGCCCTAGATAAAGTGGTCGGCCAGAGGTCCATATAAATGGAGCTCTTGGGACCACTCGGTCAGTTCGTCGGTCGACCTCTCCAAGCCCATGCTGGGGTCGGCACGAGAAGGCATGATCAAGTGCAGAGGCTGGTTGCTCAGACCCTCAGCGGGCATGGGGTTGGAGTCCCGTTGGATAGGTGGTGGCGGTGCACTTGAAGAACCCGCCCGAGTCAGAGTCGGGGGAGGGTCTGAATGTTTGGTCGCCATCTTCTTCTTCTTTTTCTTGGGCCAAGAGCTGGTGGAGGCCTTAGCTGAGGCGGCAGTCGGAGGCGTAGGCTCCGAGGCGGCATCTCAGTCCCGTCGGTGCCTTAAGACCAAAGGCTGGTCCTCCACCTCTATGGGCTCCGGGTCGGCAGTCGGCGCTGCTTCTGGGCCCGAGGGAGACGGCACGTTGATGGGAACCGAGGCGAGTGGAGCTGCTTCTCGCTGAGTCAGCTGCTCGACGACACAAGACTCCAACTCGGCATCGTCCATGCCGAACCCTTCCTCTAGAGCCGCCACGAGCATCATGGTTGCTGCAAAATAACAAAGTTTTAGTTAGCTATAAATATTCAAAGGACAGAATAGGGATCTTACAGAGTGATCTAGGTCGGCAAAATGACACTTTGCTGAGTCCAAACACGTATAATATGTCTTCGCTCAGCAGATGAACTCCATGAAAATGCCGACCCCCGATTTTAGATAGGGTGGACTGATAGGTAGGAGGGGATCGGTAATTTTTGGGGAGAGGAGGAGGAGAAGGCAAGTTGGAAATCCAAGCAGTAGGCTAACTCGGGGTCAGGGTGGTGTTTGCAAAAAAGAAGCGCTCCTTCCAACCCTTATTCGAGGTCGGAAGTTTCACTAGGAAAGAAGTTTTTGCTCGGGCTTGGAAGAAGAAGTTGCCCGGCTCTTGTTTTTTACAGTAAAAGAAATAATAGAATATCTCAGGCTGGAGGGGGATCTTATACAAAGAAAAGATAACCACCAAGCTGCACATCAGGCGGATGGTGTTTAGTGCCAGCTGGGAGAGAGGGATTTGAAAGAAGCGACAGATGGAGGAAATGAAAGGATGGATCGGGAAGCGAAGCCTGGCCTGAAGATAGTCTCGGGAGATGGTTATGAAACTGAGAGGGGCGCTCTCAGGTCGGTCGGTTGGGTCAGGCAGACGAAGGTGGTGGTCGGGAGAGATACGATAATCGGATTGAATTTGGTCAAGGTCGTGATGGTGGAGGTCTGACACCATGGTGGTGTACCAAGGGTCCGAGTGAGAAGAAGAAGAATCCATGATGTGGTAAAGGGGAACTGACCAAGTGAAATGAGATGTTGCCGGAGAAGAAGAACACGAAACGAGCGCCGCCGGAGGTCGTCGTCAGAACCCTAGCAGAGGACACTCGAGCAGCAGGTGGGCGTGAAAAGTGAAAAACGATGGTAAGGGCGAAGGGCCTATTTATAGGGTCAAGCGGACGATGTCAACCGTCCGATGGTGATCCATGGAATAGGCGGGAATAGATCTGGGTCGTCCGTTCGAACCCTAGGTAATTCCCGAGGTATTGCGTCACACATGCCTGCCGCCCGTTCGCGGTATCAGGCGACAGACGTTTCATTACTCGGGAGACCAATAGCTGGCGGACACATGGCCCAGCAGTTAATGCGATAATTAAGGAAGAAGATTCGAATCAGTCTGGCCACAGTCGAGGATAAGACAGAAAAGACAGTGAAGTGATGTCGGCACGTCGGTCAAGCAATTGGGCGGTTGATGCAACAAGCGGTCGAGTAAGTAGCCCACTCGGGTGCGCCATGCTTGCTCCAAATTAACAGTTCAGTCTGTCGGACTCAGCGCCTCCTTCGACTAGACTCAAGGGGGATACTTATGATCCCGGCCTAGCTCGCGTGTAGCTCGGTCGGCCAGCCTGGCGCCACCTCAGGATAGGTCAGGGCCCGGGGATATGGATTGGTCGAAATAGCTAGCTGGGCCCGGAGGCCCCGAGGCCCAGTTGAGCCGAATCACTCGACCAAGTGGTCAGTCACAGGTACCCCGACCCGATCTGCTGGGGAAACACCGAGTGCCCGACCCCGTCCGCCACCCAAGATGCACACCTCCTTAGCCCCTAGCAAGAGGTATCGACTGCCGAGCCTAAGGATGACGAGCAACATCCGGCGCCGAGCAACATCCGGTGGGCATCCAGTCAATAGTCTTCCTATGCCCGAACCACCCAACCCAGAAATAAGCCTGATTGGCCGAGTCTGAACGCTCCTTAATCCAGGGGTATCTTATTCCATTCCAAGGGATATCGGCCACAAGGCCAGGTCTCACTTGGGGCGGGCGGTGCTCCAATTCGGGATTTGTCATCTTCCCAAAGAAGGATCATTCCCTGACACCACCATAGCGAAGGGGTATGGAAGTCGGAGTAGGTCTAACACCTTCCGTGCCCGAATCGCGAATATCTCGCTAACACAGCATAATCCGCTGACACAGCATGATCCGCTGACACAACATGTTACTCTGACACCATATGTTCCTGGCATACCCTGGCTCTCTGTACCACGACAACCCTTACTTATGTCAGACGCGGTAGAATGAGTCAGCTCTTCAGCTATATAAGGTTCTCCGCATTTAACTTCGCAGGTACGCGCGTATGCAAGAGTTATTTTTGTTACTGTTCTATTGCTTTCTTCCCTTCCACTAGAGACTGACTTGACCGTCGGAGGGCATTGCCGGAGACTTTTCCCGACAAGTTGCTAATGGTCATTTCCTTGTAGGTCGGAGCCAGCATCAACAGTACTCGGGTCCGCTTCGCTCTTGAGAGTCCACTTCACTCTGCGACTGGATCAATATCCAATCTATTATTATGCTACAATTATCCAATCTAAACATGAATTGACCCGGCCCACTAATTAATTCTGTTAATTAATGGATCTATCATCCCCTTGCCTTTTATTACTTAATTGATCAATCATCAAGAGGGTAATCAACCCAAACTAATCAATGAATCTATAAACATCCCATCTTAATTTCCACTACAATTAAATTCAGCATTTTTAGCTAATTAAATCCACTTATTCTTTGATTTGGATTTCTACTCACAGTGATCAAATCAGCATCACCTACATCCACATTACATAAGGACAACAGCGTATGCAAACCAGAGCTTATCCAACTACCAAACCATTACCGTAAACTGAATCGACAAGATTTCATTGCCCTAGTTCCTCCTTCTCTGGTGTCTCAGAGCTCCGGCGGATTTGCTCTCAGCCACCTAACAGTCGGCGGCTGTGGATCACACCATTGTGCTCGAAGGTGGTTGAAGTGCTGGTCACTCCGCGAGATAAGGTCGCAGCTGTAGATCGGCCTCCGACAGTGAAGCGAGATCGGATCAGGAAAATAAGATGGCTACTCGTGGCCGGAGGTGGAGAGCTGAGGGTGTCGATTTCGGCGATGATGCGGTTCTCGGCGGAGATGCGGTGTGACGTCGATCGAGCGTGCTTGGGATGGGGAGATCTCGAGAAGAAAAGGAGCGGTGCTTCCTCATGCTCCCGGCGAAGACGAACGACAGCGTCGATCAGAGGAGAAAGAGGCAATTGGAGCGAGAGAGAGGGAGGGGGTGGCGTCGCCCGGGAGATGGTGGCCGGTGGCATCAACAAGGGAGGGGGCTGGTGGCATCAACGAGGGGGAGACGGAGATAGATGATGCAAAAAAAAAAACAGGTGGAACTGTCATCTTAGCGGCCCCTTTGTCTCAGCCCCATAAGTATCCAGAGGGGATAAATCACGATTTTTACTGATGGGATAAGGCGCCTGGGGCCGAGAGGATTTAAGCCAGCAGATCACGTTTTTATTCCGTGTGCGACTGATGACTTTCGAATCTGAGACCAATGATGCAAGCAACCAGATGTCTTACCAATCGAGCAGCCCGTGGGGGCGGCGAGGGAGAGAGATGAGGATCATAAGAAGAGAAGAGTATCGAATAGATTAGGTTTAATATTATTTTCATTTAAATAATTTAAATAAATCTAAAAAATAAAATATTTTCTATAGTCAAAATAGACTTTTTTCATGTCATTTATTCCATGGATTCTAAAAAGATTTCTGAATTTTAGGAAAATTTTATAAAATATTTTTTAATTAATTTTTATTATTTATTTGTTATATCTTACCAGAAGCATTACTTCAGCAATTTATTAATTGTATTTAGCACAATCTAATTATTAACAGTATACCACATGAGATGATCTGATGATCAAACCACATCTTGGTTACAACAAGTGAAATGGTGAGTGAATATGTAAAAGCTTTACTTTCATTTCATAGTTGATCCCGACCTAGTTCATGTGTAGCTCGACCGGCCAGCCAAACGCCTCATCAGGTTGAGTTAGGGTCGGAGGTCCCAAGGTTTGGACAAGCCGAGTCACCCGAGCCAGCAGTCGGTCGGACATCGCCCGACCCGTTCCACTCGGGAACATTAAGAGGTCGACCCCGACCAAGGGACGACTGCCAAGCTGGAGAAGCCCCGAGCCGAATCATCCCGAGCCAGGGAATTCTCGAGCCTCTAAACTACCCGACCTCAGGCTGAGTCGGCCGAGTCGGGTTAATTAAGTTCGAGCACTCCAGGACTCGAACAGCACAGTGTCTCACGCTCGGATGTATTGGTCGAGCAGCCAGGTCGACGCTCCCATTCGAGATTTGTCACAACCCTCAGGAACACCTACTCTCTGACACAACATTAACAGGGATGGTATGGGAGTCGGCACAGGCCAGACACCGTTCGTGCCCGAATCGCAAGTATCTCGCTGACACGATGATCCTCCTGCCATACCCTCGTACTTCGTACCACGGCCACCTACGCTTGTGTCAGACCGAGTGTCGCCGGACGGTGCCCACCAGCGGGCTGACAGCGCCCCTTGCCTTATTCCAATATCCGACACCTTACCCTGCCACCGCACGCTACACCTTGCCCTGCTCCTGTATACGACAAAAAGTGGCAGGCCGGGCAGAAGCTGTCAGCTCCCTCGGCAATATAAGCCCCTCCGCTCTCTTCTTCATAGGTACACGCGCGATAGCATTCTTCCACTGTTCCATTACTTTTGCTCTCTTCTCTCTCGCGGGGACTGACTTGACCGTCGGAGGGCCTTGCCGGGGACTTTTCCCGGAGGGTTGCTAACGGTCACATTTTTTTGTAGGTTAGAGCCAGCATCAGCGATACTCGGTCCACTTCACTCTTGGGAGTCCACCTCATTCTGCGACAGGATCAAATTTAGTGCTAGAAGGAGGGACTTTCAGCCTGATCGAGAGTGCACGATAGAAGATCCCAACCGAGTAACAGTGACCCTCACTACTGAAGAATACGAGCTCTTGTTGGCTGCCCGGGCTCAGAAGACACCTCAGAGGCCTCTGCAGGCTGGCAGCCCAGTAACTCGATTTTCCGAGCCTTCGGCACATGGCCACTCGGGGGGTCGAGGAAACGCTGCCCACCCAGAAGGAGGCTCGGTCCCATTTCCGACCGCCTTCTACCGAACCCGAGACGATGAGGCTCAATCGCTTCCCGCCAAGGTGTCCACTTCCATCCAGACACACAAACCGCGCCCGGATAAAGGAAAGGCACCGGCTGGCCCGCTCCCAGTCATTCCGGTACGGTGTCCTTTCTCCTCGCAAATCCTTGAAGACCTGGTGCCCAAACATCTCCGGTTCTTCACCATCCCAGAATATTCCGGGACAACCGACCCCGAGGAGCACCTCATAAAGTTTGAGAGTGTGACCCTGCTGCACTAGTATCCCGAGGGTGTAAAATGCTGAGCCTTCTTGACGACGCTCTCGGAACCAACTCAACGGTGGTTCGATCATCTCCCCAACGGGTCTGTGCCGAGCTTTGAGGAGCTTAGGAGGATATTCCTCCAACACTTCGCTAGTAGCCGGAGGCATCACAAGATGACCCTCAACTTGTTCGCGTTGAAGCAGGGCCTGAAGGAGTCACTCCGGGCCTACATCAAGAGATTCAATGGAGTGGCACTGGACGTGTCGACTGCTACACCCGAGGTGTTGATCATCGCCTTCTCCCAATGACTACACGAGGGAGACTTCTTCCACTCGCTGATCAGGAAGCCGCCGAAGAACTTCGATAGTCTGCTAGGGAAGGCTGTCAAGTACATCAATGTAGAGGAAGCGCAAGCCACTCGAAAAAAGGAGTCGGTCAACATGCCAACCCCGAATCCCGCTTAGAACAGCCAATCCCCTGGTGGGCCCATCCGCAACCCTCGGGGAGCGACCAATCGGGTGGGAATAGAGTGCCTGCCGACCGTTGGAGGTCGTATTGTGCTTACCATCAGAGCAACACGCACAACACGGAGGAGTGCCTATAGGCTGGTCGAGGTCGGCCTCTTACCGTTCGAGGACGAGGGCATCAGGCCTCCCCAGGTCGCGGATCGGGTCAGGGAGGTCCGACAACCGTCCCAATAACCGAGGAACCTAGACGGAATCCCTCGGCTACTCGCAACTTGTTCCCACAAGAGGAGCGAGTCGAGTCCGACGAAAGGGACGAGGAGTAGGCTAATCAGCAGAATGTCGTCCGAGGAGGAGTGCACATGATCTCGGGTGGGCCGACCACGGGGGACTCCAACCGAGCTCGGAAGTCGCAGGTGCGCCGACTGGAGATTCACCAGGTCGACACTAGTGTTGCACAAGCACAAGGGCCCCAGATCAGCTTCAGGTCGCAAGATCTACAGGGGATGAAGGTCCCACACGATGATGCCCTAGTCATCACCGCCGTGATCACCAACTACCAGGTCCACTGAACCATCGTGGACACGGGCAGCTCGGTCAACATACTCTACAAGAAAGTCTTCGACCAGCTGCAGATCGAGCCATCCTAGCTGGAGTTGGTGGCCACCCACTATTCGGATTCACTGGGAACCAAGTGCAGCCGATTAGGCAGATTCGCCTGCCCATTTCCTTGGGCGAGGAGCCATTGAAGAGGACCAAATGGTCCACTTTCTTGGTAGTTGATGCTCCCTCGGCCTACAATGCGATCCTGAGCTGACCGGCCCTCAACGAGTTTCGGGCAGTCACCTCGACCTTTTACCTCAAGATCAAATTCTCAGTCAGCGACAAGGTCGGGGAGGTTAGAGGAGATCAATGAGTGGCCCACCGATGCTACGTGGATGATGTCTGGATTGAGAGTCAGAAGGCTTAGCGCACCTCCACTAGCTGCAACATGGTACAATCTTCTCCTTGGGCCGAGCTACATGAAGACAAGGAGGAGGTTCAGCTGCTTCCCGACCAGGCATAGGCCCGAGTTAAGATAGCCACCGGTTTACCGAGTGAGCTGAAGGAGCCGCTGCTGGAGTGCTTGACCAGGAAGCAGGATGTGTTCGCTTGGTCGGTAAAGAACTGAAGGGTGTCCGATCGGAGGTGGTCGAGCACCACCTTCACATATATCCTAACGCTCGGCCCGTCAAGCAGTGGAAGCGAGACTTCAGCACGGAGCAAAATAAAGTCATCCAGGTGGAATCAAGAAATTGCTGGAGGCCGAGCACATCCGAGAAATCCAATTCCTGACCTAGCTAGCCAACGTAGTCCTGGTGGCCAAGCCCGACAATAAGTGGAGAGTGTGCATCGACTTCTGGGATCTCAACCGAGTCTACCCAAAGGACTGCTACCCTTTGCCCCGGATCGACCAAATGGTCGACTCGACAGCTAGAAGTGAGCTCATCTCTATGTTGGACGCTTGGTCAACTCGATAGCTAGAAGTGAGCTCATCTCTATGTTGGACGCTTGCCAAGGTTATCACCAGGGCAGCCGAGGATCAGGAGAAAGTCAGCTTCATCATAGCCGATGGCACGTACTGCTACCCGATCATGTCGTTCGGGCTGAAGAACACTGGAGCCACCTACCAGAGAATGATGAACAAGGTATTCCGGTCACAGATCGATCGAAACATTAAAGTATATGTGGATGACATACTGATCAAATCGAGCCGAACGGCGGACCTGGTGTCAAATGTCAAGGAGACCTGCCAGACCTTGCGCAGGTATGGGCTTAAACTGAACCCCAAGTGTCTTTTTGAGGCCCGGAGTGGAAAATTCCTTGGGTACATAGTCATCAAGAGGGGCATCGAGGCCAATTCGAGCAAGGTCAATGCCCTGCTCGACATGCCTCCGGGAAGCACAGATGCTGACTGGGCGGATCACAGCATTATCCCACTTCATTTTCCGATCCACTGAGCGAGGGTTACCCTTCTTCAAGACACTCTGCTGAGCCACAATGTTCCAATGGGACGCTGACTGCGACAAGGCGTCTGAGGAATTGAAGACATACCTAGCCGAGTTGCATGTGTTGGCTAAACCGGAAGTCGGAGAGGTGTTGTACATGTATTTGGTCACCTCAGCTGAGTCGGTCAGTGTGGTGTTGGTCAGGCAGGATGGAGCCGAGCAGCTGCCAGTGTATTTCTTTGCTCATCTATTAAAGGATGTCAAGTGCCAATACACGACACTCGAAAAGTTAGCATATGTTCTGTTTTAGCTGCCCGAAGGCTCCGACCATATTTTCTGGCACACCCGATCGTGGTCCTGACCAACAGTAACCTAGGACGAGTAGCTTCAATCCCAGAGGCATCAGGGCGGCTAATCAAGTGGACGACCGAGCTGAGTGAGTACTATATCCAGTATCAAGTTCGGCTAGCTATTAAAGCACAAGCCTTAGCTGATTTCCTAAGTGAATTGCACTTGGAAGAAGTTGAAGAAGCCTGGTAAGTCTACGTAGATGGGTCGACAGCTCGGCAGCTCGGCAGCTCAGCAAGGCAGCGGAATTGACATTCTGATGGTCTCTCCTAAGGGAGAACACTTACACCTATCGGTCCGACTGGAGTACCGAACCACAAACAATGAAGCCGAGTACGAAACCCTCATTGCTGGACTACAGGTGACTAAACACGTGGGCGCCACTCGGGTAAAGTTATATTCGGATTCTCAGTTGGCCACTCAGCAGCTAGTCGGTCGATTCGAGGTCAACAACGACCGATTACAAGCCTTCGTGGAAGCCTATGAAAAGCTAAAGGTCGGGTTCCAGGAAGTTCGGCTACAGAAAATCCCGAGAGAAAGTAATCTACAGGCAGACGAGTTAGCCAAGCTGGCTAGCTCAGGCGTCTCCTAGTTACTTCCCTAACCAAGCAGTCAGATACTGATGGTGATGCATATCGACCAGCATGCTGAGTTGGAACTCAGGACAGATTGGAGAGCACCGCTCATTGCTTACTTAACAAACGGGGTCCTCCCGGCCGACCGGGAGGAGGCCCGACTCCTGAGAAAGCAAGCGGTCCAATACTCATTGGTCGGGAACGCGTTGTACAAAAGGGCATTCGCCCGACCACTACTTAAGTGCCTAGGTGAAGAAGATGCTGACTATGTGCTAAGAGAAATACATATAGGGGTCTGTGAGAGTCATGCTAGAGCTCGGGTCATGGCCCGAAAGGCGCTACTAGCCGGATATTATTGGCTGACCCTGCAGTAGGACGCTGACCGAATGGTCTCTACCTATTTATCTTGTCAAAAACACCACAATCTCCCTCACCGACCGGTCGAAATGATGAAGGCATATGTAGTCTCCTGCCCGTTTGACCAATGGGGCATAAACACAGTGGGGCCTTTCCCGACCGCTGTTGCTCAGAAAAAATTCTTGCTAGTGGCGGTTGATTACTTCTCCAAGTGGATAGAAGCCGAGGCCTTAGCACGTATCACGAAGCAGACTGTGATCAAGTTTCTATGACAGAACATCTTGTGCCGGTATAGGATTCCTCACAAGCTCGTCTCGGACAACGGAAGATAATTTCTGATCGGCGGAAGGCCTATGATGAGGAACTTGGATAGAAGGCATCTAGAGCTGGACTTGGTCGAAGAAATCCGAGAAAAAGCAGTCGCTCGGATGTTTGCCTACCGCCAGAAAATGAAGCAGAGATATAATCGAAGGGTGTTGCTGAGGGCATTCCAGGTCGACGACCTCGTCTGGAAAAGGATTAAGCCAGACGGGGATGTCAGCAAGCTAGAGCCTCAATGGGGAGGACCCTTTAAGGTCGTCCAGAACTGGCCTCCGGAGCATACCACCTAGAGAACGAGCAAGGAAAGAAGCTGGATCAACCCTGGAGCGCAATTCATCTCCAACCATATCGAGAGGCAGAATTAGGGCCTATGAGACAATTGTACTTCATAATTCTGTAATGATAGTGGAAGAACGAGATTCTCGGTCAACTTGCAGGCGCCCTAGACTCTCGCCTCTGAGCGAGATATAAGTGGGCATGCTCCCATGCATCCCTTGGCTCGGTTCCTGGTCCGGACGCATGGCGACCCACGCTCCCTGGGATTCAACCGATCGAGTGTCCAGACTCTCACCTTTGAGCGAGTTATAAGTGGGCATGCTCCCACGCACCCCTCGGCTCGGCTCCTGGTCCAGACGTGTGGCGACCCACGCTCCTTGGGATTCAGTCGACCGAGTGTCCAGATTCTCGCCTCTAAGTGAGTTATAAGTGGGCATGCTCCCACGCAGCCCTCGGCTCGGCTCCCGGTCCGGACGCGTGGCGACCCACGCTCCCTGAGATTCAACCGACCAAGTGTCCAAACTCTTGTCTCTAAGCGAGTTATAAGTGGGCATGCTGCCACACACCCATTGGCTTGGCTCCCGATTCAAGCGCGTGGCGACCCACGCTCCCTGGGATTCAACCGACTAAGTGTTCAGACTCTCGCCTCTGAGCAAGTTATAATTGGGCATGCTCCCACACATCCCTTGGCTTGGCTCCCGGTCCGGACGCGTGGCGACCCACGCTTCCTGGGATTCAGCCGACCGAGTGTCCATACTCTCGCCTCTGAGCAAGTTATAAGTGGGCATGCCCCCACGCACCCCACGGCTCAGCTTCCGGTCCGGACGCGTGGCGACCCACACTCCCTGAGATTCAACCGACCGAGTGTCCAGACTCTCGCCTCTGAGCGAGTTATAAGTGGGCATGCTCCCACACACCCCTCGGCTCGGCTCCCGGTCCGGACGCGTGGCGATCCACGCTCCCTGGGATTTAGCCGACCGAACGTCTAAGCTCTAAGCCTTCTGAGCAAACGACGTTATACTTAGCTTGACTCTTGGCCCGGACGCATGGCAACCCACACTCCCCGGGGTCATGCCAATCAAGTGCCTAAACCTCGCCTCTCGAGCAAGCCCCATTATACCTGACTCGGTCGCATGCAGGGTGATCCCCGTTTCTTAAAATGAAATCCGACCATGTGTGCTTAGCCCCCCGAGCGGGCATACGACGCAAAGGCTAGTCCTTAGCCTTAACCTAATCTAGTTTTGCGTTCTTTGGCCGAGCTAGCCGAGTCGACCTCGCAAAGAAGGGAATACTATGGGGACTCGAGTATCTACCTGAGCCACCAACACTTAGAAACAAAAAGATTGATAAGCACACGCGACAGTACAAAAAGGTAGATTTGCATTAAAACTAAGTTCAGTACAGAAGGGAGGCAAAGCCTCTATAAGGAAAAACAAAAAAGTAAGAAAAACAAAACCCTGACCCTCATTCGAAGGGTTGGAAGACCTCTTCTACCATCTGCTTGGTCAGCCTGGACAGCTTAACGGTGCTGACCGGGAGATCGGGCGGAAGGTGCCCCCCTACTTAAGCTACTCGAACATGCTGAGCATTTGCTGCTTAAGCAAGGGCACAGCCTCTAGGATAGCTTGCAGCTGAAGTCCATAGAGTTCAGGTACTCCACCCGCCAAGCGTCCCACCGAGCCACTTCACCCGCCTTATAAGCTCGAAGCTCTTCGAGCTCGGACTGGGCAGCCTCCCATGCAGCCTATTGCCCCCGCAGTCAGCTCAGCTCCTCCGCCTGGGCATTGAGTACTGCATCCTGACTCGCCAGCTGGTATTAGAATGTATACTAAAAGCCTTGTTTTTTGGTTAGGATACATCTACATTTTAAAGAGAATCAGAAAATCACACAGTGCATGTTTATATTAGTATGTGCAGTAAATGTCTAATGCTTGACATTGTAGATAACATGGTGCGTGGTGTCGCACAGAAGATCATGTTATCAGGTTCCTTACCGAAGCATAAGAAAGAGGCTCACAACCGAGATGGAATTGGACAAATCATCGGGATGGTTGTAGTGTAATCAGGTGTGGTTTATCTTAACTATAGGATTACACTAGTGTACTTTGTGTACATTGAGTAGGACCAAAAGAGAGGTCATCCAATTTTTGTACTGACTTAGTAAATTGGATTAGACCTCGGATAATATTATGGAGTACGATCTTTTAATCCCGAAATAATGACGGGCATATATTATTAATCATTATCTCTTTGATTTACCAATGGGAGAGATCTATTCTGTTAGATCGATAGGCCCGGTAAGTTGGGAAATAATATTAATAATATGATGTTCCGTTGATTATTGACGGAATCCGTGTCCTGGTGAGTCAGGGTGATGATGCCCCCTTGGTGAGCTCAAAAGGATCGTCATGTCAAATCTTGCAAGTGGACCATGGTCCGGCATGTCGAAAAGGTTGAGTGGTACTAAACAAGGATCAAGAAGATAATTAATTTAATTATCAATAAATTAAATTAATTATCGGGCATACGATATCTTAAATACGGGGAGATGGACGACTCATAATAGGTGAAGCCCATATGATAATATGGGGGTTGATGAGGAAGTACAATGGGATCCTTTAGTGGAATGGATCTCCATTAATGGATCGGGTTTGTATCCATTAGCGGGCCAAGAACCAACTCCTCCTCATGGTCCCTATCCTAGCCCAATAAAGCCCCATAAGAGTCATGATACAAGGCCGGTTAATTAAGGAATTAATTTGGGATGAATTAATTTATTAATCTCGAATTAATTAAGGAATTAATCATGGAATAATTAAAGTAATTAATCTTGGATTAATTAAAGGAATTATTCTATATAAAATTTTGGAATCAATCCATATTTAATTGGAAAAAAATTTCCAAATTAATCATGATTAAACCCCTATATAAACTCTCTAATCTCCCCTTAGGGTTCTTGAGCGTCGGCGAGAAGAAGCAAGGAGAAGAGGAGATTTCTCCTCAATCTCTCTTGATCTCTTGGGTGTGAAGGACCGGCAGGAGAGGGAGGAATACGGTGGTACTCAGCTTGGAGCAAGGGAGCGGCCGGAGGTTGGCCGGCGGCGGGTTTTGTGCAACTTGCGGCGCCGGCGGCAAGAACTTTCCTTCTTTCTTCCTCCTTGTTCTCTTCTCCTCCCCTCACAGCTGACTCCTCCTCTGCGTGCGCAAGCAAGGAGCAAGAAGAAGGAGTCTTTGGCGGCCGAAAAACAGAGGTTTGTCCTCTTGAGTTGGCGCCGACGGTGAGGAGGGAGGACTAGGGTTTTTCCGGTGGGTTTAGGGAAGAAGAAGGAGCTTGCTCAGCTTCCTGTTCCCTTTCTTCATCTTCCTAGTAGCTTCTCGTTGCTACTTCTTGGTCGGCCGGAGTTGGGAGCTCAAGGTGGCCAGCGGCAAGAGGTGGAGGGGCGAGAAGACAAGGTGTCGAAACCCTAGTTAGGGTTTTTGCTACCAAAAGAGGAAGAGGCTTGAAGAAAGTGATTTTGGCATGCCTTGGTGACTCCACGACTTGGTAGATCATCGCCCACACGACGTCCAGGAGGGGAGGGTCATAAGATAGAAGACTGCGAGGTAAACGGCGAGGTATATTTCTCCCGAGCTCCGTTTTTCTTATCGCATGTTTTAATTGTGCCATCTTGCTTTGCCTTGTCATTTTATGTACATTAGTTTGTTATTTTGATATGATATCATGGTTAATAATTAACTAACTGGGCCCCGAAGATAAACACGAAAACCGACGATCCAAATCGTCATCTTTTTCGCAGTTAATTAATCCGGAAAGTTACAAGACCTTAACCTCGGTTTTGGCTAAGTTGTGATTTGGATTAATTAACACGACGATGAATCGGTCGTTAGAAGGACAGGTCTCTATTCGAATTAAATTTTTTAATCCGTAGTCATAGAGAGGTCTTTCTGATACGACCCCGTGGTTGTCTTGGAAACCGCCAAGTCATACCAACAATTGGTATCAGAGCCAGGTTTCCGATTTTGTGTGTTTAGGATTCGATTACTTTTTCTGCACATTATCATGTACATTATTTTACTGAATGATATTTGGATGTGCGTTGGCTAACTTTGTGTTGCAGACACTAGATTCCAACTATTATGGCAATAGTATTATTTGTATGTGATTGATTGTGTGATGTAAATTATTTGAATCCTCGGGGTTGACGAGGCTAGATAAGCTATTTAATTTTTGTAATTAAATATGACACTTATTTAGCCAAGATTTCTATTTACTTTTGATCTAGATGACATGTACACTCCTTCATGGAGTTTAGGATCAATGGATGTAAATTAGTTAACTAATCATCTCGGCTCGGGGACTCCTTCATGGTGGCTTGCGCATGGATAGGATGGAGTGGACGAGGTGATGACACTACTGGAGGCACATTGGAGACCAAGGCCATAATAGTTGGAAAAATCTAGGATTTTTTCATTGTTCTATTATTTTGGTTTGTGTGTGCTTGTTGTGTGAATGAATGTAAAAACCTCAACGTAAATAACTAAATGGGAGAGGGACCCTAAGGGTCCCGTGGCCTCCACTACAATCTGATATGTGATGCGAACAAGTCTGTGCGTCGGCTCTAAGTGCCTTCCTCCCCATCGGATGGGCTTGTTCTGCGGATCACTAGGTCAGAAAAGACTATAAGAAATGTTGATGAGCGTGTGTACTTCCCCATCGGAAGACACATAATCAGAAATAATTTTTCTTGGTGTCGTGTGGTGGTAAACACTTAGATACAAATAATAGTATCCTCCCCATCGGAGTCACTGCTATTATTTGTTATGCCGAAGAGGACCAACTATTAATTTTACTTGTCAAAAGGTTAGGATGACAAGATAGTAAAATTAATGGGTAAAACCTCCTCTCACGAATGAAGAGTTCATATACGTCCACACCATCGTGGCATACGAAATTCTCGGTGTTTGAGGTGTTGGTAGATTTTGTAATAAATTGTTTTGAGGTGTCAATTTATTTCAAAAATCTAAAGTGTGTGATTGTTATGATTCTCAGGTGTTTTAAAATGGATCTAGACCCACAAGACCTAATTCAAAGAGAAATCCAATTAAATGCCCCTAGTGATAAAACGGATTGGGAATTAAATATGGATTTTGTCTCTACTGCCGAGGAACCTAAGTGTGATCTTGCCGAGTTCTGTACCGAAAAGCCTAACGAGATTAATACCGAAGACGAGTTTGAATATTTTAGGAAATGGCTAGAAGCAGATGAGACGATCGAAGGTCATCAAAATCAGGCTTCTTCCATTACCAGTGAAAAAACATCCAAACTCGATGAACTCTTTGGTCAGAATAATCGAGCCGCTAGGCAGATGGTAATGAAGAACTTGACCACTACTATCTTGGTTGAGGGGATGCCCGTGAGGGAACATGCCCTCAAGATGATGCCTTGGCTGAAGGAGATAGAAATTCTTGGAGCTCAGATTGATGGGGAAACCCAGGTCGATCTTATCCTCCAATTTCTACCAGGGAGTTTTGAGAAGTTTCGCCTAAGCTACAATATGGACAAGCGTTCATATTCATGGGCAGAACTTCTGACAGAACTCGAGGCAGCAGAGGCGGTTTCTCTTCAGAGTTCACAAACTTTCATTGCTCAAGAAGTTCCTACTTCTAAACCGAAAGGAAAGAAGAAGAAGAAATGTTCTGAGGCAAAAAAATAGCAGGATTATAGGGACCTTAGGGATGCATAAAGAAGCCGAAAGGTAAGTGCTTTGTGTGCAAGCAGTCAGGACATTGGAAGACAGATTGTCCTCGCCGTCAGAGTAGTACCGGAGGTATATTTTCTTCTTGTGTCATTGTAACATGTTTAGCGGTGATATCTACTGGTACCTGGTGGGTAGATACGGATGCCACTAATCATGTCTGCATTTTTGTGCAGGGGTTCCAGGAAACCCGACGGCTAGCTAAGGAGGATATTGCTGACTACATGGATGGCTATGGAGATGACTTTTGCAGTGGGAGTTTTTCACTATTTCATTTATGTCTTTAACATAGGTTGATATAGTTTTGGTTTTATAGATCATCTTTATGTACTTAATTTATGGAAAGAACTTTGTTCAGTTTCTGGAATAAAGATATTTTCTATTGCTTTTATTTGTTAAAAGTGGAATAGAAGGAATGTCTATTAAAGTACATAGATAGACAATTAGTATTTGAAACCAAAAGGATCCCATGATGCAATAAGCTTATCATCTCAACTAATGTAAGAGAAAGGTTCTTTCCAAAGTAGAACCAAACGTATATTTTGTCTCTAAGGTTTGGTTTGTTAAACTCTAGCGGGATTCAAAAGTAATCTACCAAAAGGCCTTAGGGTTTGTTGGTTTTGGAAGACTTATCTTCCTTAGGATCTTTTGACTCTTTCTAGGGAAGTAACAACACCAAATAAGGCTTGCTCTAAGCCTGGGGGCATAGAGCTAAAGATATACAGGAATTGGTTCATTCTGATAAGTTTAGGTCCTTAATCTATCTAGAATAGAGGTACCTTTGAATACTTTGTTGCTTGATGTACTGCAAGACTGAGTACTTTGATTAGATCAAAGAGTTCAAGTATGATGCAGAGGAAACATCAGAGTAAAAGTATTATGACATTATGATTAGAACATGGTGGCTAGTACCTCTAGGATAGTTGGAGGACTTACTCATCAGGAATTGAGATTTGATCTTAATTCACTGCACCTGATGTGCCCCAATAGAATGGTGCAACCCATGGAAGGAAGAAGGCCTCTTAAGCTAGTAGGTAAAGAAGATGATAAGCCTCTCCGAGATTAGCCAAATCTGTTCAAAGAGGTATGTCCTGGATACGAAGGTTTGTATGCTTGATTCTGTCTAGGTCAGTAGTCTCTTAAAACCATAGAGATGTGGACTAAGTGAAAGCTTAGTCTAAGCCATGTTCAAACTATGAGTAGTAAAGAGACACCGACGGGTTGGAATGTAATGCATATATTCGAAGGATATCCTAAGTGAACAATAAGTTGGTTGATTAGTCCTAAGGACCAAAGGATGTTCGTTGGGACGAATATCTAATTCTTGGGAATAGAACTATGTAATAAACCACAAGTCCAAGTGTAGAGTTACTCTAAGTAAATTAAATAGAGGGGCATTTCAATCTTAGTACCAACTGTACAAGAGGTTATACCACAAGACACTGCACCTCGTGTCACAGTAGATATACAAAGGGTACCTTGTCACAGTGGGAGGGTTGTTGTTCAACCTAAAAGATCTCATGTTCTTGGAGAGTCTATGGATTAGGTCCTAAGTGAACATGAGCTGGATCCCCAGACCTATGACAAGGATCATCCACTTTGAAGAGATAAATCTGGTAATATGGATTTGTTCAAAGGATGGATAAGATTGTATGTGACAGAAACGAAGTAGTATTCTTGTACTATACGTAGAAAATATTTTGTTAGTTGGAAACAATAACAGAATATTATCAGACGTAAGGGTATGGTTGTCCGCACAGGTATGAGGGACTTGAGAAAAGTAAGACACATCCTTGGGGATCAAAGATCTAAGGGATCTCCAGACAAGGATGATGTGTTTATCTCAAGCTTCATATAAAACATTGTCCTAGCTCATTCTAGCATGGATACCTCCAAAAGAAAGTTTTGTACTTTTCAATTTTGGAGCTACCTTATCTAAGAGATATGTTTGGATTATCAAAGGTGGAGGAAATTCAAGATGTATTGGCCGAGGAGGAAAAAGAAGAAGTCTCTACCTCTAGGATTGAGGGGGAGCAAAGATCATTCACTCCGGAAAAAGAAGAAGTTTCTACCTCCGGATCGAGTGAAGAGTCATGTGACACCCCTACAAGCAAAGGTATAGAAATTTCAATTGGTAAAAATAAAAATCATATCATTTGTTTTGAGTGTAGGGAAAGAGGACACTATAAGAGTAAGTGTCCCAAATTGGTCAAGAAGAAGGTGCAAGTGGCACCCAAGACCAAGGAGAAACCAAAGGAGGTCGGCCCCATTGTACGGAAGGATAAGAAGCACATTCTGTGCTTCTCATGCAAACAAAAGGGGCATTATCGGAACCAATGTCCAAAGAGGAAGAATCCGACCAAAGCAAAGAGGAGGAGCTCAAATCAAGGGGGAGCCTCCAAGATCAAGACTAAGGTACCATTAGGTAATGGTATTTATTTAAATCATGATAATATACATGTTAAAAATAAATATTTTCATTTAAATGCTATTTATCATGAAAATAAGAGGTATGAAAAACCTAAGAAAAAATATAGAGTCTTCCATGCTAGGTCTACCACATCTAAGGATAGGGAAGATTTTAAATCATTTAAGAGTAGACCTACCCAAAACAAAGCCAAAAGGAAAAAATCACCAAGGCAATCTTAGAAAACCAAGCCTTGAGAAAGTAATGATTGGAAATCAAGTTTTGAGGTCAAAACATGAGACATTAGAAAAATCCCTCAAAAGAATTGAAAATCTATTTAAGGGATCAAAAATTCAAAACCTAGATTTAGGAAATCAAGGACCCTCTAGGAGCAAGAAAGGTTTGGGATACAAACCTAAAACCAAGGATAATGGTCCATCTTATCATAGAGTTCCATATAGATATGGAACTCAATCTAGGTCAAGGAGTCAAGTCAAGGCCACAAGGGAAGTCATCCTTAGAGTTGACCAAGATAAGACCAACATGACTAAGGCTTCGGAGAAGCCTAGAAAAATCATTAGGAAGATATCAAGGGAAGTTATTCCTAATGAATACCTAGAACACCCAAGGAGCACCAATAGGTTTTGGGTTCCTAAGAGTGTGTTCGCCACACCCTAGATAGGTCTAGAGAGTGTCAACTCAAATTAGAAGGGTAGTTAACCTAACCTTGATGAAGTTGGCACTTTGGAACATTTTCAAGGAGTTACTATCCTTGAAAATGAAGGAGTAAATTGTTTACTCTAGGAGGAGTAATTTGTGTCAAACTATATTTTTGGAAGATTGAACTAATAAAGTGGCACAACTATGTTAGAATCTAAAGATAGGCCAAGTTGGGGAGTTTTGACATTATCTTGGAAATTAGGGGCAAAATTAAGATTACCAATGGCTTAGCGATGAATTATTGATACTTAGGTAGGAAATCTAGGTATTTTCTTTTGTGCTACTATGCCGTGTTTTGTATGTCTTATCACATGTCATGACATCATGATTCATCATTCATATTTTATTATGAAAAATATTACATGTCATGTCATACATGCATCATCTAGTTGTAATTTTTTTTAAAATGATGCATGTCATAGTCATTATCATGCATTAACATAATTTTTATTGAAATTAAGGATATTGGCATGAATTGACATTCTAGGTGAATGATCAAAGTTTATAATGCCTAGGTAGAAATGCATGAACCCGTAGTTTAGGGGGAACATGACTTTTACATCTCACTAAGACCATAAGATGACTTGTGTGTGTTTTTGAGATATATTAGAAATAAGTGAGATGTTAGAAGGATGAACAAAACTCAAGGTGTTGATGTATATGCGTCCTATCGAGTTGTAGGTTCATCAAAATTTGAGTAGAAATCAACTCCAATCATTGGGAAAGCTAATGTACAAGTCATGTGCATTTAGCCCAATGAAAATATGGTTGGAAATTGTTTTTGAAAACTATTTCAAAACTATCTTGGAAAACCTTGGTGAAGACTATCTTTTGATAGAACTCATCATTGATGAATTGGATACAAAATGGAGTGAAACATTGAAGTATCTCAATAGTTTCAAATTTTATGTCAATCTTTGAAAAAGGGAGTTATTTTCATATAAAATTATTTTTCCTTAATAGTATATGTCATAAATAATGTCTACACAAAATTCTAGGATTTTCTAATTTTTGTAGAATTATTTAGGAGTTTCTGAAATTCGAACTGAATGTATTTTCAGAAATCAGAAACTCTCAATCGATCAGGTGATCGATTAGGACACTTCAATCGATTGGTCAATCGATTGTTAACCCTATCTGCGAGCACAGAAGCTCGCGTAATCGACCCGTTGATCGATTAAGGGCAGTCGTAATCGATCAGTTGATCGATTAAATGGTTCCCAACACCAATCGATTGAAGAGACTAAAACTGTCTGTTTTCAGTCTGATAACCTAATTTTGAGTAACCTACCAATCCCTAGCCCCTTGGAATACTTTTATATGTACATTTGGGTAAATTTCAGTATGAAATCAAAAAGGGAGATGGTTCAGTGAAAACTATAGGGTTAAGGAGAGATTTTGATTCAAGTTTTGAATCTCAAAATCTCATAACCTCGAGTTGAGATTTCCTAAAGTTTTAGGAACTCAAAAATCATTGTTGGTGCAATGATAGAGGGTTAGAGCATGTTTTAGGGGAAGGTCTTCCTTAAAAGCATGTGTTTGAATTTTTATTTTTGGGATAAGTGAAAGAATGAAAATTGAGAATCTTCATTATGATGAATGCTCAAGAATAAGCATGGGTTCAAATGGAAGGTATGGGACATTCATTGGGCATGCCTTTGACCTTATAGAATCTCAGGGAGAGTTTTTGATGTGTGTCAAAGGGGGAGAAGATTGAAAGGCTAAAAGGGATTAGTCTTTCTCAAACATATTGTCAAACATCAAAAAGGGAGAGATTGTTGGTGCAATCTTTGTCAGGGTTGACTTAGTTTGACTAGGCTCGAGTGAGATTATGTCTAGTAAGCTTAGTAAGCTTAAGGTTAGATGTTTCGATGTTTGATAATGATGTTTGAATATCGCATGATGTTTGGATATCGTGTGAGTCAAGTGAGTCAAGGTTGACTGGAGACTTGATGGGAAAAAAACTAGTGGGACTAGGCACACCTAGTGGAACTAGGTGAAGTCCAAGTGAATCAGGGAGATCGCACGCTGGCATGGGAAAAGACCTAGTGGGACTAGGCACACCTAGTGGGACTAGGTGAAGTCCAGGTGGATCAGGGAGATCGCACGCTGGCATGGGAAAAGACCTAGTGGGACTAGGTACACCTAATGGGACTAGGTGAAGTCCAGGTGGATTAGGGAGATCGCACGCTGGCATGGGAAAGACCTAGTGGGACTAGGTGAAGTCCAGGTGGATCAGGAAGATCGCATACTGGAACAAGAAAAGCCCTAACGGGAAAGTCCTAACGGATCTCGGTTGACCGTGGTTAGACAAAGGAACCCTAGACTTGAGCTAAGCAGGTTAGAGCTGAGCAATCGATTAGGTGATTGATTGGGTTGTTGTTTCGTCAGAACAGAGCTAATCGATTAAGGTGAACCTTAATGCATTAAGTAATCGATTAAGAAGGGTCTTAATGCATTAGCTAATTGATTAAGGAGGACCTTAATGCATTAGCCAATTGATTAAGGAGGACCATAATGCATTAGTCAATTGATTAAGGAGGGTTGTAATGCATTAGCTAATCGATTAAGGAGAGTTTAGATGCGAGAACAAAAGGTGGCTGAATCGATTGGGCAATCGATCCAACTCTCTCTTAATCGATTGATCAATCGATTAAGAGGTTCTGTAATCGATTGGTCAATCGATTACAGGGTCTGGTAATCGATTGGGTGATCGATTACTACTGTTTTCGCGAGAGAACAGAAGGGTGCTGAATCGATTCAGCAATCGATTAAGGTTGTTCTTAATTGATTGGCTAATCGATTAAGGTTCAAAAACTAGCCGTTGAACGGCTAAGTCTGACGTGGTAATTAATTGGGTAATCAATTAGGAAACCCTAGGCGTCGGGTATATAGGGTTTTCACGCAAGTTTGAAGCGCAACTCTTCACGGGCTCTTCGGCACTTCTCCTCCTCCTTCCATGCCATTTCAAGAGAAGCTTTGGGGCTTAGTGTTGCTGCACTTTCAAAGTTCTAGAGGCGATCGCAAGTTTGAAGATAGCAAGGAAAGCAAAGCTTAAGCTTATCATTGTAAATCTTGTAAGATTTCATTTTATATTTGCTTGGATTCTTGTTGTATCATCTTGGAAGCTTGTAAGAGGTTTCTCCACCTCAAGAAGGAGATCTTTCATAGTGTATGAGAGAGTGAGGAGAGTGGATCCTTGGATTAGTCACCTCAAGGAGGTGGATACCAAGTAAATCCTTAGTGTTAGCATTGCTTGAAGACTTCCGCGGCAACAAATCATCTACAAGCAAATCAGAGCTAATCACCCCCCCCCTCTAGGCTCTAGCTCTCCTACCGGTCCCAACATCTCCCGGGCGTAGCCCGGGTCAAGATAGTCGATACCTCCCCTCGGCCGACGAAAGACTTGAACGGGAGCCTCCGCTCACTCGCGATTGTTCCAGGAACATGCCGAGATAGAGAAGCAGCAAGCCAACCGGCAAAACGCCATTCAAGGAGGGGTGCTCATGATTTCCGGCGGGCTAGCCCGAGAAAGCTCCCGCCAGGCAAGCTGTTAGAAAAAGTTGTACTCTGTAAACTCATGGGAATAGTGGAAGATCCGCCTTCTCGTACCAATGGCCAAGTGTCCCAGACTCTCGCTCTCGCGAGTTATAAGTGGGTCTGCTCCCACGACCCTCGGCTCGACTCTCAGCCGGACGCGTAGCGGCCCACGCTCCCTGAGATGTCCCTGACCGAGTGCCCAGATTCTTGCCTGGCCAGCAAGTCATAAGTGGGCTCAGCTCCCGTGCTAACTATGCTCAGGGTCTCTGATTGGACGCGTGGCGACCCACGCTCCGGAGGATCGTCCTGAGCAAGTGTCTAAATTCTCATTCTCACGAGTCATAACTGGGGATTCGCTCCCATCCACCCTTCGTATCGACTCTCAGATTGGACGCGTTGCGAGCCACGCTCCCTGAATACTGCCCGATCGAGTGCACAATTATAAGGACCAGTAAGTCTTCATGGCTTCCTCATTTTTAACTCCTAAGCTGGGTACGCAGGTTACCCACACTCCCCAAAATCGAAAGTCATTCAACAATAATGCTCCAAACTGCCCGAGCTGGCAGCTTTGCTCAATCGGCTCAGATCTGGTCTCCTGCTGCTCCGTCGCACTTGCCCGAGCGGCTAACACTGGGCAGCTGTGACGCTCAAGCGTTTAACTCTACCACTCGTAAGCGCCGAATCGCTTAAATCGCGCTCTGTCTCGAGTGGCTGACAGATAGAAACCCCCCCCCCCCCCATGCGAGTACTTCAAGTGTTCGCTCGTCAAAATGGGTCGGGCCAGCCTCCCCTCACTCGGATCGCTTGCACCCAGACCCCCAACACTCAAACACCAAGCATGCGCGTACATAAATGTAGAAGGAAAGATTAGCATTCATAGTAATGCGGTTACAAAAATGAGGCTCGACCTCTACCCAAACAAAGAAAGCAAAAAAGGGATAGCGTAAGGCTAAGGCCTACGGACGTGTTGATGAGGTGTGGCCAAAGCCCGTGTCGCCTCCAACTCCTTCTGAGCTATCTCTAGTTTCTACTCCAATACAGCACGCTGCTTCCTGATCCGGGCTAGGTCTTTAGAACGAGCAGTCAACTCCTCTTCCTTGCCCGACAGATTGGCGCATACTGCAGCAGCTGACTGGCTCACCTCCAGGACCTCTGCCTTAACCTGGGCCAGCTCGACCTGAGCCTTGTGCTCAAGATCCCGGGCTTGGCGTTCGGTGTACTCCAGGTGGGCGATTTGGCGCCACTCCTGGATGACTGTCGCTTTTGCCATGGCCAGTTCGGCCAGGTGTTCTTCAAGGCGCACCTCCGCGCAGGCAGCACGCTCTTGTAGGGCCAAATTCTTAGCCCGCAGGCTGTTCAAGGCCTCCTCGCTGGACTAAAGTCGTGCATGATGAAGCTGGGTCTCCAGCCGCTCCTCTCGGGACCCGGCTTGAGTTAGGGCCCGAGTTTGAATTGTAAAACGAATGGCCAGGTCGTAAACCGAGCCGAAGAACTACAGCAAGAAAGCAAATCGTAAGCCAAAGTAGGACATACCTGACTGGCCTCCGAGACAATCACGTTAGCCCTGGCAATCGAGTCTTGGTAGTCAGACCCTCGGAGGTCATGGTACAGATGGTCGCTTAACAGACCATACACGTGGACTACCCGGGCTGACTCGTGCGGTCCGGTCACAAGAGTCTCGTACAACGTACTGGTGTCAGCTCGAGATGGATGAACCAAATACACAGGACAGGGGCCTATCGATCCCTCAGGAAGAGAGGGAGGAGGTCCCTCGACCCATATGTCCGAAGAACCGGCCTGGATCGAAGGGGGCGCCGGCTGATTGACCCCCTACACAGAGGATGCGAGAATAGTAGGCACGGACACGGGCAGAATAGGAATTGCCGACGAAGAGCTCATCGCAGGAGGCGCAACTCGGGCTCTCTTTCCAAACGGGGAGGTGGTAGTGGTCCCAAACGGGGGCGAACGGTTGGCCGATCGACCCCTATGACGCCTGGCCTCCAGTGGACAGGTGTCCTCATCTAGGACCTCCTGATTAGAATCCGACACCTCCCCCTCCGACGCCTTCTCCTTACTTGAAGAAGGCGCATCAGGGAGAACCGCTTCCGGAGAAGTAGACGTTGAGGTAGTCGAAGATGCGCTGGCTTGGGCAGCGATGGCGGCGTCGTCCAGAAGAAAGCCTGCCCTCAAGGCCCTTCCCAACATCTTGTCTCAAAGGAGACACAGGGTCGCTGGAGGGGGTGACCGAAAGATGAAGGGCGTAGGAGCTCTCGAAGCGGCAACGAAGGGGCACCGGAAGAAAGAAGGCGATAAAGGCAGCCATAGCCGACACCTATATAAAGGGGGTCGCAGTTAATCCTAGCAGCTTGAAATGAGCCACGGAAAAAAGGCGGGATCGAATCGAGGCCCTCCGATTGGATCCATGAGGGATCTCGAAGCCTGATAAGACGCGCCCATTCCCGTCGGCCGACGTTTCACTGCCCAAGGCGTTGGCGGCCGACAACTGACACTTCAGTGTCCAGGAGATCGCTCGGCAAGGGACACGTGTCCCTGCCAATTAATACAGGCATCATGAGGAAGGATGCAAAGCGGTTCATATCAAAAACAGGACAGATGGGATAGTCTAAATGACAGACGGCCTGTCAGCCACGTTGCAGGGGCAGCCCGATTCCGACCCCCAGTGAGTTATCAGTGGGCCTGCTCCCACGATCCTTGGCTCGGCTCTCAGCTAGACGCGTGGCGGCCCACGATCCCTGAGCTATCCCTGACCGGGAAGCCAAACTCTCGCTCTCGCGAGTTATAAGTGGGTCTGCTCCCACGACCCTCGGATCGGCTCTCAGCCAGACGCGTGGCGGCCCATGCTCCCTGAGCTGTCCCCAACCAGGAAGCCAAACTCTCGCTCTCGCGAGTTATAAGTGGGTCTGCTCCCATGACCCTCAGATCAGTTCTCAGCCGGACGTGTGGCGGCCCACGCTCCCTGAGTTGTCCCCGACCGGGAAACCAGACTCTCGCTCTCGCGAGTTATAAGTGGGCCTGCTCCCGCGACCCTCAGATCGGCTCTCAGCCGGACGCGTGGCTGCCCACGCTCCCTGAGATGTCCCCGACCGGGAGGCTAGACTCTAGCTCTCACAAGATATTAGTGGGCATGCCCCCATGAACCCCGCGGCCCCGTTTGGGCATGTGGCGACCCATGCCCCGAGATCAAGCCACCCAAGCAAACCTACCCGCGTCTTAATGTGACGCCAGGCCCCGAGTGCCTGACACTTGGGAAGTATCACACTCTCACCCAAGGGAGTGGAATTTAGGAGCCATTGCGCTCCAATACCTCCAACAGGCGTTCGAGAAGCTGGACAGGCTGATCATCCGCGCACTCGACACACTTTCATTAACAATCACCTAAGTCAGTAATACTCGGCCAAAACTGAGAAAGACGCATGAAAAGAAATAAAGATGATCCAATACCAAACTGAGGCAAGACCCTACAAGACGACAGAAAAAAAAAAGGAGAAAAGAAAGAACAAAATTCCGACCCTCATTTGAAGGGTTGGACGACCACCTCCGACATGTCCTCAAACATGTCCGCCATCGTGACAGCGGAATCTGGTAGGCCACGGGCGACGTGCCCACCCTGCCTGAGCTGCCTCACGATGCTGAATTGCTGGCATCGAAATACAGCTCGGAGACGCTCGGATACTTGATCAGTGAACTCATTCGAGTTGATATATTTCACCTGCCGAGCCTCCCACCGAGTGGCTTCCTCCGCCCTATACGCGTGCAGCTCCTTCATCTCTGGCTGAGCTGTCTCCCAGGCCGCCTGCCGCCCACACAGCTAATTCAGTTCCTCGGCCTGTGCGGTCAACTGACTCGTCAGCAAGCCGACCTCCTGCTCTTTGGCCACCAGTTGTGAGAGTAAAGGCTCGACCGCCTGGTTCACCTCCTGGAGATCGACCTGAGTCTTCTGAAGGTCCGCTTGTAGCCGATCCTTGGTTTTCCAGGCGCGAAGTTGTGTATGTTCGGCCTGTGTAACCCGGCGTTGCACCTGAGCTGCCGCCGCATCGGCAGTAACAATCTGTGCCTTAGCAGTCTCCAGTTCGTCCTTGGCCTGGTCCAGCCGGTCCTGGAGGTCGATCACTTCTGCCCTCAGGCCATCCAGGGAAGCATCACCGGAAGCCAGCTGAGTATACCGAAGTCGGGCCTTCAGATGCTCCACTTGTCGCTCGGCTTGAAATCGAGCCTTAGTATGGCACAGCAAGGACATGCACATGTTGTAGCTTATGGACCAAAACTGCCATGTACAAGGACCGGTTAGTGTCTCGACTACGGAAGGTGGGGAACAAGAACAGAAATAACATCGCTATACCTGGGTGGTTGTTGCCATGAATTGGTCAGCCCGGATGCTCGAAGCGTAGAAGTCGCTCTCTCGAAGACCATAGCGAAAGTGGTCCACTAGCAAGCCGTGCAGCTGAACGTCCTGCGTCCGCATAGGGGTCGCGCCGCTCATCACCTTCATGCTGATAGTCGGTCGGATAGTGAAGGCAGCAGTAGATGCATCAAGCGTTCCTCATCAGGCTCCCCCGACCGAGTAGGGGAGAGCCCATCCGCCCGGGGGAAGCAGGCTCCTCCAGAGACGCCTGAGGGGAAGAAGACGGCAGCACAGCTAAGGCAACAGCGAGTTCCTTGCCCTCACGCCTGCCGCTGGGTCGGCTAGAAGAGATCGTCGCCAGAATAATCGTTAAGGTCGGGGTCTCCTCTCGACGAGCTCGCTTCCGTCGGAGAACGAGAGGTTGTTCATCCGCCGAACTAGACCAGGAAATTTCCTCATCATCCCGCACGGGTGCAAGAGGAACAAGGGCGGACGCCGCTCCGATAGACGGGGAGGGGGGGGGGGGTTAGCCTCCCGCTCAGCTAGCCGCTCAACTACACGGGCCTCTAGCTCTGCGTCATCCAAGTCGTAGCCCTCCTCAGGCACCGCTAAATGCATCAGGTCGACTACAAGAGGAGCAATTTTCAGTAAGCCCTAAAAAGATGAGGAAGAAGGTGAAGGGCTTACCGAAGGAAGAAGGCCGACGAATCGGGGTTGGGCTGAGCCCGAACACGGACAGGATGTCCTAGCACAGCAGATGTCCCCTATGAAAATGCTGACCCCCGATCTTGGAGAGTGCAAATTGATACCGAGGGAAGGATCGGAAGTCTTTGTGTAGAGGCGGGGGAGCAGGAAAATCCGCCCGAAGGCCAACCGGCCAGGTCGGGCTGGGGATAGGGCGAATATAGAAGTAGCTTTCCTTCCAACCCTTGTTGGAGGATGGGTGTTTCGACAGAAAAGAAGTGCCCGAGCGGGCCTGAAAAAAGAAATCACCCGGTTCTTGCCTTTTTGGGCAAAAGAAGCAATAGAAGGTTTCGGGGAGAAGGGGAATTTGATACAAAGAGAAGACGATGATTGATCCACAAAGGAGCCGAATTGCATTCGGGGACAATTGAGACAGGTTAATACGGAAATAACGGCAAACGGCGACAATGTAGGGATGAATCGGGAAACGTAGCCCGGCTTGCAGATGATCTCGAGAAAGGGTAATATAATGCGGCGGAGGTTTAGCAGGTTGGTCGGAAGATGAGGGCAATACGAGAGAATGGTCGGAGGGGATGTGGTAGTCTATTCGGATCACCTCGAGATCGTGGTGATCAAGAACTGACACCATAGTAGTATACTAGGGGGACGGGGGAGGAGATGAAGGCGCCATTGAAAGCAAATGGAAGAAGCCAAACTAACCCCTGGAAAATACGTCGGAGATGGTGCGCGAAGCACATTGCCTAGCCGGAACCCTAGTCAAGGACTGAAGAGCGGCGCTTCGACATCGGAAGTAAAAAAGGCAAGGGTAAAATGCGCCCGGTAAAGTTCCTATTTATAGGGGCTTGGAGGCAAAGACGGCCGCCCAATAGCGGGCCAAGGATAGGCGTCAAGGAACGCCAACCGTCCGATCCAGCCCGGAAAAGGCCCGGGGATGGAGTGCCCCACGTGCAAGCTCATCATTCGACCTAACAGCGGCTGACGCCTCGTCGCTCGAGGAAAGGACACGTGTCATAGTGGTTAAATGCGGTAATAAATGCACGAGATGTGAATCTGCTCTAGCATCCCGGGGAGCCAGAACCGAAGAGACGGGTGATGGGACAGGTTCGGCTGATCAGGATGCCCACCCACAGATGACCCCAGGGTCGGCAAGAAGGAGCCAGGCCATTTCGATGCGCCAGGCTCGCCTCAGGAAACGACAGTCCAGTCAGTCGGACTCGACACCTCCTTCGACTAGACTTGAGGGGGATGCTTATAATCCCAGCCTTGCTTACGAATAGCTCGGCCCGCGTAGCCAGCCAGCCTGGCGCCACGGAGGCCTAGCAGAAGGGCAGACGATGACCTCACTAGGGGAATCCTGAAGCTAGGAGCTCCCCAAGGCGCTCGCCGACCGTCCCCAGGCAAGGTCAGTCGAGTCGATCCCGAGCGTCTCCTAACTCAGTCACCTAAACTTGCACCCCGATCCGAATCGGGGTCAGGCCATTCAGTCGGACGCGTGGCGGCCCACGCTCCCTCAGCCTCCCATGGAGCCGATAACTCGCAAGAACCGAGACAAAGCCAGACAGACACAGCTCAGCAAACACCCGACTCAGGGTGTACCCCGCACCTCAACTCTCCCAGTCGAACGCGTGGCGGCCCACGCTCCCTGGCCATTACCCGACCCGGTCCTTGACACTCGGACCCACCGGGGTACGACCTTGACGTCCGGGGTACGACCATGATGTCGGGGCACTACGCACCTTACCCATTTATGACATCCCTCGCGGCTATCCCGCCAACTCAGTTCCTTCGTACTGCATCAGCACCCCGCGCCATGCCGCGATACTTTCAGGTGCTCTTATATGAGCTGACAGGTGTCACACCCCTGTCCCGTCAACATGAACGGGGGTTGTCAGCTCCCCCTGCTATATAAGCTCTCCACTGCTCATTCCGTAGGTATGCACACGAGCTCTCTCTTCCACCGTATTTCCATTTGCTCTACTATATCCTGCGGATACTGACTTGATCGTCGGAGTGCTTGACCGGGGAAACTCCCCG
>JAGFNQ010004298.1:340881-376270 GCA_024364735.1 Boesenbergia rotunda
TGAAAAACTGTTGTGAAAATGTTGTCGAATGTGATATACGACAACAGTGGAAAACTGTTGTCAAACTGTTGTCGTAGACCAAAACGACAACAGTGATTCACTGTTGTCGTAGACCCCTCCTTTAACAACATGACATTTAACAACAGTGGTATTTGGCATACGACAATAGTGATTCACTGTTGTTAAATGCATTTTTTCTAGTAGTGTCTTAATACTTGTAGCTTCTTGTTTTATAACTTTTATTTATTGTAATAAGAATATGATTATGCTTATTTTAGATGTCTCTCTTAGTCCATCTTCAAATTATATGAAACTAGGGAGGTAAATTATATGATTAATTTATAGTCGACTGTCAAATAATTTAGAGGTGCGAATAATTTTTCTTTAAAGATATGCATCCACCAAGAATTGATATTTACTTATGAATCTTATGATGATATTTCAATAAATTAACATATTCTATATAAAAATGTTAATTTGGATCAGTCACTCACACTAACCGATAAGGTGTGAATTTAAAATTAATAATTGTGATAAAAGGGATAACCTAGTACATGAAGCTCTTTTCATATAAAGTCCCAGGGAAAGGTCGAATCAGATAATTTTATTATTACGCCAAAACTCCTCTTCAAAATTAATAATTATGATAATAGTAGAAAATGGAATGCTTGTATTAGAATACTAAGGGGGCGTTTGGTTCAAATTTATTAATCAGAATGGTAATGGGATTCATTGAGGGGTCAATGGGAATGGGAATCATGATTCCATTGGTAGTGTTTGGTTCAAATCCTGGAATGAAAATTATTGTCATTGATGATGTTTGGTTCAGTTTAACTTTAGTAATGGGAATCCATAAAAATGTAGAGAGAGAAAGTAATATAGAAAATAATGAGAAAAAGTAAAAAATAAAGATAAATAGGGGTAGAGAGAGAAAGTGATATTGAAATTATATAGAGAGAAAACGAGATGAGAGGGTAGAGAGAGAAAGGGATATAGAAAATGTAGAGAGAGAAAGTGATATATGAAATATACATAAAAAATTATAAATTATGATAAATAAATTATGATAAGAGAGGTAGAGAGAGAAAGTGATTAACAAAATATACAGAGAGAGAATGAGATGAGAAAGATAGAGAGAGAAAGTAATATAGCAAATATTGAGAGAGAAAGTAATATAGAAAATATAGAGAAAAAGTGATATAGAAAATATATATAGTGAGAAAATGAGATGAGAGAGGTAGAGAGAGAGTGATATAGAAAATGTAGAGAGAGAAAGTAATATAGAAAATATAGAGAAAAAGTAAAAAATAAAGATAGATAAATTATAATAAGAGGGGTAGAGAGAGAAAGTGATATTGAAATTATATAGAGAGAAAGTGAGATGAGAAGGTAGAGAGAGAAAGTGATATAGAAAATGTAGAGAGAGAAAGTGATATATGAAATATACAAAAAATTGATAAATAATGATAAATAAATTATGATAAGAGAGGTAGAGAGAGAAAGTGATTAACAAAATATATAGAGAGAGAATAAGATGAGAAAGATAGAGAGAGAAAGTGATAGAGAGAATGTAGAGAGAGAAAGTGATATAGAAAATATAGAGAAAAAGTGATATAGAAAATATAAAAAAAAAGTAAAAAATTAAGATAGATAAATTATAATATGAGAGGTAGAGAGAGAAAGTAATATTGAAAATAAATAAAGAGAAAATGAGATCAAAAAGGTAGAGAGAGAAAATAATAGAAAATGTAGAGAGAGAAAAGAATAAATACGTAGAGAGAAATTTTAAAATATAGAGAGAGAAAGTAAAATGGGATAATATAAAATGAAATAGTAAAATGAAATATAAAAAATAAAAAAGGAGTGTTTTGGATATATGAAAAGGAAGGAATGATTGAGGAATTTGATTGATGAGGGGGGAGTAGGGAATGAAAATGAGGGAATGATTCCCTTATTTTCATTCCCATTGACACTTACCAAACAGTGTTAATGGGAATGATTACCATCCATTCCCATTCCCTAGTCCCTATTACCCCAAATCAAACGCCCCCTAAGACTATCTTCCTATGTTATAATTGTGGCAGTGTGTTTATCCGTGAACCAGAGTAATCGTCCATATATTGTTATGGTAGTGTGTTTGTCCGTATTCAGGATTTAACATCGCAGACTTTTAAAAAAATGATTAACTCACGGAAATTTCTCATGACCGTCAGGATAAATCGGGAAGTGCTCATAGTGAGCAGTCTAGAAGTCCAGCGTTCCAGAGTTCGTGCCCCATTTGAAGGAAAAATTTCTACAAATACGTCGTAATTGGGGATCGAACCACGGATGTCTGGAATAGCGCCTAATCGCCCTATCACTACACCATAACCCCGGCAACATCGTAGACTTTTAGCTCATTCATCAAATGGCATTATTACACTATGAAGACGCTAGTTTCAATGATTTATTTCTTAGTTGATTTAGATGTCATTTAGGCATGTTGATACATATATAATTTGTGACATTTATCGGTATTATTATTATTATTATTATTATTATTATTATTATTATTATTATTATTGATTATTTGTATACCTACTAATTATATAGTAAGAATTGAGAATTTATCTTAATTAATGATAATAAATAATGAAAATTTAAATTTAAATAAAAAATATTAAATGATTATAAATATACATTTATGTATATTGGAGAACTTAATAAAATTAAAATTGTAATAAAAATTTGTGCTTTTTTAATATCTTAAATAAGATAATATTTATATACCGTTGTTATCATTATCCTCTTAGTAATTTGTGTTTATTATTTCCTTTGACCTTTAGTTTTATAGACACGTATATATATTTGATATTATAGTTCATTTCAACTTGTACAAAAAAATTGCTCAGAGAATTTGGCTTGTTTTTTACTTCATTATATATCGTTTTGTTTCATCTTATATTTTATCCATGTAATTATCATTATATACAAAACAAATTATATAAATAAATAAATTTGATGAATTTTATAATTATTTTGTTTATATGGCTCTTAATTTTTTTTATTATTATTACACTGTGTGTTACCTTCTGATGTGCGAAAACTATACTTCCGAAAGGTGACATCAGTATTCTATCGCGTGTTATGTTGGCCTTCACGAAGGAACAAAATCAGTTATTCTTCCTGCACGCCGAGGAGGGCGCGGGCGGAGAGGACACTGAGCACGGTATGCCGAATCGCCTTCGCCGGCCGGGGCATGCAGCTGCTCCGGACGCAGACGATGATCATGGAGCTATAGGAGAACACGCATCAAACACCAGCCTTTCGAAAAGACGGGTCGGGAGCGTTGAGCTCGTCACACTCGGCGTGAATGCTGACGAAAATAGGGAGGATCCAGCCAGCAGAGGGAGGAACAATAGGCGAAGAGGGAGAAGATGCGGGATGAAATGTGACAACGTACTGCTGGTCGTTGGGGGTAAATTTGTTAATTAAATTAGTTGACATATTTTGTAAAATTGAAATAATAATTATAAATTTGTTGAGAGTGAGATTTGATTTTGAACCCACCCCACGCGGCCACGCCCTTTCGAACTAGAACCTTAGCCTAGACCATCTCTAGGGCATCTCAACAATTTGCTATTGCCGTGATAAGTGAATTCAATGTACAATCTAACATTACGATGGTTAAAAAATGGGATGACCCCCCTAGGACTGATGGCTCAAATGTCGCCCAGGGATATTACACTTGAGAAGTGAAAAATTTGTATTTCCTAATTTATAATGACGATTAATGAGAAATTTTTATCGTATCAAATTGATCGCCTTCATAATTATGTGGATCATAAAAATTAATATCTAAATTATATTTAAAAAAATAACACTTCGATTTTCATATTTTGTAAGATTGTTGAACCTGCCTGAAAACGTCGATGAACGAACCACTAGTGAATTGGCATGGATGCTAACTTGGTCGCCAATTGCCTACCATAACGGGCATTAGTGCAAAGATCTACTGGAGCTTGGTTAGGCAAAGATGAAAGAAAAAGAGTTAATGACGGTTGGGGGATTCTTCAACGTAGTCACTCCGATGCTCAAATTAGTTTTCGGAAGCAGTGGAGGATGAAGAATGAAAAAGAGTAGCTTAGGGTTTTGGATGTGTATGGGCGCGCTTTCCTCTCACTGCTAGAGTGGGTTACTTTTTATAAAGTGGCGGTTGATTCTTACGCTCTCCTTGAAATCGCGAAATCCGCACGAGCATTATCAACTTCCTGAAATAATTCAAAATCTCAAGATCCATGCAAGCGTTATCAACTATAGGATTGAGATCGACACTAGAGAGTGGGTGAATAATGTTTAATAATTTTTATAACAAAAATAATAAGCATGTAAAAAACTAAATTAATCAAGGTTAACAAAGCAAAAATAATAAGTTAATTTAGATTAATTCAATGAAGTAAGAAAAAGACAATAGCTGTTTGCCAAACCAGCAGTATTGATCAGAATTATAGACACGCAACAGTTTTAAAAAAATTGATTCTTATATATTTTTAATTTCTCCTAGGTGGAAAAACCTTACAGAAAAAAAATCTAAAAATTAAGCACAATAATAAAAATAAGGAAAATGCTTAAACAAAAAAAAAATGATTACTCCAAGTATTGCCGATCGAAAATAAATTGTGTCACAACATAGAAAGCAAAAAGAGCACTCAGAGTACTAGACAGAACTAGATGATTGAGTAAGTGATTAAGTGAAAGCTCTGCCTTGAAGCCCCTTATATATACTCTCCCAGTCATTTGTACAAGTGTTGATATGGCTGTAACTTCTATCCGTAAGATAACGTTAATAAAGCTTCCCAATCGCCCATGTAACACTCAGTTACCATGGCAGGGATCAAACTTCATCTTGACCGCCATGTTCAGGTTGCTGATAATGTTATCTCCCAGTTGTCTGAAAATTGCTCCAGTCGCTCGTGTACCCAGTCTCCTGAACCCTCTGAAATCCCTTCGTTGAGAGTTAACACCAACAAATAGCCTCTAAACTCCATTCGATTGCTTGGAACCGTCAAGTATATTTTCTTATAGTTGTTACACGTAATGAGTATAATAGAAAATATTAGTTACTCACACTTATTTGACTAGATTAACTCGTTTAGTTAGATTTTGCTAACCAATCAGCTCTCAGCTAATTCCACACATTTGGACTTGTGCCAAGTAATCAACCTTGAGCTGATTACACACACTTGACTTTTTGTCAAGTAATCAGCCTCCTACTGATTCCATACACTTGGATTTGAGTCACCTAACACACAACTAGGAATGTGTCTGCTAAGCCTTAATCATGTAAATTTGATTCACCTAGCATCTATCTAGGAATTTGTTTGTCATGCCTTAATCACTTAGACTTGATTCACCTAGCCTCCTGCTAGAAATTTATTTACCAAGCCTTAATCACTTGAACATGATTGACCTAGCTTCCAATTAGAAATTTGTATGCTTGATCCCATCCAAGACTTAGTTCATGCATAGATCCGCTAGGACTTGATCATTGCCTCGTGATCCGGTCGAGTAGTTTCTCTAAGTTGGTCGGGAGCCCGGTCGGATCACGTCTGGGCCAGGCAAAGCTGGTTGAGTCAAGTCTTGGTCAGGCCAGGATAGGTGGGTATACCCGACGCTGATCTGGCTGTAGTGGTTCGGGTTCGAGGTCACTTAGGCTGGGGGTCGACCAATGATATCCGGTCGGACGTTCCCGGTCAGGAGTCATTGGTCGGGGATGATCAGTCGAGCCAAGTTGAAAGCACTTGTTGGGCCCCCTGGAAAAGGGAGCACTTGGTACAGAGTGGTCCTCCCGATCGAGAGCTCCCGATCTGGCACCCCGGGTTGGGCACCTTGGGACCGTTCTAAGAACGTGAGCAATAGAGAAGCTTGACTTATCTGATTGACCATCTTTACCTGCCTGCTCGGGATTTGGTAAACCCGTACTTTCCCGATCGGGCAATCCCGAGTGATCGGATAGCCTCATCAGCAATAAGATTTCCTAAATCTCCCCATTATGAGGAAAAGACATTTGTCGTAATCATGACCTAACAGAGCCACAAATATTAATTAGGATCAAAGGGGACAACTTGGACAGATTGTCAGGTGGCTGTGACAGTCTCATAGAGTGGTTAAGGCTGCCAAAAGTTTAGTATGTCAGCTGATAAGCTCTTAATGAGACGGGACAACCCTAACAATACCGAGGCTTTCTCCTCCCCTATATAAAGCTCCCCTTGGTGCATTAGAAAGGGGTTCCAGCATTTGAAACTTTTCCTCCATTGTGTGCTCTTGTTTTGGTCCGATCCAAGCAATCTGTGTCCTGTTAGCTCTCAAGCCCGACCCCGACTCACCCACTATCGCAACCGAGGTCATCCAGATTGAGTCATCAGAGTGAGAACCACCTTCACTTGTCGACAGGATCAAATTTGGCGGCATCTGTGGGAACTTAGCCTGATCAATAGACGAAGATGAGTGACTCTAACAAGGTGATTGTTACTCTTTCACAAGAAGACCTTGATTTGTTGATACCCGCCAAAGCTCAGAAGCTGGCAGCTGAGTAGAAGGCTGTCGGCCGCCCAACTCAGGAAGGTCCTTCCAAGCCAGTTGCTCGCGCTGGCACAGAAGGCGGAGTTCGCCGTGGTGATAGCCCCCACTTCCCCCGAGCGCTCTTTGGCCCTTCTAAAGGTGCTGGACAATCTGACCCGCAGGAAGTTTCTTCCAGCCAAACCAGAGTTAACAAAGGGAAGACCCCAATTAGCCAGGCCCCGGCTGAGCGCACTAGATTTCCCTTCTCTAGTCAAGTTCTGCAAGAGCCCGTCCCCAAACATTTCAGGCTCTTGTCCATCCCAGAATATGGAGGATCTACAAACCCCGAGGAACACTTAATGAAGTTTGAGAATGCCACCTTACTGCACCAATACTCAGATAGTATCAAGTGCCGGGTGTTCCTGTCCACCCTTGCAGGGCCTGCTCAGCGTTGGTTCGATAGACTACCGGAGGGGTTTGTGCGTGAGTTCGCTGACTTCAGAAGGCTCTTCCTTCATCATTTTGCAAGCAGCAAGAGGCATCACAAGACAAGTCTCAACCTCTTCGCCCTAAAGCAGAGTCCCAAGGAGTCCCTGTAGGCTTATATTAAAAGATTCAACCAAGTCGCATTGAACGTACCCACTGCTACCTCAGAGGTGTTGATTAGTGCTTTTGCTCAAGGCTTGCAAGAAGGAGAATTCTTCAGATCACTGATTCGCAAACCCCCAAAAGACTTTGAGAGTCTCTTGGGCAAAGCCATAGGGCAACGCCTCACAGCCATCCTCACAGCCATAGGGCAGCGCCTCCTGGGGGACCTCTCCAAAGTCCCCGAGCCGCAGGGCATAGACCTGGAGTTGAGCGAGGTGTGGTTCAGCAGGTGGCCCAGGGATACTGATGGACCCAAAATAGGTGTCACGAAAGTGGGTCTCAAATTTAGATATTTATAAAAAGCTAGAAACCCTTTTTGCAATCAAAGTATGAAAACGTAGTAAAGGGGCCACAGGTCGTATTTTTCCTAGAGCTAGTTGATGTTGTGTGATTCGAGCTTGTATTTATGTGTCATCAATTATTGCTGGGTTTCAAAGAAGAAATGAGTTTGGTTTCAATCGTAAATGAAAATGCAATGAGATACAAGATGCATGCCACCCAAAACATGATACACAAGGACAAAAGCTTATGTGCCAAGATTATACTAAGTGCCAAAATTGTGATTGACTATTCTGAATCGAAACTAATCACTCCAACTCGGAAGACCAACTATTAGTGAAGTGCTAGCATGAATTAAAAAGGAATTTCAGACATAAATGCAGTAGGTCAGAAATGGGACAGAATTTCAGAATTGCAGGCATGCAATTTAGGGATGGAGCTAGATGCAGAATTAAGATGTAAAGCCAACAAATTTCAGGTGTAATAGCTTAACTTCAAGAATTAAGTCTAGAATTCACCTAAATGCAAGTTGAGCTGCAATCGAGAAAAGAGACTGATACACAATCAAATAGGCAAGCTGATAGGCAACAGCAAACTGATGCAACAATCAGAAATGACAAACTGTAAACTTGAGTTGTTATTTGATACAAAACCAGAGTTACAACTAATGGAAACAAGTAAATGTGCCACAAATAAACCGAATGCAATTCTCCAAACAATTGGATGCAGAATCGAAAATTCAGAACTCAACTAAGTGCAGAAGTACTTGAATGCAGAGATGGAAAACTGCCAATTCAGAGATTTACACTGACCAAATCAGTTTGGAGACAAGTTTATAGTGAATTAATACGCAAGAATGACTGAAGAAATCTGAAACTCGATTACTAATCAATCCAGGAACAGTTGATGCAGAAATTACTGCAGAAATGCAGCAATACTCCAATGCAGAAATGTAATGGATCAAGTTGAGATCTGATACAATGCTTCACCAAACAGGGAACCTCTTTATGAGCTGAATTCGAAAATGCAGAAATAAAATTGGAGAATGCAGACTTGGGGTTGATACGCAATCTGAAAATGATACACAACAAGCTAAACAAATGTTGCAGAAATTCAGAATTGCTTACTAGCAATCTGAGCAAAAGTGCAGGAAGAAAAACTGAATGCGAATCACACTTCAATCACAGGCATCAGCAAACTAAATGTCATCTAAAATTCAGGAATTGAAACTAAACACGAATTGAATGCAATTGAAGCTACAAAACTGAGAATCCAAGTTGGCACGCATGAACAGAAATTCAGAAATTCAAACAGGAAACTGAAACGCATAAATTAAAATATGAAACAAGCTGAAATTAAATCTAAGAGTTCACTAACAAGCAATCTAACTACTACAAGTGCAAAAGTTAACACTAATTGGAGCAGGAAACAATTCGGAACATTCAACTACAACTAATACAGAAATTTCAGAACAGGACAGATTGCGGAAATGAAGTTGCAGCTAAAGAACAGAAATGCAATAAGAAATCTAGACCCCAAACACTCCATTAGCTCAAAATCTCCTTGTTCGTCACGCAAGGGCTGGCCTCGAACCCCTAAGCTCAGCAAACCAATTGGAAAACAGCTCAGTCGGTCGATTCTGCTCAAACTGCACGCAGTTAGAATTTTCCAATCCAATCTCCTCTATCTCAATGGATGGATTGCGATGATGATTTGAGGATCATCTGAACTCACCTGAGAACCCCTACAGACGGCTCCGATGATCGGAAGTGGCTCGCGGATGAGAAACAAGCGATTGGGTAGCAGAACTGCCGAAACCCTCAAACAGCCCTGTTCCGGCGCAATTTGAGCTGAAATCTCCAACAAAACTATCCTCCAATGATTCAGATCTTGTTCTAAACAAAGAATTGAGGTGATCGCGCCTCGGATTGAAGAAACTACTAAGAAACGGAAGAACAAACGAAGAGAACCACTATTGCGGCGAAGACGCGACAAGGGAAGAGCTGGGAAATGTTTGATTAAATACATAAGAATGGACGACCCAGATTGATTTGAGGAAATCCAACGGCTGATCTTCATCCGATCTGAACCAAACTTTGATGATGTTGATCAAGGGTCAGGATCTGCCTCGTGGTAGCTGGGATCCTCCAGATGTGCAACGGATGGCCCAGATCAACCTAATCTTTGAATGGATAGTCTAGAACCCTCCGAGCTCGATCCAACGGTCAAATGATCTCTGATTTTGATAAAACCTTCAGATCTTGATCCAGATGCTTGATCAACCCTAACCCTAGCTTGGATTGCCTCAGATGGTCCCAGATGGCTCAGATCTAGCCGCTTTTGAATCGGACGGCCCGGATTAATCCGAAGCTTGATAACTCGATCTGGGTCCACTTCAGACTCAAGTTTGACCTAGTATGCCCTAGGTCTATGAACCTTTCATGCCTACAAAACTAGATCAAAAATTTAGTGGCCAAATAATCCAAATATGTACAGATTTGCAATTAAGTCCAAAATAAAGGTAAGTTCTAAAACCTAGGGTAATTTTACAATTAAGCAAGTAAAACATGGGTCAAACATGGATTTTAGCAACTAAAATAATCAATAAAATGGTACTTATCAGATACCTCCCCAACCGATGCAGCCCTATTGTTCTTTTCATCATAGCCACACGCACGACACCTAGGATTGTTGGCAGGCTGGGTGCGGGCAAGCTCGCCCTGGACGGGGAACTCCCCAAGGAGCTCATCAAGGAGGAGCCCGAGGTCAAGGAAGGGCTCAACTAAACAGATAAGACACTAACACTGAGGTGGCTACCCCTGCGACGCAACAGCTGTTCCCGACCCCCAGCTCTCCCGATCAAGGAGAAGCAAATGAAGAGCAGGTCAATCAACAAATATATGTATTCGCTGAGTTCTTGGACTCACACCGTCAGTCTTGTTTTTATTTTCAGGTTGATCGTCTGGAGTGCCCGACAGCTTGTCCCAGTCTTACTATTTCGAGACAACTCTTATTTTTGTGTTGTGTTGTATTTGTTGCCATACTGTATTTCCATTTTCTTTTGCTGCATTTGTTTCCGTAATGTGGTGGTTTGTACTTTGGTGTGCCTTGGAGACCCTTTATTGTTATTTGATGTTGTAAGTCATACCGGTACACGACTTTGTACGCTATAATGTTTGTTTTTCTTTTTATGTTGCTATTGCCAGCTGTGTTGGCTGAGGGATAGAGGTGACCGTTTAGGCCTTGTACACATGCTTCAAGTGTTCGCCATACAGGGGAGGTGTTGCCCCATGTTATATTGGGCCAGCGACTCCTCTCGGGGGCGCGACAATTTATTTGGTATCAGAGCGAGGTTACAAGATAGCTTATGGTCTTGTGGGCATTTTCGGATTTTTTGTCGGAGTCATTTTCTCGATATAGACGTGTTTGGGACATAGCGGTGACGGGACGTCTCCAGGCAACCACAAAGAAATGGTAAGACTTGTTAGTAGTTATAGGAATAATCTTATTGATATTGGGTCATATCCATGCAGTATGCCCCATCGTATCAAGCTGACCCCGCCCCGTCGACGTGGTGCCAGGGCGACGACCATATAAGATGATAGTAGCTACTTGTTTAGATGATAGTTTTATTTTCTGTAATACTTCGAGGTTGGACCTCCTTACCCTTTATTATCGCATGTTATTGTGTATTTTTGATTAGTGATAGGATATCTTATATTCATCGCTAGGACTAGGATATGGTGCATGATTATTCTTGGACCCCTTCATATTATGTGGATGATTGGAGGATAAGTTAGGTAGGTGTTATGTATAATAGTGTCATACAACACCTTTGTATTGTGTGTGCACGAACGACACTTGACTTCCTGATGGTTGAGCACGGGTCGTCAGTCATGTTAGAGGAGTAGAGGCATGCTTAGGTGGCCCCTGACTTCCGAGTGGTTGAGACGGTTCATCAGATATACCTTAGTTTTTCATAGCCCAGGTGCATTGGCTATTCATGCATCTTGCATAGTCCCAGGTGCGTTGACTACTATGTATTCTGCATAGCTCTAGGTGTGTTGGCATCTCATGCATTGTGCATAGCCCCAATTGCGTTGGCTACTGATGCATTGTGCATAGCCCCAAGTGCATTGGCTTCTCATGCATTGTGCACAGCCCCAGGTGTGTTGGCTTTTCATGCATCCCTACAGGTGCTTTCGGTTAAACAACCATAGTTGTTAGGTTGTCCTAACTCCTGGCTACCCAATGTAGTGGTAGTCAGAGTGCGTCCAAAGAGTGACACGTGTCTCTGCTATCATGTGCACTGGATGCATCTATGCATAATCATTGTTGTATGCCTCATTGCATTTGCTCGTGCTTGCTGTTAGGACCGGTAGGAGAGATAGAGGGGGGTGATTAGCTCTGATCTTTGCTCGTTGATGATTTGTTGCGGCGGATGACTTGAGCAACGCTAACACCTTGATTTTACTTGGTATTCACCTCCTTGAGGTGACTAATCCAAGGATCCACTCTCCTCACTCTCTCATACACTATGAAAGATTTCCTTCTTGAGGTGGAGAAACCTCTTACAAGATTACAAGAAGATACAATAAGAAACTCAAGCAAATACAATAGAAATCTTACAAGATTTACACAACTTAGCTCTCTTTGCTTTTCTAGCTTTCTTCAAGCTTGGAATTGCCTCTTGATCCTTGGAAATGCAACAACACTAAGCTCCAAGGCCTCACTTGAAATGACGATGAAGGAGGAGGAGAATCGTCGAAGAGCTATGTGAGTGATGAGCTTCAAAACTGCGTAAAACCCCTATATGCCCGACGCCTAGGGCTCCCTAATCGATTACCCAATCGATTACCACGTCAGACTTAGCCGTTCAACGGCTATTTTTTGAAGCTTAATCGATTAGCCAATTGATTAAGAAGTTCTTAATTGATTGCTGAATCGATTCAGCACCTTTCTGTGCTCTCGCGCAAAACTGCTGTAATCGATTGCCCAATCGATTACCGGACACCTTAATTGATTGACCAATCGATTAAGAGAACGATGAATCGATTACCTAATCGATTCAGCCAGCTTTTGTTCTCGCAACTCATTTCTCTTAATCGATTACGATTCGTCTTAATCAATTACCCAATCGATTACGATCCGCCTTAATCAATTACCCAATTGATTACAATCCTCCTTAATCAATTACCCAATTGATTATGGCCCGCTTTATGTTCTTGCGAGACAGCAACCCAACCGATTACCCAATCGATTGCTCAACCCTAACTTGCTTAGCTCAAGTCTAGGGTTCCTTTACGTAACCCCGGTCAACCGCGACCTGTTAGGACTTCCTTACTAAGTGTCCGATCATCGCTTTGACTGACTTGGATTTTTCCTTGCCTAGTTCCCAACCAGGTTTGCCTAACACTCGAGTTAGATATAGTCTTTCGGTAGACTTTCACCTTGTCAACGTGCGATCTCCCCGATCCACCTAGACTTCACCTAGTCCCACTAGGTCTCTTCCAATCAACCTTGACCCACTTGACTCACATGATATTCAAACATCATTATCAAATATCGAAACATTCAAACTTAAGCTCACCATGTTTACCAGACATAAGCTCACCCGAGCCTAGTCAAACTAGGTCAACCGTGACCTAACAAAGATTGCACCAACAATCTCTCCTTTTTGATATTTGACAATATATTTTAGAAAGACTAATCCCTATTATCCTTTCAATCTCTCCCCCTTTGACATACATCAAAAACTCTCCCCGAGAGTCTTTATGGTCAAAGACATGCCTAATGAAAGCCCTATACCTTTCATTTGAACCCATGCTCAACCTTGAGCATTTATTGTGATGACGATTCCCAATCTTCATTCTTTCACTTACCCCAAAAATAAAAATTTAAACACATGCTTTTAAAGATGATCCCCCCGTAAGACATGCTCTAAACCTCTATCATTGCACCAACAATGATTTTTGAATTCCTAAACCTTTAGGAAAACTCACTCGAGGTTATAAGATTTTGATATTCAAAAACTTGACTCAAAACCTCTCTTAAACCCTATAGTTTTCACCAAACCAATTCCCTTTGTGATTTCATAATGAAATTTACCCAAATATACTTATAAAAGTATTCCAAAAAACTAGGGATTGTTAGGTTACTCAAAATTGGGTTATAGGACTAAAATCAACCAGTTTCAGTCATTCCAATCGATTGGTGTTGGGTACCAATAAATTAAGCTATGTCTTAATCGATCATCTGATCGATTATGACTGCCCTTAATCGATCAACAGATCGATTACGTGAGCTTTTGTGCTCGCAGAAAAGGTTCACCAATCGATTGGTTGATGCCCTAATCGATCACCTAATTGATTGGGAGTTTCTGATTTCTGAAAATAATTTTAGACCGAATTTCAAAAACTCCTAAATAATTCTACCAAATTTGAAAAATTCTAAAATTTTGTGTGGACATTGTTTATGGCATATACTATCAGGGAAAAATAGTTTTCTATGAAAATAACTTCCTTTTTCAAAAATTGACGCAAAATTAGAAAACATTGAGATACTTCAATATTTCACTCTATTTTGTATTCTATTCATCCATGATGAGTTCTATCAAAAGATAGTCTTCACCAAGGTTTTCCAAGATAGTTTTGAAATAAGTTTCAAAAATAATTTCTAACCATATTCTTTGGGCTAAATGCACATTACTTGTACATTAGCTTTCCCAATGATTGGAGTTCATTTACACTCATGTTTTGATGAACCTAAAACTCAATAAGATGCACATTCATCAACACCATGAGTTTTATCCATCAACCTAACATCTCACTTATTTCTAATATGACTCAACACGCACACAAGTCAACTTATGGTCTTTGTGAGATGTATAAATTGGTTCTCCCTAAATTAGGGTTCATGCTGTTGGATAGAGAGAACCGATAGAGGGGGGGGTGAATATCGGAAAACGTTCGGATTTAGGGAAAGAGAAATTGCACAGCGGAAGATAAAAACAAACACGCGAACATAGTAATTTTTACATGGTTCGGAGCCTAGGTCGACTCCTACTCCAAGGCCCACGGTCGTTGACCGTTTACTTTGGGCAATTCTATATGAGGCGCAATAATAGTTTACAAAGATTGATTTACAAATTCAGCACAGTAAAGTTAACAATTAAAAAGAGACTCTTCTTTTACCGACGTCCGATGTAGGTTGTCTTTTTCGGAGCAGCGGGACGTCGTCGGCTCGAGTTGGGAAGTTTCCGGAGCGAGGCGTGAGAGCAGAAGAGCGTAGAAGCGTTGATTGAAAGTTTTTGAAGCTTGGGGTCGAGGGCCCATTATATAGGGCCTGGGGGCGCCCGGGACGTCGGGGGCGCCCCCCACGTGGCGGTCGATCCGTCTCCAGCGCGGTCAACATCTGATCCCTTCAAAATCGGGATCAGGTTTGACCGGGGCGCCTGCATTGACCGGGTCAAACCTTCATCCTCTTGGCTTCGCGAGGGTGTGCTTCGGCAGTTGGCACTGGGGGCACCCGGGACCAGCGGGGGCGCCCAGGAGTTGAACTGTCGAAGCTTGCTTTGCTTTCTTGTGTTTTGTGTTCACCTTGGGGGCGCCCGGGACACTCCGGGCGCCCTGGTCAGCTGTTGCCTCATTCCTTTGAGGCTCTCTGAGCTGCAGGCACTCGTTCCTTCGGTCCTGCATCCAGGGTTAGTCCAAAACACAATAAAACAATAAAATATTAGTTTATACAGCCTTAGCTGTCTTGGTTCTGACTTTGGGCTTCCAAAATGGAATCCTAGGTCGAACCGACGCCTACTGTTCCCTCGACGGGGAACGCGTCCTCACCTACTCCTTTCGGGAGAATGTACCTAATGCCAACCGCTCCTTTGGTTGGACTTTTGCCTAGCGGTCCTTCGCCAGGTCTTGGATGCCGAGCTGTCCTTCGCCCGGTGCCTAGCATTCTTTCGCTAGGGCTTTTCACTCTGGCATTCCTTCGCCAGTGCCTAGCAGTCCTTCGCTAGGGCTTTTCACTCTGGCATTCCTTCGCCAGTGCCTAGCAGTCCTTCGTCAGGTGCCTAGCAGCCCTTCGCTAGGACTTTGTTTCCTGGCAGTCCTTCGCCAGGTGCCTAGCAGCCCTTCGCTAGGACTTTTCCTGCACACTTGAGTAACATCGTTAGATCACAAATAAACTTAACTTTGAATCCTTTGCCAATATCAAAACAAGGTTCGATATGGTGCTTCCTGCACCAACACATGCATCTCTATCTAGACATTATAAACTTTGATCATCCACCTAGGATGTCAATTAATGTCAATGTCCTTAATTATAAATTGAATTTATACATGATAATGACTAAGGCATGCATCATATGAATATTTTCAAAAGGAAAACATTTATTACGACTAAATGATGCATGTATGACATGGCATATGATATTTTCATAATAAAATAAGAATAATGAATTATGATGTCATGGCATGTGATAGGGCATATAAATTATGACTAATAGCATAAAAGAAAATACCTAAATTTCCTATCTAAGTACCAATAACTCATCGTTAAGCCATTGATAATCCTAATTTTGCCCCTAATTTCTAAGATAATGTTGAAACTCCCCAACTTAGCATATCTTTGGATTCTAACCTAGTTGTGTCAACTTTCATTAGTTCAATCTTCCAAAAATGTAATTTGGCACAATTTTACACTCCCTTGAGTAATCAAATGACTTCTTCATTTTCAAGGGTAGCAAATCCTTGAAAATGCCTCAAAGTGTCAACTTCATCAAGGTTGGGTTAACTACCCTTCTAATTCGAGTTAACACTCCCTAGACCTATCTAGGGGTGGCGAACACACTCTTAGGAACCCAAAAACTATTGGTGCTCCTTGGGTGTTCTAGGTATTCACTAGGATGACTTCCCTTGATACCTTCCTAATGACTTTCCTAGGCTTCTTCGAAGCCTTAGTCATATTGGTCTTGTCTTGGTCAGCTCTAGGGATGGCTTCCCTTGTGACCTTGACTTGACTTCTTGACCTAGATTAAGTTCCATACCTATATGGAACTCTATGGTAAGATGGACCATCATTTGTAGCTTTAGGTTTGTACCCCAACCCTTTCTTGCCCCTAGAGGGTCCTTGATTTCCTAAATCTAGGTTTTGATCCTTAGATCCCTTAAGAAATTTTTCTATTCTTTTGAGGGATTTTTCTAATGTTTCAAGTTTTAACCTCAAAACTTGATTTTCAAACATTACTTTCTCAAGGCTTGGTTTTTTAATATTGCCTTGGTAATTATTCTTCTTGGCCTTGGGTTGGGTAGGTCTACCATGAAATGTTCTAACTTGTTCCCTATCCTTAGATGTGGTAGTCCTAGCATGGAAGGCTCTATAGTTCGCCTTAGGTTTTTCATGCCTCCTATTTTCATGATAAATAGTATTAAAGTGATAATAATTATTTTTAGCATGCATTTTATCATGATGAAAATAAGTATCATTACCTAATGGTACCTTAGTCTTGTTCTTGGAGGCTCCCCCTTGATTTGAGCTTCTTCTTTTGTTCTTGGTCAGATCCTTTCCCTTTGGATATTGGTTCCGATAATGTCCATTTTGTTTGCATGAGAAGCACACAATATGGTTCTTATCCTTCTGTTCCATGGGATCGACCTCCTTTGCCTTCTCCTTGGTCTTGGGTGCCACTTGCATCTTCTTCTTGACCAAATTAGGGCACTTGCTCTTATAGTGTCCTTTTTGCCTACACTCAAAACAAATAATGTGATCCTTATTTTTACAAATTGAAATTTTTATACCTTCATGGGATGTAGAGGTGGCACTCGATTCATCTTTTTCTTCATTGACCTCGGATGATGATGGTGAAACTTTTCTTTGATACGACGTTAATGGAGAATTTTGCTCCCCCTCAATCCTAGAGGTAGAGACCTCTTGAACTTCATCTTCGGATGTTGAACATCTCTCAACTTCTGAATCTTCTTCCTCCGATGAATCTCCCTTATTGGATTTGTCTTGATTTGGTACAGTGGAGGGATCTTCATAAAGCTTTGCCAATTTGCTCCAAAGCTTTTTAGCATCTTGAAATTCTCCAATTTTGTCCAAGATAGTGCTTGGCAATAAATTGACCAATAATTTAGTCACTTTATCGTTGGTCTCGCATCTCTTGAGTTGCTCCTCACTCCATTTGCTTTTCTTGAGGAGCTTCCCTTTGCTACTTGTTGGAGCTTAAAAGCCTTCCGTTAGAGCAAACCATGACTCTATCTCCATCATAAGGAAATTTTCAATCTTTGTTTTCCAAAGATTGAAATTTGCTTTGTCGTACGGTGGAGGTTCTCGGATGTCGTAGTCGAACTCCATTTTTGAAGTTGAACCCTCTTGATGATGACTTCTTGAAATTAGGGTTTCTTCAAAACTTCTTCTTCTTCTTCTAGCTCTTGCTCTCTTGGCGATGAGTCCAAAGAAGAGCAACCTGGCTCTGATACCACTTGTTAGGACCAGTAGGAGAGCTAGAGGGGGTGATTAGCTTAGATCTTTGCTCGTTGATGATTTGTTGCTGCGGAAGACTTGAGCAATGGTAACGCCTTGATTTTACTTGGCATCCACCTCCGCGAGGTGACTAATCCAAGGATCCGCTCTTCTCACTCTCTCATACACTATGAAAGATCTCCTTCTTGAGGTGGAGAAACCTCTTACAAGCTTACAAGAAGATACAACAAGAAACTCAAGCAAATACAATAGAAATCTTACAAGATTTATACAACTTAGCTTTCTTTGTTTTTCTTTCTTTCTTCAAGCTTGGAATCGCCTCTTGATCCTTGGAAATGCAACAACACTAAGCTCCAAGGTCTCACTTGAAATGACGATGAAAGAGGAGGAGAATCGTCGAAGAGCTGTGCGAGCGATGAGCTTCAAACCTGCGTAAAAATCTTATATAACCGACTCCTAGGGTTCCCTAATCGATTACCCAATCAATTACCACGTCAGACTTAGCCGTTCAACGACTATTTTTTTAAGCTTAATCGATTAGTCAATCAATTAAGAAGTTCTTAATCGATTGTTGAATTGATTCAACGTCTTTCTATGCTCTCGCGCAAAACTGTTGTAATCGATTGCCAAATCGATTATCGGACAGCTTAATCGATTGAACAATCGATTACCGAACACCTTAATTGATTGACCAATCGATTCAGCCAGCTTTTGTTCTCGTAACTCATTTCTCTTAATCGATTACGGTTCGTCTTAATCAATTACCCAATCGATTACGGTCCACCTTAATCAATTACCCAATTAATTATGGTCACCTTAATCAATTACCCAATTGATTACGGTCCGCTTTCTGTTCTTGCGAGACAACAACCCAATCGATTACCCAATCGATTGCTCAACCCTAACTTGCTTAGCTCAAGTCTAGGGTTCCTTTACCTAACCCCGGTCAACCGTGACCTATTAGGACTTTCTTACCAAGTATCCGATCATCCCTTTGATGGACTTGGATTTTTCCTTGCCTAGTTCTCAACTAGGACTTAACCTAGTTCCCAATCAGGTTTGTCCAACACTCGAGTTAGGTCTAGTCTCTCGGTAGACTTCCACCTTGCCAACGTGTGATCTCCCCGATCCACCTGGACTTCACCTAGTCCCACTAAAACTTTTCTCGTGCCAACGTGTGATCTCTCCGATCCACCTGGACTTCACCTAGTCCCACTAGGACTTTTTCTGTGCCAGCGTGTGATCTCCCGTATCCACTCGGACTTCACCTAGTTTCACTAGGTCTCTTCCAGTCATGTCTCCAGTCAACCTTGACCCACTTGACTCACACGATATTCAAACATGATTATCAAACATTGAAACATCCAAACTTAAGCTCACCAAGCTTACTAGACATAAGCTTACCCGAGCCTAGTCAAACTAGGTCAACCGTGACCTAACAAAGATTGCACCAACACTTGATGTATCTGGTTACAATATATATTTGACCTGCACCTTCAGGCGGTAAGGTTACATAGGGTTTGGTAACCCTACTTTGCTCGTTTGGTATTTGGACTTTTTTTATATCTTCTGGTTATTCAAACCCCGATATGTATCATTTTTCGGTATTTTAGTTAATATTTCCCACTCTTATACTTGAGATTATTGTCAGTTTGACTCATACTGCTAGTATAGTTTACTATGCATATCAGATATATGTATTCGCTGAGTTCTTGGACTCACTCCGTCAGCCTTATTTTTATTTTCAGGTTGATTGTCTGGAGTGCTCGGCAACTTGTCCCAGTCTTACTATTTCGAGATGACTCGTGTTTTTGTGTTGTGTTGTATTTGTTGTCATACTATATTTACATTTGCTTTTGCTACGTTTATTTCTGTAATATGGTGGTTTGTACTTTGATGTGCCCTGGAGGCCCTTTACTGTTATTTGATGTCGTAAGTCGTATCGATATGTAACTTTGTATACTGTGATGTTTGTTTTTCTTTTTATGTTGCTATTGCCAGCCATGTTGGCTGAGAGATAGAGGTGACCGTTTAAGCCTTGTGCATATGCTTCAAGTGTCCGCCGTATAGGAGAGGTGTTGTTTGATTCTATATTGGGCCAACGACTCCTCTCGGGCGCGTGACAGAACACAGTGTCGAACTAGTGATTTTGGGGTCCGAGGCGAGTACCAAAAATGGTGTCCACAAAGTTTGTTATTCATATATTTTTTCAATCAATGTTATATTTTTAATATGAATTCTAGAAATAAAAAATAGATAAAATAATATATCATAAGCAAAAACTAATAAAGCCAAGACGATCCAAACAAAATATAAAATTCATGATCCGAATCAGTACATAGTCACTTGAAAATTGCTCGCTTCGTAGTTTTAAAAGCGAAAGTATTAATTATGTTTGCATAATCAACTTTCTCAATCACTTTTTTCTTAATAGATAACATAGTCAAATCATTTAGTCTTTCTTGCGACATTCGATCATAGATAAGTTTTACTCAATTTTAACTTAGAAAAACTTCATTCAGCGGATGCAATTGTAACTGATATAGTTAGCAAAATTCTATAATCGATATAAGCATTTGCATAACAACCATCCATTTTCTTTAAATAATTTAGCATATCAATTTCTCTTTTTTATTCTCTTAGTAATGAGTATCTTAACTTTAATTCTAGATATAAATCTGATCCATCAATATTAGAGTGGCCATCATGTGTTAAAGCATCTCAATGATTGACACATGAGTAGAGATTATCATCAACGATAGACTTCAATCTTTCTAAATTAAATAAAAACTCAAATATTTATTCATATTTTTAAAAGTGTTCAACCCGAGTTTCAAATGAAGAAAGAGTTTGATCAATTATAAATAGGAAATAATTAACTCGAAATATTCTTTAAGAACTGGGTTAGCTCTTCACTAATGATCTCATTAAATTTTCTCTTTCTTCTTCAAATGATGTATTTTTCTTGAAAAATGGGTTCTATTTTCATTTTACTTGCAATATGTTCCGTTTCAATTAATACTTGATCAAATCCAAATTCTCTAAGGGGGTGTTTGGTATATATTCGGCAATAAAAATGGTAATGAGTTTTGATTGAGGGGTTTATGAGTTTAGTGATAACCTAGTGAGGGTTGGATTATAAAATCATGGGTATCATATCCATATTTTGATTCTGGTTTTCGTATACCAATCATCATAAATGTAAATAAAATAGATTTCATTCTCATTCCCGCCTTTTAAATCCACTTACCAAGCGACCCTAAACTATTGAAGAGAATAGTCAATATCCATATTTTTCGCTTAGAGAAACTTTCTAACAATATTAATCTCATATAACAATTTTATCTTGCCGCCAATGACCGCAGACCTAGCTTGGGACATTTAGTCCAACAGTGCATGCTTATGAGGAGGGTGGGGAAATAGTAGGCATCGGAGTGTATTGTTGAAAGGACCTGCAGGGGATTTGATCGAATAGGCAACGAGCAATAAATATTTGTTAAATTAGTATCTTGCAAAATTAAAACATTAATTGTTGAGAGTGGGATTTGAACCCACGCCCTTTCGGACCAGAACCTTAATCTAGCGCCTTAGACCAACTCGGCCATCTCAACAGTGCATGCTTATGAGGAGGGTGGGGAAACAGTAGGCATTGGTATTGTTGAAAAGGACCGAGGATTTGATCGAATAGGCAACGAGCAATAAATATTTGTTAAATTAGTATCTTGCAAAATTAAAACATTAATTGTTGAGAGTGGGATTTGAACCCACGCCCTTTCGGACCAGAACCTTAATCTGGCGCCTTAGACCAACTCGGCCATCTCAACAATGCATGCTTATGAGGAGGGTGGGGAAACAGTAGGCATTGGTATTGTTGAAAAGGACCTGCAGGGGATTTGATCGAATAGGCAACGAGCAATAAATATTTGTTAAATTAGTATCTTGCAAAATTAAAACGTTAATTGTTGAGAGTGGGATTTGAACCCACGCCCTTTCGGACCAGAACCTTAATCTGGCGCCTTAGACCAACTCGGCCATCTCAACAATGCATGCTTATGAGGAGGGTGGGGAAACAGTAGGCATCGGAGCGTATTGTTGAAAAGGACCTGCAGGGGATTTGATCGAATAGGCAACGAGTAATAAATATTTGTTAAATTAGTATCTTGCAAAATTAAAACATTAATTATTGAGAGTAGGATTTGAACCCACGCCCTTTCGGATCAGAAGCTTAATCTAGCACCTTAGACCAACTCAGCCATCTCAACAATTATTTATGATAATAACAAAAAGTTTAATTTTTCTATAAATTTGATCCTGCTAAACTATAAAATATTATCCTTGCAAACGATTTAGTTGGTTTACCAAATGAGTTATGAATTATCAAATATCAAACTTTTTCTATGTATTCTCGAGAACAGAAAGTGTCATCACAAATAGACTTATGATTAATATATGAATATTATCAACTTGAGATTTTATAATTAAAATTTGACAAAGTTAGTATGTCGGTCTTCCCTACTCGTTAGTCACAACATCCAAATTAGTAGTCTCATAATTTATCTCTTCTATTTTGATCTTGAGATGGATTGACCGAAGCGCAAGGTCAAGCAAATTGCCTTTTTTCTACCTCAAGAACAGAAAGTAACACGGACAATTCTATCTATAGATATCATGAAACAAATCTCTTAATCATTAGTTTCCTAACCACTATTGGTTGAATTGGACTCTACTTCGACCACATAGCCTCTAATAGAAGGTATCCGAGTCCATCTTGCCTTGTTGGCGCATCATCAATTCAGGCAGCAAACTTGGGAGAAGAATGGCTGTTAAATTTAGAGACAGAAGATCTATTAGCTCTATGATACATGACACAGGAAATGAACCATGAAACCAAAGAAGACCATGCAATAGTTTTCTGAACTTGTTAATAATAAATACCTGTTTGAATTTCATTTAGGGATGCAATTTAAATCACTGTTCAACCAAATTCCAAATAGAATGAGTATTAATTTATCAACCAAAATAAAAATGTATCAGATAATATCATTAACTTATCTCAAGAACGCCACGTTATTCTAGAATGAAATGATAGTTGAAATTTTTGGTAGTATATGATGATTTTTGTAACTACGAGGGTCTTTTTATAAAAGTAAAGTTCATGATTTTCTTTTTTCGCCATCTTTCATAATTTATTAAAATATAATATATTTATCTAATAAATAGGAACGGATCAATAATTTTAGGTTTAGGGGACCAGATTTAGGTTTCTCAGTTGGTTGGATTGATATATTTTCTAGTTGTGTGATGACTTATTTTATAAAAGAGCTATGATAGAGAGCGTGAAATTATAGCGTGAAATTCAACGTGAATGACATGGTACTTTTCGTGTACACGTTCGATTGCCACTTGGACACCAACGGCGGCCTCCGGCCGTCGTCCCGAACAAAACTATAACCTTGGGGGCACGGTGAACCCGCCCCAAAAATTTACATTGTCTATCATTTTTGTTTATAAAAATATTATTGCAGAGTAATATGATTGACCTATCAAAGATTAATAGCCCAAACTCTTTCTTTACCTTCGGTAGAGTATGACCCTCCAGTTCTAGATTCGTCATTTCTAATAAATATTTTTTATTAAATAAATAAAGTTAAATTTCCTATTAAAATATTAATTAATTTGGTAATAAATAATAAATTATTATAATATTATTAATATATATTTTAATTATTATTTAAATTTTTTTAATCATCAAATTTAACTTCGACCAAGGAAAAATCTTAAAATAACGATAAAATTATTACTATATGACCTAGATATAATAAGTTGAATAACAAATATAGTCACAATATATAATAGATTCTTCATTAAGATTATGTATAAATAGGAGCTTTATGTATTAAGCAATCTTTTTATCAATTTTAATTTTGATAAATTATCAATCAAATTGATTTAGTCAAAAAAATTTAGTTGGTAAACATCTACGATAAATTATAAAAATAGAAAAAAATGAGTGTGCAAAATAACTTACGAAGGATAGTGCACAATGATAATGGGTATAAAAATGATAATAGTGGAGACGAAATCAAATAAAATAAAGAGACATAATAATATAAAATTAAATATGATTTTGACTTTCAAAATTATTTTTATAAAAAAATATCAATTACTAATAGTTATAACCATAAATATTTTTAATTTATTAACCAAATTTAATTTTTGTTAGAAAATTAAATTTTTGTTAATAAAAAATTAAAAATTATGGATCAAATGTTAATAAAAATAAAAAATTACCATATTTACCCATGTGGCGGACCGTGATCTTTTTGTAGGTCAGATTAGTCATCCATAAATTAATTGGTTGGAAGAGCTAGTACTTGATATCAATTAAAAAATAAAAAATTTAAATTATCAATCAAATCTAACTTTACTAGTAAAAAATTAAAAATCATCAAATTTAATTTTAATCAATAAAAGAATTAATCAAATTTAAAATTATTGATCAAATTTAATTTGGCTAATAAAAAATTAAAATTACAAAAATAAATCTGGACTAAAACTTATTTTAATCATAATTTTAAATATTTATTATTCAAACTCATATTTTAGCCGGCCCTGCTATTTCAAATGTAATCTGCGGAAGAATCAAGAATTTTTATCTAGAAATGAAAATGAAAATGAAAATGAGTTTTTAATGTTAAATCCATTTGATAAGGTTTATTTATTGTAATATAGATTCTGCTATGTTAATTTGGTCGGGGACGGGTTTGTCATCCCCATACCCGTACCCGAAATAAATCTTCATCCCCGAACCCGTCCCCATCCCCGCCTCTACTTAATCGGGGAATCCCCGTCCCCGAACCCGCGGGGAGTAAATCTCCATCCCCGTCCCCATCCCCGCTTGAAATATCCATTTTTTTTCCAAGTTAAAAAAAAATGGGATTTCTCAAGCATGGTTATAAAAACAATGAGATTTTCAACTTATGGAAGGCGGCGAGTGACTAGTGAGCGATACTCATTAGGGTTTTTACACATCTTTAATATTAATATTATTGAAGTATTTTAATAATTATTAATATTTTATTATTATTTAAGATATCGGGGCGGGTTCGGGGATGGAGATAGCATCCCCATACCCGCCCCAATCTATTTCGGGGATTTTTAAAAATCCCCGAACCCGAATCCAAATCCGATAATATCTCCCCAAACCCGCCCCGTTTCGGATTTTCCCCGCGGATATCGAAATCCGCGGGGAAAATTGCCATCCCTACTTTCATCCCAGATAAATACCCGTTAACAAAGGAATTAGGGTTTTTATAGCCGAACGACTATGGAATTAAGGTTTATTTTGTCATAGTAACTGCTCTTCAATATCATCTTAATCATGCTAGTTGAAACAAATTTTCTTTCTTTTTTTTTCAAAAATAGTTTGATTGATCACTTACAAATAACTGTGCAAAGGCAGATGCATTTTGGTTAGTTGAATGATCTCCCGTCTATAAGGTCTAACATTATGTCAGTATCCGAGAACTTTAAAATGAAATAATCATCATGGATATCAACGTCACCGCATTTTTTTTTTTGGTCCCCATGAGATGGATTAATGATTTGTCACGTCCCGAAAGAGTCGCTGATTCGATATAAATTGGACAGTATCTCCCATATGTGACAGACAATTTGAAACAATTATACATGGCTTACACGGTCCACGTACCTCGGCCAACACGACCAGAACATATATACAACAACAATAACTAAGCTTTATCTCATTATATGGAGTCAGCTATATGGATCCTTTTATGTCATTGGGCTCTGTCCCCTATGATATCATCACTTATATTTAAATAAAATTTATGTTATTTTATTATTGCTAACAAGTCTGTTTTGGTCTTTTTCTCCCTCGTTTAATGTGCGTATTTATCTTAGTTTCACATCGCCTAATAGAAATATTTATTGGTCGTCTAAGTACATATCTATACCACCTTAAACGTAGAGACCCCACCCCCCGTCCAAATATATCCACAGTAAAATAATCAAGTCAATCAGTATCATGTATCAAATACACAAGTTTAACTACTTACACAAGTAGTAACTCACTAGCTAGTAATCAAATCATATAGTATTAATACTAACAATTACAGTTAATAAATTACTCCTAATGAACTGAGTACATCCCTAATTACTCAAGTAGTTAAGATTAAGTTCAACTTAGGTTTAACCTAAGCTTAACGCAAAATCTAACTCACCATCCACCCACCCAAGTGGCCTACGGCAGAACAAATAGATGCCATTGTTTAACATAGAACCCAAGGCAAGGAAATCCAACACCCACAACTACTCTTCTATAGCCCAATGTGAACTTTCGACATGATAACAAAAGTAGCATCACCCCAAAACCAAAAACGGCAATTTATCAAAGGGCGTATCCAACTATTCATAATTATCGAAAGGAGTACCATGGTTTCTATTATACCAAAGGGCGCATCCCATATAGTGAAGTTACTTTTATACCCCTCCCGCCAAAGAATGGCTTTATCAAACATATTTTCGAGACAGCCAAACCACTTTATCAATAAAATATTAATTTGTGGTTTGGATGGGTAGCAGTGGAATTTTTCTCAGCCAATATATATATGGGAAATGATTTGCACAAGTCGAATGATCACGAAGGTACGTATATATTGCTTCCTTGCACAACTCGATTCATCACCAAAGCACCTGAGGAAAATAGGTTGTCGAAGGAGAAAAAGGAAGCAACAAAATAGGTTGTCGAAGGAGAAAAAGGAAGCAACAGATTGATAACTAAGAGAAATAGAAATGTACGTATGATTGTCATCTTTGATATGGTATCAGATATAGTTTTAATCAAGATAAACTCTTTCTACTATTTTTATGTTTGGAGGAGGCTTAGGGTGATATGCATTACATGATATCAGGCCCTGGGAGTGCATGATGTCATTAGATTTCGGGCAAGAGGAGTGGCTGAAAAATTTTGTTTCAGGCCCTAAGAAATAATTTGTTTCAGGCCCTCCCAGGGCCTGACCTGAATTTATTCTATTTCAGGGCCAAGGAGGGGCTGAAATCAAATGATTTCAGGCCCGCCCTGGCCTGAAATGTAATGATTCAGGCCCGGAGTGGGCCTGAAATCAAATGATTTCAGGCCCTGCCTGGGCCTGAAATAATTTGATTTCAGGCCCGACCTGGGCCTGAAATAAAATGATTTCAGGCCCTGGTAGGGCCTGAAATCAAATGATTTCAGGCCCTCAGGGGCTCCTAGGGCCTTTATTATCAATTTCAAAGTTTGATAAAGTTAATTATAATTTTTTTTCAGGGATGATAATGTTGTTGACGAAATTCTCTCTGAGATATGGAATACTCTTGATGATAATGTGGGTACGGGGAAAGGATTAGAAATAGCTAGTAATAATATTCTATTATCTTCCCAGTATGGTGATAATAGCATTACAAGGAATTTGGTAATTGATCTAAATGAAGAAGCAAATAATATAGAAGATGAGGGTTTGAATTCTTCTACAAGAGTAGTTGAAATCTTTCAGCCAACCTGGAGTGGGGAGGAAGAAATTGAAATCCGGAATGCAGAAGAATTTGTACCCAGTACAAGTGTACTAGAATTCCAAGCTGGTGATATGCAGATTGAGCAATATGAATTCCCCCCAGATTAGTACAGTGACTTAGAGGAGGAGTTTCCATTAGCTGAAGATCCATATATTTTGAATTCTCGATTGCTTGCTGGGCCAATTCGTGAGCTAGAGGCAAGAGATAAACATGAATTTTTTGTGGGGCAGATATTTCCATCTAGAGAAGAATTCAAGAATGCACTAGTTAAACATGCGATGGTTAAGCATATGAGATATAACCCAGTTGACACCAGGAAAAACAGAGTTAAAGCAGTGTGTTTTAACCAACCATGTACATGGAGAGTAGTAGGAAGGGGGGAAGTAGAGTTCACTGTTACAAAATATATAAAGGAACACCAATGTCGAAGTGTTAGGGAAAGTGTTGATCATCATGCATGCTCTTCATCATTTGTTGCTTCTTTTGTTGAAGAGCAATTTCTTCATAATGAACAATACAAACCAAGTATGATTATTTTAGATATTAAAGCTAGATTTGGAGTGACCATATCATACAGAAAAGCATACATAGCTAGGGAGAAAGCATTGAAAAAGGTTGTTGGAGATTATGATGAGGCATACAGAGATCTCCCACAATATCTGCGTGAGTTAAGAGCTAGAGATCCTGAAACTTATGTGGCACTATGCACGAATGGTGACAATAAATTCCAGAGGTGTTTTTGGGCTTTTGGTGCTTGTCGAAGGGTGTTCAGGTCTTATTTGCGTAGACTTATCGGAATTGATGCGACACACCTAAGAGGAAAGTATCCAGGAATATTGTTGATTGCAACGGCGATTGATGGTAATGACAATGTTCTCCCAGTTGCCTTTGCAATAGCTGAAGTAGAATGTGGGTCTGCTTGGGAGTGGTTTTTGGAGCATACAAAGAGGTTCTTTGCTGTTGATGATCACTCACTCACCATAGTATCAGATAGACATCGGGGCATTATATCAGCAGTCAGAAAAGTATTCACAAACGCGCATCATGCTTTTTGTTGTCACCACATGTCTTGTAATATGGTAACTGATACTGGAAGTAGAGCTGGTGTATGTTTGTTTTGGGCAGCAGCACGAGCCAACACAACACTCCAATATGATATGATAATGCAGACAATGCTTGAAAAACATCCAGATGCTCATAAGTGGCTTCAGAACATTGACCCTAAAAAGTGGGCAAATGCACACTTTACTGGGAGAAGGTACAGAATGCTTATCACGAATTGTGTGGAGAGCTTGAATGCTTTGTTTAAGTCTACACGTGAGCTTCCCATAAATAGGTTAATTGATAATACAAGAAGAAAGGTAGCTCAATGGTTCTATAACCGTAGAGAGGAAGTCTCCAAATGGCATGTTGCTTTGACACCTCATGCTACTAAAGAAATGGAATCAAGGAGAGAGAAAGCTAGAGCTTATAAGGTTCACCCTTACTCTCAATCAGAAATGGAGGTAGAAACATGGGGCACTTCATACATTATTGATTTGGAAAAAAAAGTTTTGTCATTGTGGGGAGTTTCAAATTTCAGGACTCCCTTGCTCACATGCTATAGCTATAATAATTCACAGGAACATCGATACACTCCGATATTGTGAGCATTATTTTTATTCTGAAACTTGGAAGTGGGTTTACATGGATCATATTTACCCTTGTAGAAGCAAGCAGTTTTGGCCTAGTGGAGTAAACAACATTACAGTTCAATGTCCCCGTAGCCTTGTGCAGCCTGGTAGACGAAAGAAGGCACGGATTGAGTTAAGACACAATGGCAAGGTGAAACTTAAATGCAGCCGGTGCAAACAACTTGACCATAATAAAAGGACATGTAGAATGCCGCCAGCCCCAAGGTCTTGAGTTAATTGGTTGATGTATTGCAGAAATTTGCTGATGGAAGTGTTTATTTTGTAAGGAGGATAACTGAATGTATAGTATTCTTTAAAAAAACTAGTTGTTAATGTTGTGACTTATAGAAGTATTTCAATATTTTGATACATTTTACCTTGTGTTATAAGCAGAATATATTAGAATTGAAGTCGTATCATTTGTAAAACCAAAATAATGTTATTTCAGGAACTTGAAGTCCTGAAGTCCTGTGTTTTCTGAATATCTGTTGTTTAACCCCCTCTGATTTTTGCTTTGTTGAATCATTCTTGTGTGCCAACTGATACTGTATCAACACAGTTTTAGATAATAATTAGGACTATGATTGGAGACGAAAAGTAGCATTCATAGCTAAAATACCAATAATTAGGTAAAGACTGACTACTGATAATGAGGTTTGAAAAATCCAAATATGCTAGGTCCATCATACAAACCTCCTGATGTGCCAAATTCTGATAATATGAGGTCTTGATGTGAATGAAATTCAATTGTGGTATGCAATGTGTATTTAGGGAGTCTCCTTCTTGTTTATCTTTTAAAAATGTGGTCACAACATGTTCATTTATTTAAAAGATTGGCGTATAGATATTTAATCATACTGTAAAAAAATTTTTTGCAACCAGAGGCGTGGGGCTGTAACAATAGCATTTCAGGCCCAACGTGGGCCTGAAATAAATCATTTCAGGCCCAAGCTGGGCCTGAAATAATGTCATTTCAGTCCCAGATAGGGCCTGAAATAATATCATTTCAGGCCCACTCTGGGCCTGAAATAATGTCATTTCAGGTCCACCGTGGGCCTGAAATCAAAATAGTTCTCTAAAAAATTACTGATGTAATTGACAATAATTATAGTTTAAAGATTAGATATTACAAAAAAACCATGGATCGAAAGAAATGCTCCATTGATTTCAATATAAATTACATACATTATAACTACAAATATACAATGTTTGTCATTACACTTACATATATGGATTGTAGCAACAAAAAAAAAATTACAGATTTTGCTTCCAGAACTTGTCTCTCATTATTTTGTATCCCACCTGAAAACGATAAGGTTTTATTTGTTTTTGGCTAAAATTGGTAGATCGTTGAAAACCGCATGATGAAGAAAGCACAATCCAACCTAAAACAAGCATTATGATTCAGTGTTGTTAGCATATAAATTCAAGATGTGACAGAATATTCTATATTTACCTACAAGATGTGACAGAATAGATCATTTGACACACAATAGGGCAGCAACTGGCACACAACAGTGCATTATCAGTTATTATATCTGACCGTATCACTTGGCACACAACAGTGCAGCAACTGGATTTGAATAAACATCACCCAATTATTTTGTTTTTGTTGACAATATATTATATAGAATAACAACATCTACATAATCATAACAACATCCACCTAATGAGATTTTTCCATACAAATGGAGGTCAATCGACAACAATGGATTCTTACATCACCAATACAGCATTCAGATTATTTTAAGTTTTACAAAATATGTCCCTCAAAATATTAACTGTCAGCTCAAATCTGATTCTACTCATGTCCCCTTGTTTGAAATCTATCTTCACATCGAACTAGTTGTTAATGTTGTGACTTATAGAAGTATTTCAATATTATGATACATTTTACCTTGTGTTATAAGCAGAATATATCAGAATTGAAGTCGTATCATTTGTAAAACCAAAATAATGTTATTTCAGGAACTTGAAGTCCTGAAGTCCTGTGTTTTCTGAATATCTGTTGTTTAACCCCCTCTGATTTTTGCTTTGTTGAATCATTCTTGTGTGCCAACTGATACTGTATCAACACAGTTTTAGATAAAAATTAGGACTATGTTTGGAGACGAAAAATAGCATATCCTAGCTAAAATACCAATAATTAGGTAAAGTCTGACTACTGATAATGAGGTTTGAAAAATCCAAATCTCCTAGGTCCATCATACAAACCTCCTGATGTGCCAAATTCTGATAATATGAGGTCTTGATGTGAATGAAATTCAATTGTGGTATGCAATGTGTATTTAGGTACTCTCCTTCTTGTTTATCTTTTAAAAATGTGGTCACAACATGTTCATTTTTTTAAAAGATTGGCGTATAAATATTTAATTATACTGTAAAAAAAATTTTGCAACCAGAGGCATGGGCCTGAAACAATAGCATATCAGGCCCAGCGTGGGCCTGAAATAAATCATTTCAGGCCCTCGCTAGGCCTGAAATAAATCATTTCAGGCCCAAGCTGGACCTGAAATAATGTCATTTCAGTCCCAGATAGGGCCTGAAATAATATCATTTCAGGCCCTTCTTGGGCCTGAAATAATATCATTTCAGGCCCTTCTTGGGCCTGAAATAATATCATTTCAGGCCCTTCTTGGGCCTGAAATACTAGCATTTCAGGCCCAGTGTGGGCCTGAAATAAATCATTTTAGGCCCACTCTGGGCCTGAAATATTGTCATTTCAGGCCCACCGTGGGCCTGAAATTAAAATAGTTCCCTAAAAAATTACTGATGTAATTGACAACAATTACAGTTTAAAGATTAGAGATTACAAAAAAACCATGGATCGAAAGAAATGCTCCATTGATTTCAATATCAATTACATACATTATAACTACAAATATACAATGTTTGTCATTACACTTACATATAAGGGTTGTAGCAACAAAAAAAAATTACAGATTTTGCTTCCAGAACTTGTTTCTCATTATTTTGTATCCCACCTGAAAACGATAAGGTTTCATTTGTTTTTGGCTAAAATTGGTAGATCGTTGAAAGACCATACTTTCAGCAAACCGAATGATGAAGAAAGCACAATCCAACCTGAAACAAGCATTATGAGTCAGTGTTGTTAGCATATAAATTCAAGCATGAAAGATTAGGTAGTGTTAAACCAAAAAACAAAAAACATTAGCTTACGATCTGCTTTAGGTGGGTCCTTGTACTACAATTTGATTAAACTCTTTCCCCGATATTTCTGGCAAACCTTTATTCCAATTCAAATAATATGACCAGTTCAAATTTTTGAAAAACGCCACCTACATTGAAATTACATTAGTAAAAATTCTAGCTCATCACATAGTTTTCGTAAAGGTTTATATATCAAATAGAAAATTTACAATTTTTTCATATTTGGCTGTGTACCCTTCTGTGGCGCCGAGAGAATTATAATGAAGGAAACTTCTTTCCTCCAAGTCAATAATCAATAGATGCCAATGATCATCTGTATTATTTAGAGGACAGAAGATATATCTAATTGGCTTATTTGTATCAGTAGCAATTGTTTGTTCAAATGCCGCAGCATGTATCACCTCAAACAATTCCTATGTTTATTAAAAAGGAAGTGTTAGTTGACTCAATTCTAGAAAATAAACATAAACCAAGTTGCTAATTTACTTACCTCAAAACCCACCCCACAGAATATGGAGGGGTGGTAAGGTGAGTTACAGGATTTGGCTTCATTTACAATAATAGTCCAGTAAGTATTTATGCAATCCCCGGACGTGTAGTCATTCCAATCAAATATTGTCAAAAATGATTGCATATCTAATGTAAAGGTCCCATTAGACCATACTGGTTGCAATTGATACCTACATCAACATAATGTAAGCACCTTATTTAAAAATGAATGAATAAATTTTATTAATGAATGACAATAACCATCATTGTTTTACAAATAGATGCAACCGCAATAGCAACTAACTCACTTTAATTTACTAAGCTTTAATAATGTTTCTGCAATCTCCACATCTTTATTCTTCTTAAAAATTTCATTGGCTTTCTTCAAGATGTTGCTTTTGACCTTTTGGAGTTCTTTCCCTTTAGCAACTTGTTGATCAGATAATTTTGTTTGAGTAGAGGTTGCAGATTGTGTTGTTTGCGATGTAGATTGTGACATTGATGGGGCAGGAGCCTCCTCATCTTCAGCTTCATCCTCTCCCTCATCCTCATCCTCATCCTGAACAATTTCTTTTTCTTTGCCTTTGTCCTCGTTGGGTGGTCTTACCTAAGTTAATTTTATTTTTTTTGGAAGTGGCTGAGGGTCATCTGAGCCTTTGCTTTCCAATTGTATACTCAGTTGTCGGATTATCTCGTCAGGCTTATCTTTGATTCTATCTTGATCAACTATCATTCTTTTGAACTGATCATCTTTCTCCTTAAGCTGGGAATCCTTATCAGCAATTATTGTCTCCTTCTGAGCAATTATTTCATCTTTTTCTTTGACCAGGGAATCCTTTTCAGCAAGTAGTCTATGGCTCTGAGCATTTATTTGATCCTTGTCCCTGACGGCAGTTGCCAACTCAATTTTGACATCCTCCAAACTTTTAAGAGCTACATTTAATTGTTGCTGTAAGGTATCAATATGTTCTTGCTTTTCTATACATTCATTGCAGTTTTCCTTCTCTAAGGCCTGTAGTCTATCTTCTGCAGCCTGGCTTCCTTCGGTTGCCTGCTTTAATACCTCACTGTGTACCTCAAGTGCTTCAGTTGGAGGAGAGTAGTGAGGTACTAAATCCAGTTCTATATCAAATGGGATTAAATCAACCAGAATTAAATTTGTGGGCACACGGTCGATCATCCTTTTGATACTCTCTACATGAGCATTAGGCCAATTCCAGCGAAGAATTCTTGGCAATCTATGAGGATGATGAGGAGCAGCAATACTAATATGTTCAGTAACCCAAACCTGCAATATGATTATATTCAGTAATTAGTATCCATCATATCATATATTAGCAAGCAGATGTACTCTAACTTACAGCTAAAATATTTGGAAAACCCTTGAGCAAGGGAACCTTGGCCGGTTGGCTTGTATGACCTACATGTGTTGTACGCCTCAATGTGACCTCCTTTCCAATGGCTTCCAACTGAGGAGCCATGAAATTGTACAGAGCATTGCACCAATTATAGTTTGCTAGATTGTCAAAATCATCAACGCAATCAATGAGTGACATTGCTGGAATGGCAAGTGTGCTGCTTGTACCACAAAAAAGAACTGTCGAAAAAAAAATATAGTATATACATCTGACAGTACAGCTTGTCATTGGATGTAGACTTCGTTATCAGTTTCTCCAAATGCTTTGTAGAACAACTGGAATCTTCAAAATATTCCTTGTACAGTGGGCTAGAGGCCTCATTAAAATCAAGTTGGATTACCTCTCCATTGTCAAGTAGCCTAGAATAAGTGATAGGTCAACCTTTGTGAAATTGAGTTTTTTCCCATGGAACACAAAGCTCTTTTCTTCTTCATCCCAATTATCAAACATATTTTGAACCTGAGGTCTTACACAAGAACTAGTGGGGAGGTCGAGGACCCATGAAAAGGGTGTTTGTCGAAGCAATTGTTCTTGTGTTGGTGTGGGTGGAACAGAATCAATAAAATTTTTGAAATGGCAAAGGCTACTTTTCCAGTTCATTCGTTTAGTTCGACCTCTATTGGCAAAACTCATATACTCGCTTGGCAATTTGATTTTTCGTTGTGGTTGTTGTTTTTTCCCATGAATTCTCCCAGGACCTTGATGTTTCTTTGAATTTTTAGCAGCAGCTTGCTTTGAAGATGATCTTTTCGGAGCCATCCCGAACTTAGGAACCATCAAACAAAAATTATTCGAAACTGATGAAAAATGACACTTAGATTTCGTTCGTCAAGGGTATCCTCATATTCGGTCATTGAGTGGCAACAATCGTAACCCTAGGTCAGAAGCAAAAACTACACTGAAATGAAAAAAACAAAAAATTTGTTACGTACCTTTCGACTAGTCCGATGAAGAGGATGTCGGCCACCACAACTCCAATGGAGGTAAGCACGCTAACTTCAAAGCTATAGGCAACAAATCAGGATCTACGAGACGATTGCTTACCACTAGGGACCCAAGGACCCTATAAGCTGACTAACTGCTGGGCCTGATAATAGAGGATTTCAGGCCCTA
>JAGFNQ010004298.1:388573-459455 GCA_024364735.1 Boesenbergia rotunda
CGTTAGACTTATCGGAATTGATGCGACACACCTAAGAGGAAAGTATCCAGGAGTATTGTTGATTGCAACGGCGATTGATGGTAATGACAATGTTCTCCCAGTTGCCTTTGCAATAGCTGAAGTAGAATGTGGGTCTGCTTGGGAGTGGTTTTTGGAGCATACAAAGAGGTTCTTTGCTGTTGATGATCACTCACTCATCATAGTATCAGATAGACATCGGGGCATTATATCAGCAGTCAGAAAAGTATTCACAAACGCGCATCATGCTTTTTGTTGCCACCACATGTCTTGTAATATGGTAACTGATACTGGAAGTAGAACTGGTGTAGGTTTGTTTTGGGCAGCAGCACGAGCCAACACAACACTCCAATATGATATGATAATGCAGACAATGCTTGAAAAACATCCAGATGCTCATAAGTGGCTTCAGAACATTGACCCTAAAAGGTGGGCAAATGCACACTTTACTGGGAGAAGGTACAGAATGCTTAACACGAATTGTGTGGAGAGCTTGAATGCTTTGTTTAAGTCTACACGTGAGCTTCCTATAAATAGGTTAATTGATAATACAAGAAGAAAGGTAGCTCAATGGTTCTATAACTGTAGAGAGGAAGTCTCCAAATGGCATGTTGCTTTGACACCTCATGCTACAAAAGAAATGGAATCAAGGAGAGAGAAAGCTAGAGCTTATAAGGTTCACCCTTACTCTCAATCAGAAATGGAGGTAGAAACATGGGGCACTTCATACATTGTTGATTTGGAAAAAAAGTTTTGTCATTGTGGGGAGTTTCAAATTTCAGGACTCCCTTGCTCACATGCTATAGCTGTAATAATTCACAAGAACATCGATACACTCCGATATTGTGAGCATTATTTTTATTCTGAAACTTGGAAGTGGGTTTACATAGATCGTATTTACCCTTGTAGAAGCAAGCAGTTTTGGCCTAGTGGAGTAAACAACATTACAGTTCGATGTCCCCGTAGCCTTGTGTAGCCTGGTAGATGAAAGAAGGTACGGATTGAGTCAAGACACAATGGCAAGGTGAAACTTAAATGCAGCCGGTGCAAACAACTTGGCCATAATAAAAGGACATGTAGAATGCCGCTAGCCCCAAGGTCTTGAGTTAATTGGTTTATGTATTGCAGAAATTTTCTGATGGAAGTGTTTATTTTGTAAGGAGGATAACTGAATGTATAATATTCTTTAAAAAAACTAGTTGTTAATGTTGTGACTTATAGAAGTATTTCAATATGATGATACATTTTACCTTGTGTCCAATCAATATAAGCAGAATATATCAGAATTGAAGTCGTATCATTTGTAAACCCAAAATAATGTTATTTCAGGAACTTGAAGTCCTGAAGTCCTATGTTTTCTGAATATCTGTTGTTTAACCCCCTCTGATTTTTGCTTTGTTGAATCATTGTTGTGTGCCAACTGATACTGTATCAACACAGTTTTAGATAATCATTAGGACTATGTTTGGAGACGAAAAATAGCATATCCTAGCTAAAATACCAATAATTAGGTAAAGTCTGACTACTGAAAATGAGGTTTGAAAAATCCAAATATGCTAGGTCCATCATACAAACCTCCTGATGTGCCAAATTCTGATAATATGAGGTCTTGATGTGAATGGAATTCAATTGTGGTATGCAATGTGTATTTAGGTACTCTCCTTCTTGTTTATCTTTTAAAAATGTGGTCACAACATGTTCATTTATTTAAAAGATTGGCGTATAAATATTTAATCATACTGTAAATAATTTTTTTGCAACCAGAGGCGTGGGCCTGAAACAATATGTTTCAGGCCCAGCTTGGGCCTGAAATGATAGCATTTCAGGCCCAGTGTGGGCCTGAAATAAATCATTTCAGGCCCACGCTGGGCCTGAAATAAATCATTTCAGGCCCAAGCTGGGCCTGAAATAATGTCATTTCAGTCCCAGATAGGGCCTGAAATAATATCATTTCAGGCCCAGTGTGGGCCTGAAATAAATCATTTCAGGCCCACTCTGGGCCTGACATAATGTCATTTCAGGCCCACCGTGGGCCTGAAATCAAAATAGGTCCCTAAAAAATTACTGATATTATCGACAACAATTACAGATTAAAGATTAGAGATTACAAAAAAATAAGGATCGAAAGAAATGCTCCATTGATTTCATTATCAATTACATACATTATAACTACAAATATACAATGTTTGTCATTACACTTACATATATGGATTGTAGCAACTAAAAAAAAATTACAGATTTTGCTTCCAGAACTTGTCTCTCATTATTTTGTATCCCACCTGAAAACGATAAGGTTTCATTTGTTTTTGGCTAAAATTGGTAGATCGTTGAAAGACCATACTTTCAGCAAACCGCATGATGAAGAAAGCACAATCCAACCTGAAACAAGCATTATGAGTCAGTGTTGTTAGCATATAAATTCAAGATGTGACAGAATATTCTATATTTACCTACAAGATGTGACAGAATAGATCATTTGACACACAACAGAGCAGCAACTGGCACACAACAGTGCATTATCAGTTATTATATCTGACCGTATCACTTGGCACACAACAGTGCAGCAACTGGATTTGAATAAACATCACCCAATTGTTTTGTTTTTGTTGACAATATATTATATAGAATAACAACATCTACATAATCATAACAACATCCACATAATGAGATTTTTCCATACAAATGGAGGTCAATCGACAGCAATGGATTTTTACATCACCAATACAGCATTCACATTATCTCAAGTTTTACAAAACATGTCCCTCAGAATATTAACTGTCAGCTCAAATCTGATTCTACTCATGTCTCCTTGTTTGAAATCCATCTTCACATCGAACTAGTTGTTAATGTTGTGACTTATAGAAGTATTTCAATATTATGATACATTTTACCTTGTGTTATAAAGCAGAATATATCAGAATTGAAGTGTATCATTTGTAAACCCAAAATAATGTTATTTCAGGAACTTAAGGTCCTGAAGTCCTATGTTTTCTGAATATCTGTTGTTTAACCCCCTCTGATTTTTGCTTTGTTGAATCATTGTTGTGTGCCAACTGATACTGTATCAACACAGTTTTAGATAATAATTAGGACTATGTTTGGAGACGAAAAATAACATATCCTAGCTAAAATACCAATAATTAGGTAAAGTCTGACTACTGAATATGAGGTTTGAAAAATCCAAATATGCTAGGTCCATCATACAAACCTCCTGATGTGCCAAATTCTGATAATATGAGGTCTTGATATGAATGGAAATCAATTGTGGTATGCAATGTGTATTTAGGTACTCTCCTTCTTGTTTATCTTTTAAAAATGTGGGCACAACATGTTCATTTATTTAAAAGATTGGCGTATAAATATTTAATCATACTGTAAATAATTTTTTTGCAACCAGAGGCGTGACCCTGAAACAATATGTTTCAGGCCCACCTTGGGCCTGAAATGATAGCATTTCAGGCCTAGTGTGGGCCTGAAATAAATCATTTCAGGCCCAAGCTGGGCCTGAAATAATGTCATTTCAGTCCCAGATAGGGCCTGAAATAATATCATTTCAGGCCTATCTTGGGCCTGAAATACTAGCATTTCAGGCCCAGTGTGGGCCTGAAATAAATCATTTCAGGCCCACTCTGGGCTTGAAATAATGTCATTTCAGGCCCACCGTGAGCCTAAAATCAAAATAGGTCCCTAAAAAATTACTGATATTATCGACCACAATTACAGTTTAAAGATTAGAGATTACAAAAAAATAAGGATCGAAAGAAATGCTCCATTGATTTCAATATCAATTACATACATTATAACTACAAATATACAATGTTTGTCATTACACTTACATATATGGATTGTAGCAACAAAAAAAAAGTTACAGATTTTGCTTCCAGAACTTGTCTCTTATTATTTTGTATCCCACCTGAAAACGATAAGGTTTCATTTGTTTTTGACTAAAATTGGTAGATCGTTGAAAGACCATACTTTCAGCAAACCGCATGATGAAGAAAGCACAATCCAACCTGAAACAAGCATTATGAGTCAGTGTTGTTAGCATATAAATTCAAGCATGAAAGATTAGGTAGTGTTAAACCAAAAACAAAAAACATTAGCTTACGATCTGCTTTGGGTGGGTCCTTGTACTACAATTTGATTAAACTCTTTCCCCGATATTTCTGGCAAACCTTTATTCCAATACAAATAATATGACCAGTTCAAATTTTTGAAAAACGCTACCTACATAGAAATTACATTAGTCAAAATTCTAGCTCATCACATAGTTTTTGTAAAGGTTTATATATCAAATAGAAAACTTATAGTTTTTTCATATTTGGCTGTGTACCCTTCTGTGGCGCCGAGAGAATTATAATGAAGGAAACTACATTCCTCCAGGTCAATAATCAATAGATGCCAATGATCATCTGAATTATTTAGAGGACAGAAGATATATCTAATTGGCTTATTTGTATCAGTAGCAATTGTTTGTTCAAATGCTGCAGCATGTATCACCTCAAACAATTCCTATGTTTATTAAAAAGGAAGTGTTAGTTGACTCAATCCTAGAAAATAAACATAAACCAAGTTGCTAATTTACTTACCTCAAAACCCACCCCACAGAATATGGAGGGGTGGTAAGGTGAGTTACAGGATTTGGCTTCATTTATAATAATAGTCTAGTAAGTATTTATGCAATCCCCGGAGGTGTAGTCATTCCAATGAAATATTGTCAAAAATGATTGCATATCTAATGTAAAGGTCCCATTGGACCATACTGGTTGCAATTGATACCTACATCAACATAATGTAAGCACCTTATTTAAAAGTGAATGAATAAATTTTATTAATGAATGACAATAACCATCATTGTTTTACAAATAGATGCAACCGCAATAGTAACTAACTCACTTTAATTTACTAAGCTTTAATAATGTTTCTGCAATCTCCGCATCTTTATTCTTCTTAAAAATTGCCTTGGCTTTCTTCAAGATGTTGCTTTTGACCTTTTGGAGTTCTTTCCCTTTAGCAACTTGTTGATCAGATAAATTTGTTTGAGTACAGGTTGCAGATTGTGTTGTTTGCGATGTAGATTGTGACATTGATGGGGCAGGAGCCTCCTCATCTTCAGCTTCATCCTCTCCCTCATCCTCATCCTCATCCTGAACATTTTCTTTTTCTTTGCCTTTGTTCTCGTTGGGTGGTCTTACCTGAGTTAATTTTATTTTTTTTGGAAGTGGCTGAGGGTCATCTGAGCCTTTGCTTTCCAATTGTATACTCAGTTGTCGGATTGTCTCGTCAGGCTTATCTTTGATTCTATCTTGATCAACTATCATTCTTTTGAACTGATCATCTTTCTCCTTAAGCTGGGAATCCTTATCAGCAATTATTGTCTCCTTCTGAGCAATTATTTCATCTTTTTCTTTGAGCAGGGAATCCTTTTCAGTAAGTAGTCTATGGCTCTGAGCATTTATTGCCAACTCAATTTTCACATCCTCCAAACTTTTAAGATGTAACACCCCAAAATTTCACCATGAATAATATTGTGAATTCATTATGAAATATTATGTGAATAATATTGTGAATTCATGGAAAATTATTATGAAACATTATGTAAATAATGTTACGAATTCATGGAAAATTATTACGAAATATTATGTGAATAATATTGGGAATTCATGGAAAATTATTATGAAATATTATGTAAATAATATTATGAAAAATTATTATGAAATATCACGATGGATTTGGCTTAATAGGCTTTGAGGTGGATTAGTGCAAAAAAAAGTAATAAAAAGAAAATGTAGAAAGGAGGAAACAAGGATCGAACCTTGGACCTCCTAGTTGCACTCTCCATGTCTTAACCACTACACCAAGCATTGTTTCTTGTTGAGAGAATAAGAAACATGCTTGTTAAGCGTGTAATAGTGAAGAGACATGTCTTTTCATGAGAAAAGTATAAATAAGAGAGGGAAGAGGTGTGAGTAACTTCCTCTTCTTCTTCCTTTCTCTTCCCCACCGAAATTCCTTCTTCTCCTCTCCTCTTTTCCATTTTTCGAAAAGTGCTCCCTAGAGTTCTAACCTTAGGGGATTGAAAGGAAGAAGGCTCTTGCCCTCTATTAGGGCCAAGGAGTCTAGAGAAGAAAGAGTAAAAGGAACCTTCACTTCTCCTTCAACCAAGGGTACCCTAAGGGACTTAAAGAAGTAGAATCTCAAACGAAAGGATGTAAGTATCCCCTCGCCTGCAGTGTAATCGTTATTGTTTGATTTGTATGTTTCTTCTTATTGTTGTTTTTGAAAAGGAAACCTTCCTCCTTTATGAAACTTTCGGCCACCTTCATTTAATAGGCCTTGGTTACTTCTTATTGCATGAGGAGATCCCTAGGAACTTAGGGTATGAATATATGTTGGTTTCCTTCATGTTGTGATAACAAAAAGTAGGGTTAGCCACCCTACAACTTTCGGCCAAGAGGGAATGGGCTAGGTTTTTTTTGGGTTGTTTGCTATCCTATGATGTGTCCATGTTTAGTAGTGTAGGTAAGGTGTTTGAATAAATGTTTGTATGAAGATTGGATGTCAAATACCTAGCCTACCCTACCCTTACATCATTCGGCCAACCTAGGAAGATTAGGGTTTAGGGATGCTTGATTTGCCTATGATGAATCTATGCCTAGTAGTGTAGACAAGGTGTTTGAATAAATGCTTGTGTAAATGTTTAATTTCAAAACCCTAGTTTCCCTACCCTACACCATTCGGCCAAGGCATGAAACCTTAGGGTTTGTGAAGGTTAAATTATTTTATATGATATGCTTATGTAAAATGATATGAGATGTATATGCATGTGATATTCAAAGGAAATGTTTGATTGGATTCCTTAGCATGTAACATTTGGCCAAGGCATGAAACATGAGGTTGTGAAGGACAACTTACCCTATGAGATTATGATTGTGTTTAGTAAGATCATATGCCTATATATGTAATGATTGTATGAGATGTACCCTAGGAGATATGCTTATGTTTGGGATGATGATATGTATATGCAAATGATGTTTAAATGGAGTGTTGGATTAGGAAAAAATGGAACTCTCCCTAGCCTTGAGTTTCGGCCAAGACCCTAGTTTTAGGGTTAGGAACCATTTGATTTATCCATGAAGCATGCTACCACTTCCTATGATATGAATATGGTTTATGTGACCAACCTTGTCATATATAAGATATGTTTAAGGGGTTGAATTATGATCTATGTATGAGCATGCATTATAGCCCATGGGGCACCCTTATGAAATGCATGCTTTATACTAGGCTAGTTATCATGATTATGGATGCATTCATATGCATAAGAATGAGCCTTGTAGGGCATGAGCGAAGAAGGCTTAGGGCCTAAAGAATGCTTCCCTAGAAGGTTGGGACTAAGAGCATACTTTATGAAAATAAAGAACATGATAATTATTTTATTTTGTAATGGCTTGTACTATAGACTCTTAAAGCGAGTCAAATGATTATGATACTAGGCTGAAGGACTTTTGAGAAGGCCTAGTAAACCCTAGTGGTTCGGGATTAGCTACCTCGTTCCTATTTAGGGGCGCGCGCAAAACATGAAGTACAAGCCGGGCCCTAATGATTATGCTATGTTCAAGTATTATGTTTATATGTTTTCAAAGAAACCTTCCTATGAAGTTAATATGCTTAGATGTTTAACATGCTTAAATACTTACCATGCTTGAATGTGATTTATTCTCTTATCTTTTTATGATATCCGATTTTGCGAGTAGGACAGGATCCTTACTAAGCATTTGTGCTTACTAGTTTATGTGTTGTCTTATGCTGCAGATCAGGGTAAGGGACACTTAAACTAAAGGAAGAGGCAGGAGGGCTGAAGATGTGTGGGGTGGTGGCTCGGGAAATAAAGATCTTCATATCTACAATATTATGCTTATGTTAACATTTCTTTAGTAATGAATGTTACACTTGGATTACTCATATACTTGATTTTATTATGAGTTGAACCTATCATGTTATAGGTTAGTTTTGAACAAGCATGCTTAGTACTTTGTTATTAGTACTTTAAGAAGAAAAAAATTTATACGGATGTTAGTACGTGACCCCGCCCCGAGAGTAGATATAAGGGCGAGCGTCACATAAGAGCTACATTTAATTGTTGCTGTAAGGTATCAATATGTTCTTGCTTTTCTATACATTCATTGCAGCTTTCCTTCTCTAAGGCCTGTAGTCTATCTTCTGCAGCTTGGCTTCCTTCGGCTGTCTGCTTTAATACCTCACTGTGTACCTCAAGTGCTTCAGTTGGAGGAGAGTAGTGAGGTACTAAATCCAGTCCTATATCAAATGTGATTAAATCAACCAGAATTAAATTTGTGGGCACACGATCGATCATCCTTTTGATACTCTCTACATGAGCATTAGGCCAATTCCAGCGAAGAATTCTTAGCAATCTATGAGGATGATGAGGAGCAGCAATACTAATATGTTCAGTAACCCAAACCTACAACATGATTATATTCAGTAATTAATATCCATCATATCATATATTAGCAGGCAGATGTACTCTAACTTACAGCTAAAATATTTGGAAAACCCTTGAGCAAGGGAGCCTTGGCCAGTTGGCTTGTATCACCTACATGTGTTGTTGGGACCGGGTGCATGTTGACATGGATACGGGTTCGTAATTTTAAAATTTAATTACGTGCAGCGGAAGGTTTAGCATAAATAATTTCTCAAATTATTTTAACCACGTATCTAGCATGCAACCTTATGTTGTGGAGACATGATCATACATTTAAAATTTTGCAGAAAGTAAACTAATTTACTTAATACCTCGCGTAACTCGTAGAAAGGGACGAGATCCAACCGTAGCGTCCCTTGGAAGCTCCGCCTCTATTCGCGTCCACGCCGAGTTTTCTTCGAGATGACTTCGCAAAACCACGAGTTTCGTGCCGACAAGAACTACTAGATTCTCCAAAGGCACGACCAGAATACCAAGAGAGAGAGATGAAAAACTAACCACCAAACGAAGAACGGAATCACGATTCCGGGAGGAGGGAAGGAGTCACACCCGCTTCTTCTTCTTCTTCGGCTTCTTCTTGGTGGTGGAAGCTCACGGCAAAGGGGGAAGGCTCTAGGGCCGGCGGCACTAGAAGAGGGAGAGGGAGAGAAGGAGAGGGAGAGAGGCTAGGCAAGAATCCTTGATCTCTTGGATTGATTTTCAAGCCTTGCCTTGGTACCTTTATATAGTAGCCTCTTAATCGCCAAGTCTCCTTTTAACGGAATAAATTTTCATAAGAAATTTATCTTATAAATTTTTCTATGAATTATTCCATTATGTCAAGTTTTTATTATAACTTTATTTATAATAAAAATAACCATGTCTCCCCTTTTATTATGGAAAGAAATTTCTTTATATAAATTTCTTTATCATGGTAAATCAATCCATTATTGATTTTATAAAATAAAATAAACCAATCCAAGGTTTATTTTAATTTCCATGAAAATAAATCTCTTTATATAAATTTCTTTATATAAATTTCTTTATATAAATTTCTTTATCATGGTAAATCAATCCATTATTGATTTTATAAAATAAAATAAACCAATCCAAGGTTTATTTTAATTTCCATGAAAATAAATCTCTTTATATAAATTTCTTTATATAAATTTCTTTATACAAATTTCTTTATCCATAATTTCATAAAACAAACCACGTGCGGTTTATTTTATAATTTGAACCAAACAGTTTGGTTCTCCCTTTTTATTGTGGCCGGCCAAACAAAGAGGGTAGGGACCCTCTTTGGCCGGCCAAACCAAGCCATGACCTCACGAATTAAACTCATTTAATTCGTCCAATAAGTCTTCAAAAGACGTAGCCATTTTATACTTCCGATGCGTCTCTGAAAAATTCAGATTCGACTTATCTCTCTTGATCGGAAAATCCAATTTTCAACTCGTTTTAAATCCCTCGGACTACTCGTAGTGCGTGTGACTAAATAGGCTTTCGATTTATGTTGGCCGTCTATAATTAACCAATTATAGAACGATCATGAGTGGCACCTAGTAGTACATCATGATCCCCAATTAATCGAAAGATCAACGGTTGACCTCAGAAACTATTCTGAAACCCTTCAGCAGCTTTAATGAATCGTGCCTCATTCCCTTCACCATCGTATACCCACTTGGTTCAGGACACGGTCTATGTGTGTCAGTCCCCACTAGGCTGACTACGTCACACCTAGCCCAAGCAATGTTTTTCTCGTCCTACGGATTCTAGTTACTCTCATGTTTCTGAGAGATTCATACTCTGAACATGTGATGCTCTGGCCAGAGGCTTCGAGTAACAATCCGACGATAGGCCTTGGGTATACATCTCCTCGCAAGGAGTGGTGAATCCTTTGTAGGCTGTTCAAACATCTTCGGGCACTTCGGCTTATACCCAACCATCCTGGGTCCACACCTCCTTAGAGATGCTTACTTAAGATGTCAAAGTATAAGTCTCCATGACCAAGATGACTTGAACACCGCAAGTCAAAGGAACATCGCACTTAAGCTGCAGTAAGAACTTCATTGACATATCTATATGTAGATTACCATATGAAGTTTTACAGCCAGTCACTCCAATGAACTAGTTCCCTTAACTAACATTCATGTTTATCTCCGGACATCCCAATGTCTCCAGCCAGTGAGAATCAGCTGATTAGAGAATAACCCATGCTAGTCTCAACAGAATTGATAGTGTCCGTATTTATCAATTCATCGACTAGGGACAATTTCAATACTTCACAATTGCACATGTAGAGATAATCACTAGTTGTGAATTCATCACAAATTCTCTCATGCTGTGAATTATATTGCGGACATTCAGTAAATGAGTTTAAGATCTCAATCAAATACACAAACATGTATACTCAAATAGTGAATATTCATTTATTAAAATAAATGATTACAATCATAAGGCGATTGCCTTAGGACACTTCTCTCACAATACTAACATGTGTTGTACGCCTCAATGTGACCTCCTTTCCAATGGCTTCCAACTGAGGAGCCATGAAATTGTACAGAGCATTACACCAATTATATTTGGTAGATTGTCAAAATCATCAACGCAATCAATGAGTGACATTGCTGGAATGGCAAGTGTGCTGCTTGTACCACAAAAAAGAACTGTGGAAAAAAAATACAATATATACATCTGACAGTACAGCTTGTCATTGGATGTAGACTTCGTTATCAGTTTCTCCAAATGCTTTGCAGAACAACTGGAATCTTCAAAATATTCCTTGTATAGTGGGCTAGAGGCCTCATTAAAATCAAGTTGGATTACCTCTCCATTGTCAGGTAGCCCTAGAATAAGTGATAGGTCAACCTTTGTGAAATTGAGTTTTTTCCCATGGAACACAAAGCTCTTTTCTTCTTCATCCCAATTATCAAACATATTTTGAACCTGAGGTCTTACACAAGAACTAGTGGGGAGGTCGAGGACCCATGAAAAGGGTGTTTGTCGAAGCAATTGTTCTTGTGCTGGTGTGGGTGGAACAAAATCTATAAAATTTTTGAAATGACAAAGGCTACTTTTCCAGTTCATTCGTTTAGTTTGACCTCTGTTGGCAAAACTCATATACTCGCTTGGCAATTTGATTTTTCGTTGTGGTTGTTGTTTTTTCCCATGACTTCTCCCAGGACCTTGATGTTTCTTTGAATTTTTAGGAGCAGCTTGCTTTGAAGATGATCTTTTCGGAGCCATCCCGAACTTAGGAACCATCAAACAAAAATTATTCGAAACTGATGGAAAAATGACACTTAGATTTCGTTCGTCAAGGGTATCCTCATATTCGGTCATTGAGTGGCAACAATCGCTAACCCTAGGTCAGAAGCAAAAACTACACTGAAATGAAAAAAACAAAAAATTTGGTTACGTACCTTTCGACTAGTCCGATGAAGAGGATGTCGGGCACCACAACTCCAATGGAGGTAAGCACGCTAACTTCAAATGGCAACAAATCAGGATCTACGAGACGATTGCTTACCACTAGGGACCCAAGGACCCTATAAAGCTGACTAACTGCTGGGCCTGATAATAGAGGATTTCAGGCCCTAAACGGTAACTTTTTTTTCAGTTATTTTACATATAACTTAGGTATATTTTTTGTATTTCAAATATATAACACATATCAAAATTAAAAGGAAATTTTTAATTATCAAATATTTATCTGATTTTCCATAAATCAACCTGGAAATTAGAGGGATTAGAGGAATTTGTTATTTATCAAATATTTCAGGCCCTCGGATGATTTTCACAAATTTACCGAGGGCCTGAAATAAATTTATTCAGGCCCACGTTGGGCCTGAAATAACTTTATTTCAGGCCCAAGGTGGGCCTAAAATAAAGATATTTCAGGCCCATAGTGGGCCTGAAATACATTTATTTCAGGACCGCCCTTAACCATATAATATTTTGACTTCATCCCCCAAGTTGGATTACATATTTTATCCCTAAACCCTAAAATACTCTCTCCAACCTCACCCATAACTACTGATAATGGTTTTATAGAAATCCAGATATGGGAAGTCCATCAGTGGGTTTTCAACAAAACCCACTGATGGAACTAAACTAGACCTATAGCTTTGAACAAAATTATAATTTGAGGTTTCGGACACCTAATCTACATTCTCCAACCTCAACCCTAACTACTGATAATGGTTTTTCAGAAATCCAGATATGGGAGGTCCATCAGTGGGTTTTGCTCAAAACCCACTGATGGAACTAAACTACACCTCCCATATCTGGATTTCTGAAACCCCCTACGTAAATAGTTAGGGATGAGGTTGGAGAAAGTATTTTAGGTGTCCATAACCTCAAATTAATATTTTTAGTATTTTAGGTGTCCATAACCTAAAATTTATATTTTTTCCAAAGCTATAGGTGTAGTTCAGTTCCATCAGTGGGTTTTGCTCAAAACCCACTGATGGACCTCCCATATCTAGATTTCTGAAAAACCATTATCAATAGTTAGGGATGAGGTTGGAGAAAGTATTTTAGGTGTCCATAACCTAAAATTTATATTTTTTCCAAAGCTATAGGTGTAGTTTAGTTCCATCAGTGGGTTTTGCTCAAAACCCACTGATGAACCTCCCATATCTGGATTTCTGAAAAACCATTATCAATAGTTAGGGATGAGGTTGGAGAAAGTATGTTAGGTGTCCATAACCTAAAATTTATATTTTTTCCAAAGCTATAGGTCTAGTTTAGTTCCATCAGTGGGTTTTGCTCAAAACCCACTGATGGACCTCCCATATCTGGATTTCTGAAAAACCATTATCAATAGTTAAGGATTAGGTTGGAGAAAGTATTTTAGGTGTCCCAAACCTCAAATTATAATTTTTTCAAAAGCCATAGGTCTAGTTATGTTCCATCAGTGGATTTTGCTCAAAACCCACTGATGGACCTCCCATATCTGGATTTCTGAAAAACCATTATCAATAGTTAGGGATGAGGTTAGAGAAAGTATTTTAGGTGTCCATAACCTCAAATTTATATTTTTTTCCAAAGCTATAGGTCTAGTTTAGTTCCATCAGTGGGTTTTGCTCAAAATCCACTGATGGAGCCCCCATATCTGGATTTCTGAAACCCCCTACATAAATAGTTAGGGATGAGGTTGGAGAAAGTATTTTAGGTGTCTATAACCTCAAATTTATATTTTTAGTATTTTAGGTGTCCATAACCTCAAATTTATATTTTTTCCAAAGCCATAGGTCTAGTTTAGTTCCATCAGTGGGTTTTGCTCAAAACCCACTAATGGACCTCCCATATTTGGATTTCTGAAAAACCATTATCAAAAGTTAGGGATGAGGTTGGAGAAAGTATTTTAGGTGTCCATAACCTCAAATTTATATTTTTTCCAAAGTTATAAGTCTAGTTTAGTTCCATCAGTGGGTATTGCTCAAAACCCACTGATGGAGCCCCCATATCCGGATTTCTGAAACCCCCTACATAAATAGTTAGGGATGAGGTTGGAGAAAGTATTTTAGGTGTCGATAACCTCAAATTATTATTTTTAGGATTTGAGGTGTCCATAATCTCGAATTTATATTTTTTCCAAAGCCATAGGTCTAGTTTAGTTCCATCAGTGGGTTTTGCTCAAAACCCACTGATGGACCTCCCATATTTGGATTTCTGAAAAACCATTATAAAAAGTTAGGGATGAGGTTGGAGAAAGTATTTTAGGTGTCCATAACCTAAAATTTATATTTTTTCCAAAGCTATAGGTCTAGTTTAGTTCCATCAGTGGGTTTTGCTCAAAACCCACTGATGGACCTCCCATATCTGGATTTCTGAAAAACCATTATCAATAGTTAAGGATTAGGTTGGAGAAAGTATTTTAGGTGTCCCAAACCTCAAATTATAATTTTTTCCAAAGCCATAGGTCTAGTTATGTTCCATCAATGGATTTTGCTCAAAACCCACTGATGGACCTCCCATATCTGGATTTCTGAAAAACCATTATCAATAGTTAGGGATGAGGTTAGAGAAAGTATTTTAGGTGTCCATAACCTCAAATTTATATTTTTTCCAAAGCTATAGGTCTAGTTTAGTTCCATCAGTGGGTTTTGCTCAAAACCCACTGATGGACCTCCCATATCTGGATTTCTGAAAAACCATTATAAAAAGTTAGGGATGAGGTTGGAGAAAGTATTTTAGGTGTCCATAACCTAAAATTTATATTTTTTTTCCAAAGCTATAGTCTAGTTTAGTTCCATCAGTGGGTTTTGCTCGAAACCCACTGATGGACCTCCCATATCTGGATTTCTGAAAAACCATTATCAATAGTTAAGGATTAGGTTGGAGAAAGTATTTTAGGTGTCCCAAACCTCAAATTATAATTTTTTCCAAAGCCATAGGTCTAGTTATGTTCCATCAGTGGATTTTGCTCAAAACCCACTGATGGACCTCCCATATCTGGATTTCTGAAAAACCATTATCAATAGTTAGGGATGAGGTTAGAGAAAGTATTTTAGGTGTCCATAACATCAAATTTATATTTTTTCAAAAGCTATAGGTCTAGTTTAGTTCCATCAGTGGGTTTTGCTCAAAACCCACTTATGGACCTCCCATATCTGGATTTCTGAAAAACCATTATAAAAAGTTAGGGATGAGGTTGGAGAAAGTATTTTAGGTGTCCATAACCTAAAATTTATATTTTTTCCAAAGCTATAGGTCTAGTTTAGTTCCATCAGTGGGTTTTGCTCAAAACCCACTGATGGACCTCCCATATCTGGATTTCTGAAAAACCATTATCAATAGTTAAGGATTAGGTTGGAGAAAGTATTTTAGGTGTCCCAAACCTCAAATTATAATTTTTTCCAAAGCCATAGGTCTAGTTATGTTCCATCAGTGGATTTTGCTCAAAACCCACTGATGGACCTCCCATATCTGGATTTCTAAAAAACCATTATCAATAGTTAGGGATGAGGTTAGAGAAAGTATTTTAGGTGTCCATAACCTCAAATTTATATTTTTTCCAAAGCTATAGGTCTAGTTTAGTTCCATCAGTGGGTTTTGCTCAAAACCCACTGATGGACCTCCCATATCTGGATTTCTGAAAAACCATTATCAATAGTTAAGGATTAGGTTGGAGAAAGTATTTTAGGTGTCCCAAACCTCAAATTATAATTTTTTCCAAAGCAATTGGTCTAGTTTCGTTCGATCATTGGGTTTAGCTCAAAATCCACTGATGGACCACCCATATCTGGATTTCCGGAAAACCATTATCAGTAGTTAGGGTTGAGGTCGGAGAAAGTATTTTAGGTGTCCAATCCTCAAATTATTATAAGTACCATTGCAGTAGTTGTTGTTTAGGTATAACACTTGAGGCCCACGGTGGGCCTGAAATAAATATATTGGGGCCTGAAATAGCTTCATTTCAGTCCCAACTCGGGCCTGAAATAAATGTATTTCAGGCCCAAATTGGGCCTAAAATTAATATATTTCAGGCCCAGTGTGGGCCTGAATTAACTGATTTCAGGCCTAGCTTGGGCCTGAAATACATTTATTTCAGGCCCAACATGGGCATGAAATCATTTGACCCCATCTACCATCTTTAAATTTGATTTATATAAAATATATTGATGATTAAATTATATAATCATTTTTAGAATAATATTCTATATTTACCTACAAGATGTGACAGAATAGGTCATTTGACACACAACAGTGCAGCAACTGGCACACAACAGTGCATTATCAGTTATTATATCTGACCGTATCACTTGGCACACAACAGTGCAACATCTGGATTTGAATAAACATCACCCAATTGTTTTATTTTTGTTGACAATATATTATGTAGAATTACAACATCTACATAATCATAACAACATCCACATAATGAGATTTTTCCATACAAATGGAGGTCAATCGACAGCAATGGATTTTTACATCACCGATACAGCATTCACATTATCTCAAGTTTTACAAAACATGTCCCTCATAATATTAACTGTCAGCTCAAATCTGATTTTACTCATGTCTCCTTGTTTGAAATCCATCTTCTCATCGTATAGGAGGCATCGAACATATTGCATGACAAAGAAGACACAGTCCACGCTGAAATTAACAAACACTTTTTTAGAATTCTAATTAAGTCGGTTTATAAAATACTTTCTTATTTTTAAAACTTTTTAACCTCTTCCTCATTTAGTTACCTATGTTCTTGTTGGGGACATTTTTGTCTGACGGAGGGTCATTTGTCCAAGGGATGATGACTTTGTAGATACGGATGAATAGCCGTAAGTTCCTCGCGAGTATATTGTTTAAGTTCTTTTACCTGTCAAACATATCATGAATTTATTAATCACCATCAATGACATTTTAGACAAAATGATGACCATATATAAGAATAAAGGAAGGTAGCTCACCGCTGTGTCAAATTCATGCTTATATTTACGGCCACTAGCAAGAGAATTAAAATGATTGAAAGTCATGGATTCTGTATCCACCGCCAACAAGTGAAAGTGTGTATTATCACTGCACAAAGGGATTAAAATAAATCTAAACCCTTGTTCTAGCATATTAGTCTTCATCACTTGTTGCAGGGAAAGCTTTCTTGACGATCTGATTGATGCCTACAAATATGCATTCACAAAATTAATAATACCCATATCATAATATTAGGTCTTCTACAATATATCTGTTTAATTAATATACATCACTTACTGTGAAGAAGGTTGAACAATATATTGACTTGTTGTATGGCCTACCACATGCGGATGCTCCCCTAAATAAAATTTTACAAAAGGCATCAATGACCTCACCTTTTGTAAAAACCTCTCCATTGAGGATTTGTAAGAATGAATGCAAATTCAAAGCAAAGGGTGCATCCTCCTAGATAAATTCATTTGCCAACCTGCCATGTAAATTGATAAGATTATATATTATATAAGAAGATATATTAACTAAACTAAACTATAATATTTTGTAACTTACTTTAGATTCTCCAATCTATTTATCAGGTAGGTCACTTCTTTATCTTGATTTTTCTTCTTTGTATTCATAAAATGTTTCTTCACAAACTACATCGATAACATTTATTTAGACCAAACTAATTATTGACCAAATTCAATACAATTGACGTATTTTAAATGAAATTAACACACTTACATCAATGCCTTGTTGCCTTATTTTGTATAGTTCGGAGGTTCTTCTTGTTTCCTCCTCTATGTCTTCTTCAGACATGACTTCCATTACATTAATGTTTTCTCTTGCTTCATCCATATCCTCCTCACTAAGTTTCCTTTTTCCCTTGTCCATGACATTTGATATTTGTTTCCTGTCCCGCTTCCCCTTAGGTAAAAGCTAGTGCCATACTGGACTGTCAATTGGAGTATCCCTGTAATCATACTGAGTTCGGTCACGTCCTCTCCTAGGTGTACAAGATACTGGATCAGAAAGAGGATCGACTATAGGATAGCTTTCTTAACCCTCCATGCCTTTTTTTCAATAATTGAAAGTAATTCCTTAACCCTTTCATTCAAACATATATTCTCCTCTGTTAGCTCCTTGATTCGGTTGTCCTTAAGAATGCATTCACCACATAGCCTAACATCTCCTTCTGATGTCTCCATTGGTCGTGGTATGCCATCACCGATATCAAGGTTCTCAAACAATGTGTTTTCATGTAGGTTAGGAATTAATTCAACAATAACCTGTCAATTACGAAGTATACAAATGTTACTACCTCTATATCTAACTCAGATAGATCACATTTAAGAATAATTACCTCTTCGGACGAGAGTCGGTCGACAAGGCCCCTCACCCTACTAATATGCGAAGGAATATTCCTCCACTTATTTATTTGGGGTTCTTCAACATTGAATGGTTTTTGAATTGGTACATGCTCCAAAAACCATGCCTACACAAAGTTTTCCAGCCAAATACATTAATGACATCAAAATATTATAAAATTTAACAAGATAATTCTACTCACTGCCAAAAGCCCTACAAATCCCTTTAGGTAAGGGAGGTTGGTGGTGCTCTGGTTTCCCTGAGTTGATAAAAATAAGTCCCCAATCTTAGGTAATTGTGGAGACAAAAATTGATGGATAGCTTCTACCCAGTTGAATCTACCTAGATTGTCATAATCATCTACTATATCTACAAGACCTAAAGGAACCTTATATGTACTAGACGAAAATAAAACACAAACAAATATATACAAAATATAAAATTTACACACTAATAACACATCATCCTCTGATTCAACACTTTTAGAAAAATGTTTAAGTAACTCCTCAAGTCTTGTTCTTGTAGGTTGTTTTTCTTTTGAGAAGTAAGTACGATAGAGGTTACCCGATGCTTTAGTTGAATTAATAGGGACCGAAACACCACGGTCCACTATACCCAGTATCAAAGCAACATCTCGTCTGGAGAACGCAACCGGTACACCTGAAACAATTACAATATTTAGTTATCATCAAGAATATAGGCTTGAAATTATTCCACGTTGGGCCTGAAATGAATTCAATTCAGGCCCAACGTGGGCCTGAAATGAATACATTTCAGGCCCGAGGTGGGCCTGAAATGTATTCATTTCAGGCCTACCGAGGGCCTGAACTAAATTAACTTCAGGCCCTCGGTAGGCCTGAAATGATTTTATTTCAGGCCTACCGAGGGCCTGAAGTCAATTTCACTTCAGGCCCTCAGTAGCCCTGAAATGAAATGATTAAACTTTATCAAAAACTAATCATTTCAGGCCATCTATATTACTGTCTTATCTTACTATAGATACTATAGATATTGTCTACAATTCATAACTAAAACTATTACCTGAGAATTTAAAAACTTGCGAGGTTGAATCCCAACTTTCAAATATATTAACCAAAATTCCACGGATATGCTGCAATTCTTGTATGTCCAGGAAAAAACTGAAAGGCGACCCTTTGATCTTCGTAATGTGTCGATCATTTAAAATTTCAGATGCTTCAAAAAATTGTTTAAAGTGACCTAAAACACTGCACCAACGTAATTTTTGTCCAAACTTATCTGAATCCTACAGTTTATATACAGTACAAATTTATTCAGCAAAATAATTTTAAACATGTTGACAAACTATGCTGGTTTGACCTAAGCATATCGCTAACATACCTTGGTCGATAATGCCAACGAAGAAGACGCTGAACCACCCACAGACCTTTTTCCTGACATTATCAAATAAATCAAACGTGCAGAAACCCTAACCCCTTGGTGTATTATGCCGATCAGTCTTGACTTCAACGTTAACACTAAAACCCACCTCAGGATCACACAGAAACGCTTTCGAGCATTGCCTAGGTTTTGGTTGTCCGCAGGGATTCGGGGGATGAGCTTGCAACTATATCACAGCTAGGGCACGCACAATGTCCTCCACCTTCAAACCTTCCATTTACGTTGTTGCGCTGAGAGAGAATGGAGAAAAATTCGACTGCTACCCATCCGAACCACAAATTAATATTTTATTGATAAAGTGATTCTGTTGTCTTGAAAATGTGTTTGATAAAGCCATTCTTTGGCGGGAGGGGTATAAAAGTAACTTCACTATATGGGATGCGCCCTTTGGTATAATAGAAACCATGGTACTCATTTCGGTAATTACGAATAGTTGGATATGCCCTTTGGTAAATTGCCGATAAGGATTCTAATATCATGGTGGATATTTGGATGTTTTTTGAACGTCCATTGAGTTCAAATCAATAATGATGTTAGAATAATAGGTCAGGATTGTTTGTGTGGGTGCTTTTTGAATTTACTCAATGTATTTTGCATGTGTCTGTGCGTTGCGTGACACTAGACACAAGACGCCTAAATTTCATCCAAGTACCCTCGTGAAGTTTATTTTAATTTTTTAACGCGTTTTCTTTTCAAAATAGTTTTTTGTTTTTATTTTTAAAAATAAATATTTTTTTAAATTTTAAACCCTCGATACGTAAAATATATTACGTGAATATTTAAATTTTTTTATCTTAAATACCATAATCCAAAAGAAAAATCTAAATTCTAGAAGAAAATTTTATTAACTTAAATTCAATATAGCACAATACCTAAATTCAAAAATTTTAAACTTTAAATACATATAATATACTCCATGAGCTTCTAAAATTTTTTTATTTTGGAATACTATAACCCAATAGGAAAAGTCTAAACCCTAGAAAAAAAAATTTTATGGGCTTAAACCTACTATAACCCAACTCCTAAAGTCTAAAATTTTAAACTCTAAATACATATAATATATCTCCAAAAAAAAATTAAAAAACAAAAAAAAATCTTATATACAGGAGCCTGGTTGAATCCAAGCACCTAGAATCGATCCAGGTGCCATGAGCGCGGGCGCGTAGTGAACCAGCATGCAATATATATATATATATATATATATATATATATATATATATATATATATATATATATATATTCCCTTGCTGACGCTTCTTGATCGACACGTTGACATGACACTGTCGACTCGATTTTTTATATTAAAAAAACCCTTTCATTCTCTCTCCTCTATTCGCTCTTTTTAGTATTATAATATTCCTTTTGTTCTCTCTCTCTCTCTCCTTCCTCCCGCCGTTATAAAAATCCTCACTCTCTCTTCACTTTTCTACATTCTAAATTTCCCTCGCACTCAAACGTTTCTCCTTCACTGTCGTCTTCTGTTGCTCTTGTTCCTACTCTCACCGTCGTCTTTCATCACTATCGCTGCTTACTTTGGCCGACGCAAAAAAATGTTACCTCAAGCTCTCCAAACTTAAACAAGCCCGATGATGCCGCCTCCATCCCTTTCATTCTACCTCTAACAAAGTTATTCTCGAACTAAGTGCAACCTCCTCCATCGTGAATTAAGGCGATGGTGGCGCTATAATGTGGTGGCCCTACTACATAGTAATCTCGACAGTAGTTTTGCTTATACATGTTGTAGCATCTACTTCACTAGTAGCTGCTACAACTTCAGCTCTGGTAATACACATTGTAGCAACTACTTCAAACTCACTCGACTAGCTTGTTGTAGCAGCTACTGGAAAATAGCTGCTACAACGTAAAACAACCGACGCAAACAAAGTCGACGCTATCGCTCCCACACCTTCATTCTCGAGCACTTTAACCACTTTGTAGTGGGAACTCTTGAATAACTGCTTTAAGTTATAACAACTAGACTAGAGTTGTAGCAATTACTTAATATTAGGTGTCAGCTTATCGCCAGTAGTTGCTACAATGTCAAAGTATATTTAATTTTATAGCAACTACTAGACAAAAACTTCTTGTCACACCCCCGAGAGGAGCCGCTGGCCCAATATAGAATCAGACAACACCTCTACTGTACGACGGATACTTGAGGCATGAGTACAAGGCTTACACGACCGCTACAACCCATCAGCCAACATAGCTGGAAATGTAAACATAAAAGAAAAGACATGACATCATACACACCAAAGTCGCATACCAGTACGACTTACGACAACCATACAACAAAATATGCTCCATGACCCACAACAATACAATCCATGACACAGCGGAAAACGAAATGAAACATATGCAAACGGAAATACAATATCACAACAAATACAATACAACCCAAACATGAATCGTCTCGAGACAGAAGGACTGGAACAGACTGCCAGGCACTCCAGATAATCATCCTAAAATAAAAACAAGGCTAATGGTGTGAGTCCAAGAACTCAGCGAATACATATATCTGATATGCATGTAAGTTATACTAGCAGTAAGAGTCAAACTGACAATAGTATCAGGAGTAAAAGTAGGAAATGTTAAACCTAGAACCGAATAAATGATATATACCAGAGTTAGACAAACCTGAAGATATAAAGGTCCAAATACCATACGAGTAATGTAGGGTCACCAGACCCTATGTAAACAAACCTTCTGAAGGTGTAGGTCAAATACATATACTATAATCAAATACAGTAAGTATGAGCAAATGTAATAATGCAAACAACAACTATGAAATAATGCATCATGTGCACATGATGTCTGTACGCAATCAAGCTACCCCTACACTGGGTGACTGAGTGGACAGGATGTTAGGGAGCCAACCACTCCAACAACCATAACCCCAAAACTAGGCACGTGGGGAGCCAACTGCTCACGGGTCACATAACCCATCATGACATGTACCCCCTATGCCAACAAGGGGGAGCAACTGCTCGCGAGTCACACAACCCATCATGACATATACCCAATGCCAGAAAGGGGGAGCCAGCTGCTCTCTATACCACTGTTGCCTGCTATCACGCTCCCACATCACTACCCATGAGTGACCCAGCAGAGACACGATAGAACATCTACACACACTAGGAGGGGTCCCTGACTGCTACGATGCACTGGAATCACTGCTCATGAGTGACCGTGCAGAGTCTCGACAAGGTAATTGTACGCACCCTCCAATAGCCACTACTCGCCAGTAACAATGTATACAGATCATGATCACCATGTATCATCGGTGCCTACTACCATACTCCATCATCACTACCCATGAGTGATCGAACAGAGACACGACAGAATAACTGCACACACTAGAAGGGGTCCCTGACTGCTATGATGCACCGGAATCACTGCTCATGAGTGATCGTGCAGAGTCTCGATAAGGCAACTGTGTCCACCCTCCAATAGCCGCTACTCACATATGGAAATGTATGCAGATCATGACCGTCATGACAGATGACATGTCTCAACCACATGACTGGGAGCCCCATGTCGCCAGCCTATGCGCATACAAGAACGATGCATGACACTATCATGCACAACACCTACCTAACTAGTCCTCCAATCATCAACATGATATGTAGAGGTCCAAGAATAATCATGCACCATATCCTAGCCCTAGTGTTGGGTATAAGGTATCCTATCTCTAATCACGATATACAATATATATGATAATAAAGGGTAAGGAGGTTCAACCTCGAAGCAGTACAGAAATAAATCTATCATCTAATCAAATAGTTAATATCAAGTGTAAATATATGGAAGCAGAAAATAAATAAAATTCTACTTCTATCTATAACTAACTATGCATATAATTTGTGACAATATCCAAATAGAAAAGTTAGAAGTACTCGCCTTCAAATGCGAAGTCCGTGACCAAAGGGAACCTCGCGTCCAACTGTCCGAATCGGAAAAGAAGCTTCCCGTCCTAGTGTCTGAAACCAATCAATATCTTGTATCAAAGGACATCTTAGCTACCATAACCAATGATAACTATATAAACTAGATACCGTAATCAATTAGCATTATCTTAATTGGAGTATTCACTTAATTATCCCTAATTAAATGATTACTCTTTGTTTAATCCCACCTCTCAAATCAACACCCAAATCCATCCATGTACCAACCCGTACAACACCTATGATCAAAAAGAACAACCTAGACCACTCACGACATTATAGAAGAACCTAGGACTTAGCTACACTAGTCCAAATCACACGTTGAAACCCATATCCCACAACAAAATCCATAGACACAATAAAAAAGAATCATATCAGAACAATAAGAATCCAAAACCTAAAACACAAAGACCATCCGAACCACAACTCCTATCTCAAAAGTTGCTCATGGTAGCAACTGTTAGGACCGGTAGGCGAGCTAAGGGGGGTGATTAGCTCCAATTTGTTTGTTGATGATTTGTCACTGCGGAAGACTCCAAGCAATGCTAATACGCAAGGATTTACTTGGTATCTACTTCCTTGAGGTGACTAATCTAAAGATCCGCTCTCCTCACTCTCTCAAACACTATGAAGGAATCCTTCGTGGAGGTGGAGAAACCTTGTACAAACCCTCAAGAAGATACAACAAGAATACAAGCAAATACAAAGAAAATCTTATAAGACTTACAACAATGAGCTCTCTTTGCTTTTCTTGCTTTCTTCTAGCTTGGGTTCGCCTCTAGAACTTTGAAAATGCAGCAGCACTATACTCCAAGACTTCTCTTGAAATGACGATAAAGGAGGAGAAGGGTGTGCGAGAAATGTCGAAGAGCTACTGCTTCAATCCTACATGAAAACCCTATATACCCGCGACCTAGGGTTCCCTTAATCGATTACCATGTCAAACTTAGCTGTTCAACGACTATTTTTTGAAGTTTAATCGATTAGCCAATCGATTAAGACTATCTTAATCGATTACAAAATAGATTCATCACCTTTCTGTACTCTCACGCAATACTGCTGTAATCGATTAATCGATTATTGTACACCTTAACCAATTAACTAATCGATTAAGAGGAGGCTGAATCGATTGGCCAATCGATTTAGTCTACTTCCGTTCTCACAACACAACTCTCCTAATCGATTATCTAATCGATTCACTCTCCCTTAATCAATTACCCAATTGATTACGGTCCTCCTTCCTTAATCAATTACCGAATCGATTATGAACCTTGTTGTTCTCGCGACACTACTCTCCCAATCGATTAGCCAATCGATTCACTCTCTCCTTAATCAATTACCCAATTAATTAAGGTTCTCTTAATCAATTACCCAATCGATTAAGAACCTTTCTGTTCTCATGAGACAACAATGCCAATCGATTACTCAATTGATTGACCCCAACCCTAACTTGTGTGAACAAGTCTAGGCTTCCTCTAACCCCGGTCAACCGTGACCTATTAGGACTTCCTCACCAAGTGTCCGATCAAACCTTTGACCGACTTAAATTTTTCCTTGCCGAGTTCCCAACTAGGACTTAACCTAGTTCCAAACCAGGTTTGCCTAACGTGCGATCTCCCTGATCCACATGGACTTCATCTAGTCCCACTAGGACTTTTCTTATGCCAGCATACGATCTTCCCAATCCACCTGTACTTTACCTAGTCTCACTAGGTGTGCTTAGTCACACTAGGACTTTTCCTGTGTGAGTGTGCGATCTCCCTGATCCACCTGAACTTCACCTAGTCCCACTAGGACTTTTCTCGTACCAATGTGCGATCTCCCCGATACACCTGGACTTCACCTAGTCCCACTAGGTGTGCCGAGTCCCACTAGGATTTTTCCAGTCAAGTCTCCAGTTAACCTTGACTCACTTGACTCACACGATATTCAAATATCATTATCAAACATCGAAACTTAAGCTTACCAAGCTTATCAAACATAAACTCACCCGAGCCTAGTTAAACTAGGTCAACTCTGACCTAACAAAGATTACACCAATAACAACCAAGGAAGTTTTTGCTCAAAGCTTCTCCCACAGGCTCAATCAACTAATACACACCAATTGGAACAGCTCTACCAACTCTAGATGACTCACGGCAAACACCAAACCAAACCCACAACACTGAACTCCAAAACATCATAGCAACAAACACTCAGTTAATAAGCCACGACAAGAAACCATAAACTGAAACAGGATCAAATACAACAGAGCATCATCATCTAGATTAAACTCCAATGAAACCAAAGTACTCGAAAGAGAAACCCACGCATTCTCCTACACCAATTCTGCTTTCAACAACTACTGATATAAAACAATCTAATACCAAAACTAATCAACATCCGAGAAACCAGAACAACATGCTATAACCACAAATTCAAGAACATAAATTAAGCATCGATAGAAACGAAATAAATAGATTTAGATCAAAAGAAACTCAAATCCAAACCAATCCAAACCTCACTCAACAAGATCCTTACCTATCCCTGTCACAAACTGGTCAGAGGTGGAGGCTCAGCGCCTGGTTGAGGAGAAGAATAGGAGAGGAAAAAGGAGATCTCGGTGTCAGCTCCGTGGATGCTTCGATCAGGCACGAACTTGGGGAGACCACGACATCGGCTTAATCGCTCGGAGAGGAAGGATCGCGAGGAGGAAGAGAGTTGGATCCGGTGAAGATCACACGGGAAGAGGGACGTCAGATTCGAATCTTGGTCACGTGAGGAAGAAGAAATCGCTGAGGAGATCAGGAAGGAAGAAGAAGAGTAAGTGTCGAACGACTTCGATGAGGAAAAGAGGAAATAAAAGAATCTAATATAAGTGATGGCCACTTTGCAACTTGGCCCCTCCACTTCCATAATTTCAACCTAAGCCCTTTTTCCTAGGATCTTATGCACTTAACCCCCTTAAATTTTAATATTTTACACTTTTACAACATCAAAGGGAAAATAGTTGTCACTACGTTGTAGCACCTAGTCGACAGTAGCTACTTCATGTTGTAGCAGCTACCCAACAAAGCAAAAGTAGTTATAACCTGTTGGTGCCGGAAGCACCAGATCGCACTTGGTTTTGATAATGGCAAAGGGTTCAAAGTTAAGTTTATATTCTGATCTAATGTATTTACCAAGTGTGCAGGAGAGTCTTAGTTTACCTAGGCACGAAGTCTTGACCTGCAGGGTTGAGCAAGAAGTCTTGGTCGAGGACTGAGCAAGAAGACCTGGCTGAGGGATGGGCATTGAAGACCTGACCGAGGGTTGGGAAAAAAGTCCTGGTCATGGACTGGGCACCGAAGTCTTGATTTGGAAGATCAGGCAGGAGTCTTAGCCGAGTGATGATTGTGGATAGAAGTAGAGACGGATCGAGGTACAAACGTCTCGAGATCCGACAGTCTCGGAGGCCAAGCAAAAGTCCAACCGGAGGAGTCGGTAGGCAAAAGGTAACTTCTCCTGAGAGGAGTAGGTGAGGACGTGTTACCCGGAAGAGGAAATAGTAGGCGTCGGTTCGACCTAGGATTTCATTTTGAAAAATCCAAAGTCAGAACCAAGATAGCTCCAGCTGTTATCCATCTATTTATTTTTAATATTATATTATTCTTGGACTAACCTTGGTTGCAGGTCTGAAAGGTATCAGCTGCTGCATCCCAGGTGCCTAAAAGGGTTCAGGCGCCCGAGAAACCAGGCGCCTGATAGGTATCAGGCACCCTATATGGGGTTTTCCAGCAGATGGAGATGCACAGCTAGCAGTTCGACACATCAACTTCTCAGGCGCCCGTTGTAAGATCGATCGTGTTCGCTAGAGGGGGGGTGAATAGCGTTTCTTTGGCTTGTTCTTCCTACATTGTTAGTATGCGCAGCGGAAACAATAATATTAAACAATAACAACGAAGAAATCACTGCTAACAAACCTATTTACTTGGTATCCACCCCGGCCGGGTGACTAATCCAAGAATCCATCGGTGGATCACTCCCTGGATAACCTCCGGCTAGCTCTCGTCGCTCCTTGTGGGTGGAGAAGCCTCACCACAACACCTTTGACAACCTTGAGCCCAAAGACTACTAACTTGACTTTAACCAAGACAAGTTTCGTCAAGAAACTCAGCCACCACGAAGTCCTCTTTAAATAAGACTCGGGGCTGATTTCTCGCTACCAGTCGACTGCCCCAGGGCAGTCGACTGGTGCCAGCCAAATTCGACCGTTGACACTCCCAACGATCGAATTTGCCAGCTCACCAGCCACCTACCAGTCGACTGCTCCCAGAGCAGTCGACTGGTCCCCAGCTGAATCCCTTCCCGAGTACATTCACACAACACTCGATCCTCATGACTCGACTGATTCCTCATCCGCAGCCTCGACTATTGCCTTCGCGCCCTCTTCATCTTCAGCTCCCGTCCCTCGGATGCACGCAAGCCTCCAGCTTGCCTCAATGCCATCCTTCACGCATGCCTCGAAGTCCGCGCCCCTCAGCTCATCTTTCCTGCTTACCAAAGTCCCTCGGATGCGCACGTAAGCCTCCAGCTTGCCTCCATGCCATCCTTCACCGTACCGAGGCCGTCCAGTCAAGTCCATATGTGTAACCTGTACAACCTGCACACTCAACATACACATATAAGAATACAAGGGAAAACCTAACTTAAACCCTTTGCCCAAACATCGAAACCTATGGTCACTCCGGACCATCTTAGGGTCGATTGCTCCAACAATCTCCCCCTTTTTGATGTTTGACAATTCGTTTAAGTTAGGGAAAGCAAAACAGTAGTCAATAGCAAAAATAATGCATATGCAATGCAAAACTGGATCCTATCCCAAGACATCCTACACCTAATCTTCCAAGTTAGGATTTTTTACCACCTAACTCTCTAAAGTTAGGAATTTCCACCAAAATGGTCTTTTTAAAGCTTTTCCCAAGCTCCCCCTATATTGGACTTACAAAGGCTTTTTAAGAACCTTTCTCAGGTTCCCCTTACGCTAAGAATGGAGCAATCATGCTCCCCCTAAACCTAGGGTATCTAGCAAAGGTATGTTTGGTTTCCCACTTAAACCCAACATCTCTCCCCCTTTGCCATACATCAAAAAGACCCTAATAATTACCCAATTATTGGTTCTTTTAATCCCTAATGGTCCTAAACACAGTGTACTAACCCCCATACACTTGTTTTACACCATTTGGACACAAGTTAGCTGCTAGATACCCACACCAGCCCTGACCAGTCGACTGCCTCCAGGGCAGTCGACTGATACTCTGATAATTAGTTTTCTGGCCGAATTTCAGAAACGTGCCAGAAATTCCACAAATCTTCAAATATTCTCAAATTTTGTGGAGAACATTGTGGTACCCATACTTACTTGGGAAAAATACATCCAACCATGTATCTATCACCATTCCCAAGTTGGACACAAAACTCAAAAATTTCTTATGAAAATTAAGGCAACTAGGAGGCAACCTCCCCCTTCCTATGTCTTCTCTCAATTTTCAATTTTCCTAGGTAAAGTTCTACCCAACTTAACACCATAGACTCAAATCAGGTTCTACCCAACCTAACAACCAAGTTCTTCTCCCTTGGCCACTATTAAGGCTTGTCCCAAGCAACCTTTCCCTTAGTGCCAAAAAGAACTCAACAACACCTTAAGCAATCCTAAAAGGTTTGCAAGCACATTTGCTAGGATATACCCTATCCTAGAAAAATATAATTCCATGAAAAATACAAATGTGCTTGACTTTTGGTACAACTTTCAATTATTTCAAGAGATTGGCATTTTGTATCAACTTCCATATTCAAATGTATCTCTAATTCCATGTGTGTGCCAACTCTAACCAATATCAATTTACACATGGAATTGTCCTCAATTCTCCCTTTCAATAGGTATTCTTAATGTGATAAAGCTCTCCTTCTTCTTATCTCTTAATCCTAGGTAAATACCCACTTATCACTCTTCCTTGAATTTCAAGATATTGAATTATGGAATAACACTTTATTCAAGGAATAAGAAGACTTTTAATCCAAGGCCTTATCCTATAATCTAAATTTGCAATTTTTGATCGTCCAATATACCTATTTCCATTTCAGCCTACGGACCAGTTGACTGCCCCCAGGGCAGTCGACTCCCAAAACTCACAGAATATTTCTGAGCTGAGACCAGTCGACTGCCCCCAGGGCAGTCGACTGATACCTGATTTTCAGGTTTTTCAGCCCAATTTCAGTAATTCCTAGATAATTCTACAAATCTCCAAAAATTATGAAATTTCATGGAGAGATTTGTGAAGCCAATACCTACTTGGGAAAAATACGTTTCCAAACAAATGTACTCCGGATCCCAAGTTTGGCATGAAACTCTAATTTCTCTAAATTGTATCATTTTAACTCCTCCAAAAAGTCCTAATTATGGCCTTTCCTTGATATATCTTCTAATACCTGGCCATGATACATTTCTAGCACTGAAATACATGGTTTCTATCCACTAAAACCTAATTTTACCTTTTTCTCCTTAAATCCCCTTTTAATGTACCAAAACCTAGGATTAAAACTTACCCAAGTCTTCCAACCCTATTTGGCACATTTAACCTAATTTCCTAGGAGAGAAATTTTTGAGATCCATTTACCATGGACCCCAAAGGCTCCTAGAGCTCCCCCTTGAGCTCTTAGCCCTAGCCACCTCCCTAGGTGACTCAAGAAATACTAAACCACACCGGTGTTCCCCCGGTGACTTTTGGCCTACAAAATTGACCTTCTTAACCTTGAACACCTTGTCCTTGGTTAAGTCACCCTTTCTACCCTTGGATGGCATTCCCTTGCCATCCTTGGACTTACCCTCCTTACCATGATTGTATGCCTCCACAGCATACTTCTTTTTGTTGGCCTTGGAGGTCTTAGACCGGTATCCCAATCCCGATCTATCGTAGTTGGGCTTCAAACTACCCAACACCATGTCTAGGCCCTTAGATCCAACCGTGAACCTTTCTAGGGCCTTTTCGAATGTATCAAGCCTTACCCTCAAGGCTTGATTTTTCCTTTCCAAATTTCTAACCTTTGAACCCATGTGTCCACCTTGGACATTCCTAGGCCTAACCTCCTTTCTAGGCACATTCCTTCCCTTCTTGGGATTAGTGCCATGATCCTTAGGTCTAGAGGTCTTGGGTCTATCATTATGCATGCTCTTCCTAGGGTTTTGATCTACCTTGTTAACCCTAGTCCTATCATTATATTTGAAACCATGATTATGCACCATTAAACATTTTTCATTAAAACTAGCATGCATGGATGAATGATTAGTCCTATTTTTAACATTCATGAAGGAACTAGAATTTAAATTGCATTTAAATCTAGAGTTAGGGATTAGCTCCCTTACCCTTGTAGTCCCTCCTTGATGTGATCTTTGCTTCTTCTTTTCCTCCTTCTCCCATTTTCTCAGATGCTCCATTTTCTTTAGTTCCCCTTTCCTTGGACACTTTGTGTGAAAGTGCCCTAGCTCTCCACATGTGAAGCATCGAATTTTCTTCCTTTTCTCTTGAGCTTCTCCAATCCTACAACCCACGTTAGATTTAAAGGAACTTGAAATGAGTTTAGAATGTACCTCCTTCTTACCATTTGGGCACTTGTCTTTGTAGTGCCCCTTTTCATTGCACCCAAAGCATGTGATGTGATCCTTGGCTCTTGCTTTGGTGGAGGTAGAGGTGGAGGCTAGGTTGACTTCTTCTTCAACCTTGGATGAAGTGGATGCCTCCTTTTGTTCCGATATTGACGAGGGTCTCTCCTCCCCCTCAATTCTTGAGGTGGTGACCTCCTCCTCTTCTCTAGATGAGGTAGATGACCCCTCACTTTCTTCTTCCACTTCACTTGATGAGATGGTCAATTCTTCCCCTTTTTCTTCTTCTTGAACCATTTGACACATCTCGTTGGACTCTTGAGATTGTGTAGGTTTCTCATGAATTTCTTTCACTTTGCTCCACAATTCATATGCATTTTGATACTTACCTACACAACTCAAAACATTGTTAGGCAAAAGATTAGCTAAAATTGTCATTACCTTTTCGTTTGCCTTGGATTGATCTTGTTGTTCTTGATTCCAATATCTAGGCCTAAGCCTCTTTCCATGCTTATCCCTTGGAATCTCGAATGGCTCTTCTAGCGCAATCCTATATGCCCACTCTATCGCGAACCATGTCTCCATCCGTGACTTCCAATACCCGAAGTCTTCATGGTCGTAGGCCGGCGGAGTGTAGATGTCTTCCCCAAGTTTGTCTTCCATGGTTCTTTTCCTCTAGCGTGTGCTCCCTCGGCGGTTAGTCCGATCAAGAGCGGTCCTTCGCTCTGATACCAATTGTAAGATCGATCGTGTCCGTTAGAGGGGGGGTGAATAGCGTTTCTTTGGCTTGTTCTTCCTACGTTGTTAGTATGCGCAGCAGAAACAATAATATTAAACAACAACAACGAAGAAATCACTGCTAACAAACCTATTTACTTGGTATCCACCCCGGCCGGGTGACTAATCCAAGAATCCGTCGATGGATCACTCCCCGGATAACCTCCGGCTAGCTCTCGTCGCTCCTTGTGGGTGGAGAAACCTCACCACAACACCTTTGACAACCTTGAGCCCAAAGACTACTAACTTGCCTTTAACCAAGATAAGTTTCGTCAAGAAACTCAGCCACCACGAAGTCCTCTTTAAATAGGACTCGGGGCTGATTTCTCGCTACCAGTCGACTGCCCCCAGGGCAGTCGACTGGTGCCAGCCAAATTCGACCGTTGACACTCCCAACGTTCGAATTTGCCAGCTCACCAGCCACCTACCAGTCGACTGCTCCCAGAGCAGTCGACTGGTCTGTTGATGCAGTCTGGCCCTGATTGTTGTTTTGGTGTTGACAACGATTTTAGTTTAGGTTGATGATTATGATTAAGTCCTGATCGAGGATTAGGCATGATATGGAGAATCCTAGTCTGGAGGGCTAGGTATTGGGAAAATCCTAACCTGGAGGGTTAGGTGTGAAAAATCCTAGCTTGGAGGGCTAGGTGTTGGAAAAGTTCTAATTCAGAAGGGTTGGGTGAAAAGTCCTAGCTTGGAGGGCTAGGTGAAAAGTCCTAACTTGGAGGGTTAGGTGCAAATTCCCATCCTGGAGAATTAGGTGAAAAGTCCTAACTTGGAGGGTTAGGTGCAAATTCCCATCTTGGAGAATTAGGTGAAAAGTCCTGGCTTGGAGGATCAGGTGTCTAGCTTGGAGGGCTAGGTTGGATGAAGTTCTAACTCGGAAGGGTTGGGTGAAAAGTCCTAGCTTGGAGGGCTAGGTGAAAAATCCTAGCTTGGAGGGCTAGGTGAAAAGTCCTAACTTGGAGGGTTAGGTGCAAATTCCCAACTTGGAGAGTTAGATGGAAAAATCCTTAGCTTGGAGGGCTAAGGTGGATGGAAACTTAGCTTGGAGGGCTAAGTTTAAGTCCCTGAATCGGTCTGGTGACCGATCAGGGAATCTGGCACACTGCTCCATCGTGGATCGGTCAGGTGACCGATCCAGCAACGACTGATCGGTCTGGTAACCGATCAGGGAGCACACAGTGAGGTTGGGAACCTACTGTACTGCTCCTGATCGATCCGGTGACCGATCAGGGAGTGCGTGTTTCACCCACAGCTTGGCTCCTGATCGGTCTGGTGACCGATCAGGGAGCAAACAAGTGAGGTTGAGTTCCCCTGCTAATCTGCACCTGATCGGTCTGGTGACCGATCAGGATCACTGTGCAGATCGTTCTGGAGAACGATCAAACGTCGCAGGTTCCTATCTATGATCGATCAGGATGGAGCCTGATCGGTCTGGTCATGTTCTGATCGGTCTGGTGACTGATCAGGAGGCTGCCTGATCGGTCCGGTGACCGATCAGGAGGTCTGGACTGTGAAGCTCAGAAATCGCCCGATAAAGGGGTGGATCGTTTGGGTGATCGATCCACAGCCTGGGATCGGTCTGGTGATCGGTCCAGGAGAGTCCCAAAGAAATCACGATTTCTAATTGAGCGTTGGGGACCGATCAGGATAGAGCCTGATCGGTATTGTCCCAGCCTGATCGGTCTGGTGATCGATCAGGAGTCGCTCTGATCGGTCGGGTGACCGATCACTTTAATTCAAATTGCACTGTCAGACGCTCTGATCGCGTCTGACCATATCCGATTCGCTACTGTTTGCCTCTGATATTTGATTTACTGTGTGATATACTGCACTAACAGTCTGATTAAGCTACAGGTGACAGGGGAGGATTCAAACACTCAAGGAGAAGTCAATGGAGGCTTTCCTTGGAGCAGGTTTGTCCGTTTCTCATCTCAGGTTGCAACGGCTGGAGCTGCAGGACTGAAGCCACTGACTGAAGCTTGGCTGAGGGAGCTCAGGAAGTTCAGTAAGGGTTCAGTGGAAGCTGCCATTGGCAGTGAGGCAGCTGGAGGCTGCTGGAGGTGAGGTCACTTGATGCTTAGTGGAGAAACAAAAGGGACGGAAGATAGCTTCAGTGAAGCAGAGTTCTACAGCTTGTGTTTGAGTTCTTGCCGCACTTGTGTTCTCCACATCAAGCTTGCACGTTCCGAAGTTTCATCCTCTTGAGCAAGCTGCTGAAAACTTGAAGCAACCTTCCCTTACTTGAGCGCTTGAAGGAGAGAACAAGGAGCTGTGAGTCCGACAGCGGGAAGACACGAGGAAGGGTTTCTTGCGTGAGATCGCCGCTGGGTGGAGCTCAGGAAAGCTTGCTGTGTTCTTGTCCTTGCTAAGTGTTTGAGTAAGATCTTTCTTGTTGTTTCTTTGTGCTTAAACTTAAATCCGTGATTGAAACGCTGTGGAGAGGTTTCTCCACCGAGAAGGAGGTTGTTTCTTATCCGGTGATAACCGGGGCTTGATCTGCCGACGATCAAGGGATCGCCCACCTTAAGGGCACGCCAAGGAGTAGGGGCAAGTTATCCCCGAACCTTGTAAATTCTCCTTGTTAGCGATCTTGCTAATCTTGCTAGTTAGTTTTCTGTTTTAGTTTCTGCACATACTATTTTTCATACTTCCGCTATGCTACTAACAACTCCAAGTGCAGAAACTCGCTAAGTTCGTGAAGTAAAAGTGATTGGCTATATTCACCCCCCTCTCTAGCCATCCCGTTTCCAATAAGTGGTATCAGAGCTTGGGGCTCTGTACACGGCTTAACATCCGAGAGTTTTCAACAAGATGGCGTTGAGAGAAGGCTTCTCCACCACCCGACCTCCATTCTTTGATGGCGCCGACTTTCAATATTGGAGATCAAAGATGGAATACTATTTGAAGATGGATATCCATACTTGGTTCGCGGTGAAGGAGGGATTCACCCCTCCTAAGGATGATGAAGGCAAAGAGCTTGAGTCATGGAGGTGGACTGCTGAACAAACTCGGAAGAGTGAAGCCGACGCGAAGGCGGTTGTCACTCTACAATGTGACATGAACAAAGACCAACTCATCAAGGTTGGTCCTTTCACAAGTGCAAAGGACTTGTGGAACAAACTCATTGAGCTCCATGAAGGCACCTGAGACTCTAGAATTGCAAAGAGGGACTTGTTCCTCAATCAACTTCAAAATCTCTCCATGAAGGAGAATGAGTCAGTAAGTGAGCTTCATAGCCGGTTCAAGGAAGTTCTCAATGGACTTCATTCAATTGATGAAAAGGTCGAGAATCGCGACCTTATGAGGTATGTCTTGAAAGCATTTCCAAGGAATGCTTTGTGGTTATCCATGGTGGATGCCTACAAAGTATCCAAGGATCTATCCATTGTTAAGTTAGACGACTTATTTTGTGAGATGGAATTGCATGAAATGGCTAACAAAGGCCCCAAGGAGAAGGGGATTGCCTTAGTTGCAGGTGACTGGTCAAACAAGAAGAAGAAGGAGAAGAAGAAGGAGAAGGAAGTCTCTTCATCTTCATCCTCTTCTGAATTTGAGTCCTATTCCGAAGAAGATGGCAGTGGCTCTTCTTCCTCCGAGATGGCGAACTTTGTGCGAAGAATGATGCGAAGGGATAGACGCTTCAAGGGTAGAGATAACTCTAGTGAATCCAAACTTGATAAGACTAATGCCTCTTGCTTTGAGTGTGGTAGGAAAGGGCATTTCAAGAATGAATGTCCAAAGCTCAAGAAGAAGGAGAAAAAATCCAAAAAGAAAGAAGAAAAATTCAAAAAGAAGAAGAAGGCTTTGAAGGCCTCTTGGGATGACTCCTCTTCAAGCTCATCCGATGAAGAGAAGGAGGAGAAGAGCACAAGGAATGTGACACTCATGGCTCTTGGAGAGGAAAGCAGTGATGAATCTTCAAGTTCCTCAAACGCGGCTTCATCATCTTCGGATGATGAAGAGGTAACTTCTCCCGAGCTTGAAAAGTGTTATAAAGCAATTGCATGCTTAACTAATATGTTGAAAAAGTCAAAGAATAAGGTTAAGGCATTGCAATTAGAAATTGATCAATTGAAAGTTTCTAGGGATGATAACATTGATGATTTGCATGTTGAATTGCTAGAAGATGAAATTAAATCTTTGAAACATGAGATTGTAAATTTGAAATCCTCTAAGGTTGAGGAAGTAAATGATTTGCATGATGAATTGCTAGTGGAGGAAAACCAATCATTGAAGAGTGAAGTTGAGAAGCTCAAGAATATTCTTGGGAAATTCTTAACTAGCTCTAAGACCCTAGACATGATCCTAAATGCCCAAAGGGCAGTTTCAATAGGGCCGGTATTGGTTACCGACCCAAAGAACCCTCATTTGTGTCTTTGATGTCTAGGACTGATATGAGACAATCTAGGACACCCAAGACTCAAAAGAAAGTTGTCAAGGCATGGGTGCCTAAGACATGTTTAGTTGATGCTTTAGGTCCCAAGGTTTGGGTACCTAAAACTTCTATTTTTCGAATTGTGTAGGTTATGATTGAGGGGGAGCATCTATCAACTTGGTTCGTTGATAGTGGATGCTCCAAACACATGACCGGGGATAGATCATTGTTTACCACACTTCACAAGAAAAGTAGAGGTAATGTATCATTTGGTAACAATGGTAGTCTTAAGGTCATAGGAATAGGAGACATTTAAATATCCGAATGTCTTAGAATCTCAAATGTCCTTCTAGTCAAGGGGATGAAATTTAATCTCCTAAGTGTCAGTCAATTGTGTGACACGGGTTACACAATTGACTTCCAACCAAGTCAATGTCTAGTTAGACATAATGACACCTTGGACACAGTACTAGTAGGAACAAGAGTAGACAATATTTATCAAGTTTCATTTAAAAGTGCTACTAATGTTTCTGCTAAGTGTTTCATGTCAAAAGAAGAAGAGTCCACCCTTTGGCACCGGTGGCTAGCACATGTGAACATGAAGAACATCCAGAAGTTGGCCAACAAGGGGTTAGTCCGTGGCTTACCGAGCATCAAGTATGAAAAAGACAAACTTTGTGATGCATGTCAAATGGGTAAGCAAACAAAATATGCACATAAAGGTAAAAGCATTGTAAGTACTTCCAATGCACTAGATTTACTTCATATGGATCTATTTGATTTTAGTACCATTATATCATTGAATGGAAGTAGATATTGCTTTGTGATCATTGATGATTTCACTAGATATAAATGGACTTACTTTTTAAAATATAAGGACCAAACTTAGATATTTTCATTTCTTTTTGTAGAAGAGTTGAAAATGAAAAATCATCAACCATTAAGACAATTAGAAGTGATCATGGAGGTGAATTTCAAAATCAAAGGTTTTTAGAATTCTGTCAAGATAGAGGTTATAAGCATGAGTTCTCTACTCTTAGAACACCACAACAAAATGGTGTTTTAGAGAGGAAGAACCGTGTACTTCAAGAGGCTGCACGAAGCATGCTTAACACTACAAAAATAATCGGCAATAGCGACGGACTAAATCCGTCGCTATTCCGTCGCTATTCCGTCGCTAAACACAAATAGCGACGGAGTAGCGACGGATTTAGCGCCGTCGGCTGTGATCTCATCGCAGAGCTATAGTAGCGACGGATAATTTTCACTCCGTCGCTATCTTAGCGACGGACAATTTTCCTCTGCGTCGCTACCTTAGCAACGAACATATACTCCGTCGCAAACACAAAAAAACGGAGTGACGTGGCCGGAGAAAATAGTAGCGACGGATGGTCAATGATCCGTCGCTAAGCATTCGGATTAACGACGGACATGGTCAAAGTCCGTCGCTATATATCGTAATAGCGATGGATTCAGTCAACATCCGTCGCTAATTAATCTTTATAGCGATGGAAAAGTCAATAATCCGTCGCAAATTGCGACGGATTTTAAAAAATATCCGTCGCTAAACCTGAAAAATTTTGACAGCCAATATTTGTTTCTTCCACTTCCCATATATACATCAATACAATCCAATCAAATATGAAACAATATGAAACAATAATAGATATATCAACATCCAAACATTCACAAGAATCCAAACATTCATTTACAAGCCAATCCAATCCAAACATTAACATTCATATACAAGACAATCCAATTCAATCTAAACATTCATTTCCAAATGTATATGTACATTCAAACTTTCAATTTGAATCCAATATTCAATCGAGTGTTTAATTTCCAAACGTATACAATCGAAACTTTGATTAGTGACTAAACGTATACAATCCAAAGTTTCGAATGGTTAATCCAATGCAAACGTATCAAAAGAAAGCTATATCAAATGTATATCAAATGCATCCAAACGTCAAAGTAAAAAAAAACTTTATACATCAAAAATGAGAGTTTAGTAGAGAATCATTACGTACATGATTATCAGAGTCAATAATGGATGGAAAGGAAAAATATTCCTGCACAATAGAAGATAAAACAATAAGAAATCTGAATTGATACTAATAAGATATAACAAATGAAATAAGCATATGTAATAGCAGATAACTCTAATAGAAGTAAATTAAATATTAAATATGTAAATGAAAAATAACAAATAAGAAACAATAAAGGAATCTGTATCCATTCATACCTTTCAAGGAAGAGATGAAATCTGAATTCAACTCTGATAATGTCGAATCTGTAAACAAAAATGGAGTAATAAGAAAACAATCATTATGAAAAAAATTAGGTGAAAAATTGATCATACCACTATAATATCTCTACTCCTCTGTGGGATGCTCAGGATCCTGTGTCTCCTGAGACTCAAACCGATGGGTGGGAGCGGGAGCGGCTGACATCTGTGTATCTGGAGCGTCAATACGAGGGGCGGGAAGGGCTGCCATCTGTGTCATCGGTGATAGGGTAGCTGCAAAAGCTTGCATCTGACGTAATATATTCTCAGTATTTGCCCGGCGAGCTGATGGACCCAAACTAAGTGTCACGAATGTGGGCCTCAAATTTAGAATTTATAAATGAATGAAAGCTGGAAACCCTTTTACAATAAAAAATATGGAAATGTAATATAGGGGCCACAGGTCGTATTTTTCTCGGGGCTAGTTGACGTTGTGTGATTCGCACTTGTATTTGTGTGTCGTTTGTGTTTGTGGGTTTCGAATAAGAATTGGGTGTTGTTTCAATCAAGAATGAAATCACAGTGAAAAGGCAAGGACTCGGCTATGGAACTTAACTCAAGTCATTCAACCAATGAACTCAAACAAATTGGAGCTTAAATTGCAACTCAGCCTAAATTAGATGGCAAATCTGATTCAAAGCAAACAAATGCTAAGCAATGAAGCAATAAAGTCAAATTCGAGACAGACCACTTCAAACAATCCAAAAACAATCCAATTCAAAATCAATTCCGAACCTACCTGATACAAAATGCATGCAATTACAATTGTTATACAGAATTAAAACCTAGAATTCGGAATCAAATTGAATTCAAATCCATTTGTTTTCAAACTCAATAGCCCACTTAAAGACAGGTTTATACTTGACACAATTTAGTGCAGAAACAGCACTTGGAAACCTCTGTAAAATTCAGCAATTTGGCACACACAAAAGTGAGACAACTAATGTGCCAAATATCGAAATGAAATGCAAGAATTTGTAGCTGATCGATTCAGCTTGGAAAGCTAGGCTTCCAATGAAATCATCTGCAAAGATAAATGACACAAGTTCACATTCGAGACTGACCAAAGCAGGAGCAACTGATGCCGAAACTACTGCAGAAGTGTATCCTGATCTCCAATGCAGTAATTCAACAACAAACTCAAGGCAATATGCTTAAACAAACTGCCAAGTAAAGCTCAGAAGGAAACCAGAATTCAAAATCGATTCGGAACAACTCATACAAAGATGAATGCAGAATTTCAAGATTTAAGTGCAGAAATTCAGACTCATGTATGCAGAAATGAAAGCTGAAAATTCCAGAAACTGATACACTGCAATTCTACAAAACGGTTTGAAGTCAATCAGTTTTCTGGGTTCAGTTGATACCCAATTCAGCAGATATGAAACCAAGTTGCCGCAATAGAAACTGAACTGAACACTCACACAGCTGATGGAGAAATGAAAATGCAGAAATGGAGATGGCAGGGATAGAAGCTGAATTGCAGCAATTGAAATTCAGAAATGCAGAGAAGTTTACTGCAGAAATGCAGTAACTGATCAAGTGCTGAAATTGACAATGTATGCTGAATTCGAGTTCCAAAATACACTACAAGGTGTGCTAAATGTGATCCAAATTGATGCTGATGCTGAACCCAATAAAATCTCAGAAATACTGAACTGAAACTACTGAAAATAGATGATATGCAGGATAAACTTGATACGCAATGGGAACTCTGAGTAGAATTGCTTAATTGAAATTAAATGCTGCTAAAACTCAAATCAAACTCATTAGCTACTAAAATGTCGACTTAAATCTCAAGAACTACAACCAGAAACGAATTGAATTCGAAATAAACTGACAATTTGCAGAAACTAAACTGGAAATGGCAGAAGCAGGGCTGATACGCGAACTGCCACTGATACGCAAAGATCTAAATTGAAATTAACTGAATTTAAACACACTTATCCACTAGACAGGTTCCTAAACTATTTAACTAGAAGGATTAAAGCTAGATTAAGCAGAAACCATTAAGAATCGAAGTTAACTACTTCTGAAATTCAAAAACAGTAACTAAATTACAGCAGAAACGAAATTTACAGCTACAAACGAAAATTTGCTAATTAAACTAAACTCAATCACTCCCTAAGCTCAAGTGCTCCTTGTTCGTCACGCAAGGGTGAGCCTCGAACCCTCAAGCTCAAAAATTCAATGGAAAATCTGTCTCTGCTGCAAATCCATTCAAACCATGCCCAACCTGAAAACAGCACCCAATTGCGTCAACCTAGCTGTGGTGGATTGCGATATAGGTTTGGGAGTGCTCCGAGCCTTCCAGGGAACCCCTCCAGCAAGCTCAGATGCAATGAAGATGGTGAACAACTGAGATTGATTCAATCAAGTGACAGAGCCACTGAAACCTCACGAAACACTGTCTTGGGCAAAATCCGATCGGGAAACTTCACAGAGCACTCTCTCCACTGACCTAACACTAGTTCTAATGAAGGATTGAGTGGACGCGCCTCCTTTGATGAAGAAATCTAGCTAAGAATGGCGAAGAAATGAAGAAGACGAAGCTGCTTCGGCGGAGACGCGACGAGAACAGCTGCTGCGTGATTTTTCCTTAAATAATAACCAATGGACGGCTCAGATTGATCGGAGGAGATCCAACGGTAGATCTTGCTCTGATTGGAGCCAAACTTTTATGATGATGATCTGGGGTCAGGATCTGCCTTGTGGTAGCTCGGATCCTCCAGATGTCCAACGGATGGTCCAGATCAACTCTATCTGTGAATGGACGCTCTAGAGCCCTCCTTGCTTGATCCAACGGTTGATTGAGCTCTGATTGGGATGAAACCTTCAGATCTTGATCATAGAGCTTGATCAACCCTAACCCTAGCTCGGATTGCTTCAGATCGTCCCGGATGGCTCAGATCTAGCCGCTCTTGAATCGGACGGCCCGGATTAATCGTAGGCTTGATAATTCGATCCGGTTCACATCCGACTCAGGTTTGACCCAGTATGCCCTAGGTCTAGGATCCTTTCATGCCTACAAAAATATATCAGAAAATTAGTGGCCAAATAATCCAAAAAATGTGTAATTTTGCAATTAAGTCCAAAATAAGATAAAGTTCCAAAACCTAGGGTAAAATCACAATTAAGCAATAAAAACATAAGTCAATCATGGATTTTAGCACTTAAAATAATCAATAAAATGGTGCTTATCACGAGCCCGCAAATCTCTCAACTCATCATCCCTCGCTGCGTCCTTCTGAGCCCACTCTGCGCTTATCTTAGCCCATTCTGCGTCCCTCCCGGCACACGTCGACTCTATCGACGTGAGTCGAGTCCGCAGGGCTTCATTTTCCTCCCGCAATTGACGAACCTCACTAGAGGTAGAGGAGGAGGATGGTGGACGCCCCTTAACCCCTGGAGCTCTCATCTGATCATATGTAACCTTTGCCTGAGAGCCCAGGCCGTAGCAGGCGGTCTTCCTCTTCCCACCGACGACATCAAAATAAATCCGATTCACATCGTCGGTGGAAAGAGGCTGTGCATCCTCCCCCTCTGCAGCAGGCTGAGACGCCTTTGCCTCAGAAACTCTAGTGGTCATTGCTTCCTGTGAAATAAAAATTTAATTAGTCTAAATAAAATGTCAAAACAAATAAAATATAATTAATATACTTACATTGATTGCTAGGGAGCGACGGTCGATAAAAGACCCATCTTTTTTCTTGTGGGTCTTGCTGAATAACTCCCAACTAGTGGGAGGTCTCTGTAGCTCAGCAGCTTGTAAACACAAAATATAATGTTTACACACATCCAAAAAAATATACTAAATGCCTTTAATAGGAATCTATATAAAAACTACTTACCAAATCACTGGCATGCTGGACAATGGAACGGGATCCAGCAGTGTGCTTCGTGGATCCCGTGCTGGGGCCAGCAACCTCTGAATTGCGATTGCCTCGAGCAATCGCAGCATTCTCTTGCCAGTGCTGGGCATCCCAGACAGCTTGCCATGCTGCCCAAATCGGCTTAGGGACCTCTGTAGGCCTATTAGCCTTCTTTCTCCATTTGTATAGCATGTCCCTGTATAATTTGGAGCAGTAGGCATTCCAGGTCCTCTTGAATTGCTCCTCTGCACCCTCCTCCCAGGTATACCGTTTCTGTAAAAAAAAAATTAATATGGTTAGTATGAAAAAAATCTATAATATCAAATAAATATACATCTAAACTACTTACTAAAAACTCCCCGTAATAGAATGTTTTCAAATCAGTTTCAATGTGGCCCCATGTCGTAGAAGGTGATAGTCTTTCTTTAAATTTTTTAGAAATATAAGATGACACCTGATGCCCATCTGGTATGAAACTGTAGGAAAAAATAAAATATATTAGCAAATTCTGTAAAAAAATATATAAGAAGAATAGTTATACCTGTCACCGACGACTGAAAGTCTAATCTGCTGATCACGGGGTGCAGCCATGGTACCTGATTATACACAAAATTTAAGCAGATAAGCAGAATAGGTAATCTTTCCAATGAGACATATTAGAGGCAAATGGAAATATGCACTAATGAAGACAATGTAAATAAATCTAGCAAAGGGATAATCAAGCATCGTATAAAACTGTTCAATACAAGCAGAATGATCTAAATTAACAACTCATCTTAATACAAACTCTGATTAGTTAATGTTCAATACATCTAACTCATCCTAATCTGATGGATCTAAATTAACATGCAAGATTTTGCATTCCATCAATTCACTTCTTCTTCTGATTTACCATGCGAGCACCATGCTTGTAACGGGGATGGTTACAGATTTTGCATTCCATCAATTCACTATCTTGGTTCCAAAAGATCATGCAATTATTGACACAACAATGTATCTTCTCAACTGGTAAACCCAAGTCTCTGATTAGTTTTTTAGTGTTGTAGAAACTATCAGTCATGCAGTTATCAGTTGGAAGCAACTCTGACATAAGTTGACATATGTCATCATAACATCGTTCTGAGAAATGATGTTCTGCCTTCATATTCAATAATCTTGCAGTTGCAGATAATTAAGAATGACCAGAAGGAATACCTTCCCATAATTCTCTTTCACTAGCCTTTAACATGTCATACATTTTCTGAACATCAGAAGTAGGTACTTGTTCTACATTTGATTGATCAAAAGCATTCATTGCATTGTAAACCATTGATTGCATTGCATCAGCAGGGTTATATAATGTCTCTGGTCCAATTAAGTTCGATGATGATGCAACAGAAGGTCCACCAAATTCATATACATACGGCTCTCCATGACAATACCAGTTGTAATAATCTGGAATAAACCTATACCTAGCGATATGAGTTTTCACTGTATCTTCATCACGGAAAGCTGTATTTCTACATTTGCGTTGATTACATGGACACTTCAACTCTGTGCCATTCAAACACTCAGGATGACACTTTGCAAAGTTTACAAATTCTTCCACTCCAGCAAAAAATTCGTCACGGATAAATCCATTGTCTAACCTATTATACATCCATGCCTTGTTCGGATACATTGTATCTGAATTCAGATAAGAAAAATTAATGAAACCACACATATTATCATCCATGCATATGAAAATGTGATATTGATGATATACTACAAAATACATCTAATTAATCAAACATTATATAAATAATGAATCAATTATTCTAAGTAATCAAAGAATTAATTAACAAATTAATTTAATTATTCAAACAGTTAATCTAACATTAATCAAACAAGATCTAATTAATTAATCAATTAATCTAATTAAACAAACAATTAATCATCTAATCAAGATAAGATAAAGGTTTAAGTAAATTAAACAAGCAATTAATCATCTAACCAAAAAATAAATCAAACATTAATCAAATTAAATTCAATTAATTCAAATAATAAATCAAACAATTATTGAATTAATCTAATTAATTCAATTAATTAAACCCTAATTAGGTTTAAGCAGGGCCCGCAGCAGCCGTCGGCTGGCCGCAGCAGGCGGTGCGCGGCTGCAGCAGGCGGCGCGCGGTCGCAGTAGGCGGCCGCCGACCGCATTGGCCCGCGACCGGCAGCACGCTGCACTTGCAAATGCGAGGCCGCGCCCGGCAGCGGGAGGCCGCGCGCGGCCGTGCCAAGACCCGTGGCTGCCCGGAGAAGACGACGACGCCGATTATCACAAACAAACGGAGTTGACGGCAAATGGAGGTTAGCTAGCGTACCTGGGATCGGAGGAGGGTTCGCCGGAGGAGAATCGACAGAGAATCGCCGGAGGAGAAAAGGACCGTCGCTAGGGTTCGCGTGGCCGCGGGGAAGGGTCGGTCGCCCTTTTTAAGAAATATTGCGACGGATTAACTTGTCCGTCGCTGATTAGCGACGGCGTTGACCAATCCGTCGCTATTATTAGGCGGTTTGACCAGTCGCTTACAACTAGCGACGGATATTTTATATTATCCGTCGCACTAGCGACGGACTTTGACCGCGTCCGTCGCTATCTTTAGGCGGTTTGACCCGTCGCTTACAACTAGCGACGGATAATTTATATTATCCGTCGCACTAGCGACGGACGTTGACCCTGTCCGTCGCTATATTTAGGATTTTGACTTGCCGCTCAACTTTGGCGACAGATACTATATATCCGTCGCCAATTGCGACGGACTATTAAAAATGTCCGTCGCTATTGCTTCATATTTTTGTAGTGTAATGAGTACTCACTCCCGAGTTACTTGTGGGCCGAAGCTGTAAATACAGCTTTCTACGTGCAAAATCGGGTCCTCATTCATAGGTTTCTAGGAAAGACTCCCCATGAGCTTTGGTTTGGGAAACTACCTACGGTTAAACGGTGTTTGGTTGTAAGGTGTTCATCCTAAACACTAAGGACCACCTTGGGAAGTTCACGGCAAAGGCTGATGAAGGGATACTAGTCGGGTATTCTCTCGTTAGCAAAGCCTATCGAGTCTACAATAAGAAGTCTAGATTAGTTGAAGAGTCTTCTGATATGGTTTTTGAAGAAGTTCAAAAATCAAGTAACCAATCAGAAAATGTAGAAGGAGTCAAACTTGAACTTAGGAGACTAAGTTTGAATGAAACTCCAGGTGTTGTTGATGGTGATGAATCTGATGACGGTGAGCCTAGACAATCCATAGATCAACCGGATCCTGAGGCTGAACTTGTGTCTGGTGAACCCATTCAAGAAGCACCACCAACTCCTAGGCAAACTAGATTAGCCTCTAGTCATCCCCAAGACCAAATTGTTGGAAACATCCTCCATGGGGTTAGGACTAGATCATTCTTCCGGAATGAGGCTAATGAAGTTGCCCTAATTTCCGAAATTGAACCTAGGAAAATTGATGAAGCATTAAATGATCCCGATTGGATCATTGCAATGCAAGATGAGCTAGGTCAATTTGAGAGAAGTCAAGTTTGGGACTTAGTCCCTCGACCCAAGAAGACCACTATTATTGGAACCAAATGGGTCTTCAAGAACAAATTGAACCATAAGGGAGAAATCATTAGAAACAAGGCACGCTTGGTAGCCAAGGGCTATAGTCAAGTTGAAGGCCTTGATTATGATGAAACTTATGCTCCCGTGGCACGATTAGAGTCCATCCGATTGATGCTTGCATTTGCGGCACATCGTGGCTTCAAATTATACCAAATGGATGTCAAATCGGCCTTTCTAAATGGTTTGATTAGAGAGGAAGTCTATGTTGAACAACCTCCGGGTTTTGAGAGTACCGAATTCCCAAACCACGTGTTTAAGCTCAAAAAGGCACTTTGTGGCCTTAAACAAGCACCCCGGGCTTGGTATGAGCGGTTGTTGACATTCTTGATTGAGAAGGGCTTCGTTAGAGGCCAAATAGACCCTACACTATTTCTACGAAGGGATAGTGACAATATATTTATAGCCCAAGTATATGTCGATGACATAATTTGTGGCTCAAATAATAAGGGCTATTTAAATGAGTTCATTGGACACATGGAGAGTGAGTTTGAAATGAGTCTAGTGGGAGAGTTGACTTTCTTCCTTGGACTTGAAATCAAGCAAACTCGCGATGGTATCCATGTGCACAAATCAAAGTATACACAAGAAATGCTTCGAAAATTCAATATGAGTGATTCAAAAGAGGTAACCACTCCCATGGCGACAAACACAAGATTAGACAATGATGAGAGTGGTAAACCCGTTGATTTAACTCAATATCGAAGTATGATAGGTAGTTTGCTATACCTTACAGCTAGTCGACCTGATATACTATTTGCTGTAGGTATGTGCGCTAGGTATCAAGTTTGTGCCAAGGAATCTCATTTAATTGCTGTTAAGCGAATTTTGAGATATCTCAATGGCACAATTGGTGTAGGTCTTTGGTACCCCCGTACCGAATCTTTTGATTTGATTGGCTACATGGATTCCGACTACGCTGGATGTAAGTTGGACCGGAAGAGCACAAGTGAGGGTTGCCAATTTTTAGGGTCATCCTTAGTTAGTTGGTTAAGTCGGAAGCAACATTGTGTTGCTCTCTCCACGACCGAGGCAGAATATATCGCCATGGGAGAGAGTGTATCACAATTGTTGTGGATGATTCACACTCTAGAGGACTATGGATTGAGTTACAAGGGTGTGCAAGTGTTGTGTGATAACATTAGCACAATTAACTTAACCAAGAATCCAGTCCATCATTCTAGGACCAAACATATTGAGGTGCGTCACCACTTCATTAGGGATCATGTAGCTAGGGGAGATATTATACTCTCTCATGTAGAGTCCAAATCAAACCTAGCCGACATTTTCACTAAACCACTTCCCGAAAATGAATTTAGTTTTCTAAGACGGGAGTTGGGAATGTGTCGTGCTTCATGAATTTCAAATTGCATTCAAACCCTTCATGATTATTTCGAAATTGTTGGGAAACAATTTGGGTAACTTTGGGAACATCTCACACAAACTATAAGGTTTACCAAAACGTGTTTGTTTGCTAGATATGGGGTGAGATGTTAGGATCAACTAAGTTTCTCAAAATGTTAATGTATCCCTTGAGAGACTAAGTTGACGAGATAATAATCACTGTGGTGACCAAGTATGGGGAAAACCAATGCATAACATATGTGTATTTGGCTCCATGATCATACTTGGACATTCCAATCAAGGATACTTGATTGGAACATTGGATTTGATACAAACTTAGTTGAAATTGCTTGAATGATTGTTGTTTGAGTTTGACTCCATTTGGATGGATCAAAGTGATTGTTGAACCTATAAGGACTTTTGATTCTTGTTCAGGGATCAATTCTAGTCATGAGATCATGTCCAAGTTCGATAAACTTCACCAGATCTCGTTGGAAAGTTTCAGAAATTCTGAAACTGAACATTTCAGTTCGTATCAGGGAGTATCAGGAACCCTGATCGGTCACCGGACCGATCAGGAATAGGGCTGATCGGTCCCCGGACCGATCTGGCTCCTTCCTGTGGTGATCGGTCCACAGACCGATCAGCGAGGCAAGCCGTGACCTTCCGTAATTTTGACCAAGTGTTCTGAGCTAGCCTGGATCGGTCCCCGGACCGATCTGGCACCCTATGGTGATCGGTCCATAGACCGATCAGGGAGCTCAGAGGTTTCTCTCCTGAACCCTACTGTTCGTGTCCTGATTGGACAGCCGATCGATCAGGAGCTCTCCTGATCAGTCACCCGACCGATCAGGCCCTTGTCAGTCCGATCAGGGGCGAGCCTGATCGGTCTGAGCGACTTTAGATCGAACGGCAATCCGTTCAATCGCATTAAATTCTGGTTGGTGGACCGATCCACCAACCAAATAACTTCGCGAAACACTTCCATCTCCCGAACCCTAGCGCCGAAAACCCCTCTTGTGCGACCCTGTGTGAGCGAGAGTGTTCCGACGTCTCCCTCTTTCTCGTGCGTGTGAGCTCTTGCGAAGAGCATCTCTCTGTTCCCTGCGAGTTCCCTACCTTCCTCGAAGTCTCTGCGTACTAGGGCTTCTCTTGTGCAGACTCCTTCCTCTCAACCTGCAGAAATCAGCTTCTTCCTCTCTTGCACATGCTCCTCTAATGGCACCAAAGTAAGTTCTTGTCTTTATTTCTTCCCTCAAATCAGTCTATAGTGTTTGGTTGTGAAGCTAACCATGTTTTGGTTCTTGTTCTTGCTGTTGTACCGTGACCCTATTGCACTTGCCGTGAACCTTCTTTCCATACTTTATCATATGAACAAATCTATCGTTCATCTCATTTTTTATCTCTGATTGGGTGTCATCCTATATGATCAATTCTTGATTTGTTGTGATTCAATCTATGTTCATCTTGCCCAAATTGATTCAATCATGATTGTACAATCAATTCAACTCCTTAGGAGATCTTCCAAGGGCAAGGAAGCTGCTAAGGGCAGCTCGAGGGGGAAAGCCCCTTCCTCCTCTGCCCCTTCCAGAAGGCCACAGCCTTCTTCTAGCTCCCGGTTCCCAAATGCGGCCTGTGAACAGGCCTTTCAAGCAAGGACCTTCAAACTATTACCCTGTCGATCGATTGGTGTTCCTTTCCTAACTGAGTACTGCCCCTCTGTCATGGAGATTGTCACTTACTACAATCTGGGTTTTCTTCTTTCTTTGGAACGAACCATCAATTACGACCTAGTCTCAGAATTCTACAACAACCTACATCAAGGTCCTCAAGGGGGTTTTGAGTTCACTACCCGAGTCGGCAAAATGAACCTTGATTTTTCATATGAGATTTTAGCCGAATACTTAGGTGGTCGACGATCACCTAACCTCTATTCGATTTATCCAGAGCTTCCTGATCCTTTGCTGGCCCCGTTCGCAGATGTTACCCCCGACTCTATCTATCAGCACTTCTTTGGTCATCCTCGCCCTGCCGGACTTGATGAGTTGGGTCCAGTTTTTCCTACTTTTGCAGCCCTTCGACTTGCTCCAGCTGACTACGTCCTTTTCAAGATCATCACAAATTGCATCTTACCCATTACTTCAAAGCCTTTGGTCGAGATCCGACCTTACCACTGCCTTATGCTCTACGACATGGATCGCCGGATGGACTTTGATATCATGGAGAGCATTTTTCAGTCTATCCTATCCTACTGTGAGCCTAGCCATCGCACGGTTTATATGCCTTTTGGTCATATCATCATTGATTGACTTATGTCGGTTGGTGTTGATGTCGCCAAAGGCAGGACCATGCCCATGGTTAAGCAAGATTGTCGTTTGGGCTGGCGGGCTTTTGCGAAGTCTGGTATTATCATTCGTGAGCGTGATGGGGTCTTGGTGTGGAAGGATGGACGCAGACTTGGTGATCTTCCTGGAGGAGCACTGCATTTTCAGGCACCACACGAGGCTCCTCCTGCTGATGTCGAGTATGACGACGAGCCGGAGCCTGATCTGCGCTGGCTGATCTCAGAGCTGGATTAGACGCTACAAGAGGTTATTCAGTTGGGGGCGACAGATCACGAGGAGTTTCGGTCGGGCTTTCGCTCCCTCGATTGCCGACTGACCAGGATCGAGACCGAGGTCTCAAGGACCCGTACACTCCAGCAGGCATGGTATGATGAGTGGCGCAGCCACACATTTCCAGGAGGTGCACCTTCTTCGAGTACTGCACCAGGGTCTTTTGCTCCTACTGATACCACGATGGATGATCTCATGGACGATGACGACCCTCCCGCTGATGTTTGAGCTTGGATGTCTCTTACCTTTCTCTATGGTCTGTATGGATGATTTATGTGACTTTTGGGCTGTATGCCCTGCGACTTGACTATTGTGGCCTTGTGCCACACGTATCTTGCCCTTGATGCATGTGTCCTGCATCTTGCTACTTTTCTGGATGTTTATGCTTTGACCTGTCTAACTTTACCTCACATGCTTATCTAATCTTAGTATGTCTATTGTTGATGCCATGATTGTTTATATGAGTTTTATCTACATGTTTGCTACATTGTCATGTTTACAATGCCATATCTAGTTGATACATATGACTGTCATGACATGTTTTGTGAGTTGTTACTTCATGTTCGTATGATGCATGTGATTGCTATATCTTGCTCTATCCTTTTCACATGTGTTCATATGGTTATTCAACAACCTATCACATCTTTGTAGATTTGGGATACCCCTAGGGTTGAGGGGGAGTTTGTTTTAATCTTAACAGCCCCTCTAGCCCCTTTCTCGGTGTTCGACAAAGGGGGAGAGTGTGGATTGGTTAAGTTTAGAATGATCATGTTGTAGGGGGAGGATCTGGATTCCCCTATAATTCTATATTTGAAAAACTTGATTAAGAATTCCTAAACTTAAAATCGGGTTGTCAAACAACAAAAAGGGGGAGATTGTTGATGCAGTCTGGCCCTGATTGTTGTTTTGGTGTTGACAACGATTTTAGTTTAGGTTGATGATTATGATGATTATGATTAAGTCCTGATCGAGGATTAGGCATGATATGGAGAATCCTAGTCTGGAGGGCTAGGTATTGGGAAAATCCTAACCTGGAGGGTTAGGTGTGAAAAATCCTAGCTTGGAGAGCTAGGTGTTGGAAAAGTCCTAATTCGGAAGGGTTGGGTGAAAAGTCCTAGCTTGGAGGGCTAGGTGTTGGAAAAGTCCTAATTCGGAAGGGTTGGGTGAAAAGTCCTAGCTTGGAGGGCTAGGTGAAAAATCCTAACTTGGAGGGTTAGGTGCAAATTCCCATCCTGGAGAATTAGGTGAAAAGTCTTGGCTTGGAGGGTCAGGTGCCTAGCTTGGAGGGCTAGGTTGGATGAAGTTCTAACTCGGAAGGGTTGGGTGAAAAGTCCTAGCTTGGAGGGCTAGGTGAAAAGTCCTAGCTTGGAGGGCTAGGTGAAAAGTCCTAACTTAGAGGGTTAGGTGCAAATTCCCAACTTGGAGAGTTAGATGGAAAAATCCTTAGCTTGGAGGGCTAAGGTGGATGGAAACTTAGCTTGGAGGGCTAAGTTTAAGTCCCTGGATTGGTCTGGTGACCGATCAGGGAATCTGGCACGCTGCTCCATCGTGGATCGGTCAGGTGACCGATCCAGCAACGACTGATCAGTCTGATGACCGATCAGGGAGCACACAGTGAGGTTGGGAACCTACTGTACTGCTCCTGATCGATCCGGTGACCGATCAGGGAGTGCATGTTTCACCCACTGCTTGGCTCCTGATCGGTCTGGTGACCGATCAGGGAGCAAACAAGTGAGGTTGAGTTCCCCTGCTGATCTGCACCTGATCGGTCTGGTGACCGATCAGGATCACTGTGCAGATCGTTCCGGAGAACGATCAAACGTCGCAGGTTCCTCTCTATGATCGATCAGGACGGAGCCTGATCGGTATGGTCATGTTCTGATCGGTCTGGTGACCGATCAGGAGGCTGCCTGATCGGTCCGGTGACCGATCAGGAGGTCTGGACTGTGAAGCTCAGAAATCGCCCGATAAAGGGGTGGATCGTTTGGGTGATCGATCCACAGCCTGGGATCGGTCTGGTGATCGGTCCAGGAGAGTCCCAAAGAAATCGCAATTTCTAATTGAGCGTTGGGGACCGATCAGGACGGAGCCTGATCGGTCTGGACCCAGCCTGATCGGTCTGGTGACCGATCAGGAGTCGCTCTGATCGGTCGGGTGACCGATCACTTTAATTCAAATTGCACTGTCAGACGCTCTGATCGCGTCTAACCATATCCGATTCGCTGCTGTTTGCCTCTGATATTTGATTTACTGTATGATATACTGCACTAACAGTCTAATTAAGCTATAGGTGACAGGGGAGGATTCAAACACTCAAGGAGAAGTCAATGGAGGCTTTCCTTGGAGCAGGTTTGTCCGTTTCTCATCTCAGGTTGCAACGGCTGGAGCTACAGAACTGAAGCCGCTGACTGAAGCTTGGCTGAGGGAGCTCAGGAAGTTCAGTAAGGGTTCAGTGGTAGCTGGCATTGGCAGTGAGGCAGCTGGAGGCTGCTGGAGATGAGGTCACTTGATGCTTAGTGGAGAAACAAAAGGGACGGAAGATAGCTTCAGTGAAGCAGAGTTCTACAGCTTGTGTTTGAGTTCTTGCCGCACTTGTGTTCTCCACATCAAGCTTGCACGTTCTGAAGTTTCATCCTCTTAAGCAAGCTGATGAAAACTTGAAGCAACCTTCCCTTACTTGAGCGCTTGAAGGAGAGAACAAGGAGCTGGGAGTCCGACAGCGGGAAGACACGAGGAAGGGTTTCTTGCGTGAGATCGCCGCTGGGTGGAGCTCAGGAAAGCTTGCTGTGTTCTTGTCCTTGCTAAGTGTTTGAGTAAGATCTTTCTTGTTGTTTCTTTGTGCTTAAACTTAAATCCGTGATTGAAACGCTGTGGAGAGGTTTCTCCACCGAGAAGGAGGTTGTTTCTTATCCGGTGATAATCGGGACTTGATCTGCCGACGATCAAGGGATCGCCCACCTTAAGGGCACGCCAAGGAGTAGGGGCAAGTTATCCCCGAACCTTGTAAATTCTCCTTGTTAGCGATCTTGCTAATCTTGCTAGTTAGTTTTCTGTTTTAGTTTCTGCACATTCTGTTTTTCATACTTCCGCTGTGCTACTAACAACTCCAAGTGCAGAAACTCGCTAAGTTCGTGAAGTAAAAGTGATTGGCTATATTCACCCCCCTCTCTAGCCATCCCGTTTCCAACATGGTCCCCAGCTGAATCCCTTCCTGAGTACATTCACACAACACTCGATCCTCACGACTCGACTGACTCCTCATCCGCAGCCTCGACTATTGCCTTCGGGCCCTCTTCATCTTCGGCTCCCGTCCCTCGGATGCACGCAAGCCTCCAGCTTGCCTCCATGCCATCCTTCACGCATGCCTCGAAGTCCGCGCCCCTCAGCTCATCGTCCCTGCTTACCAATGTCCCTCGGATGCGCACGCAAGCCTCCAGCTTGCCTCCATGCCATCCTTCACCGTACCGAGGCCGTCCAGTCAAGTCCATATGTGTAACCTGTACAACCTGCACACTCAACATACACATATAAGAATACAAGAGAAAACCTAACTTAAACCCTTTGCCCAAACATCAAAACCTATGGTCACTCCGGACCATCTTAGGGCCGATTGCTCCAACACCGGTGAGCCATCAGGTGCCTCAGTAATCCTAGGCGTTCAAGACCAAGAGATAAAGTTTGGCCAAGTCTGCGGATAAGCACGCGTCAGATTCGGTCCATATGGCAAGCGTCCAAGAGCCTTGAGGCGCCCGAGAACCACCTATATAAGGAGATTCACCCCTTTGCTTCCATAACAACTCAGAACAACTGTTTTCCAACTCAAGCACTCAATCACGCTCCATCATTCTACCGTGCTCGAGTTTCCCGTGCCAACAACGATTAAGATTGATGGCACGCTGTTCGAGACTCTTCGCTAATTCATCAGTATCGTCGGTATAATTGTGTTTTTGTTTTTAATTCTGTATTCGAATACTATCATTTGTATATCATTTTCAAAATATAGAATTATCCATCGAAAACGGTCAAGGATCGTGAGCCTTGAAGTAGGAGTCGTTACAGAATCCGAACCAAGTAAAAAAGAAACGGTGTTAGCATTGTTCTTTTTCCGCTGCATATTCTCTCTGTTTTTGAAAAATTTTAAATAATCGTTATTCACCCCCTCTATCGATTACATTGATCCCATAAGTGGTATCAGAGCGGGTGGCTCAATCTTGGTGAAACCACCAACTGAGCAGGTTTTTCGGATTTTTTCGTTCGTAAGATTTTCGTTTTTCGAGGTTGGTGCAACACCACTCGATATTTTTTTTATTCTTTCATTTTTTTATACCGCACTACTAATCCAAGACTAAGTCTTGGAACATGTTTTTTGTTGTTGCAAAAATTTCAGGTTCATTAATGGCCATGCAAGAGGGCTACAACACCGCACGTCCACCTCTGTTCTCCGGAGAAGATTTCTCCTACTGGAAGAGCAGAATGGAGGTCCACCTAAAAACATAGGTGGATATGTGGATTATAATCCAGTCTGGACTGAAAATCCCTAAGAACTCACAAAGATAAGCTCAGGGATATTCAGAGTGGGACGCTTCACTCAAAAAGAAAATAAAAGTGGACGCTAAAGCTACACAGAACCTTTAGTATGACTTGATGAAAGAGGAACTCAACCGCATTAGCCCTTTTAGCAGCGCAAAGGAGTTATGGAACAAATTGATCGAGCTGCACGAAGGGACGTTAGATACAAGGATCAACAAGTGTGATCTTCTTCTCAACAAGCTGTACACTATTAAAATGAAAGATGGTGAGATAGCTGCACAGCCCCACGCGAGGATCCAAGAGTTAATGAACGGTCTACACACAATAGGTCACAAGGTAGAAAACCGTGACCTAATCAGGTACACTCTAAACTCGTTCCCCAGAAACTCATTGTGGGCATCAATGGTAGATGTGTACAAGGTTTTAAGGAATATCTCTAATATCAAGCTTGACGAATTATTTTTTGAATTAGAGATGCATGAACAGACTAACGTATCACAGGTTGAGAAGGGTATAGCTCTTTTTGCAGGAAAAGTCCCAGGAAAGTAGAAGAAAAAGTAGCTGCAACCGATATTCGAGTCAGATTTCCACTCAGAATCTGACGATGATGGAATCGATCATCCGGAGCTAGTTCGGATGGCTCGGAGTTACTACAAGATGATCAAGGGCCAAAGAAAGAAGAAGAAGGTGTAGGATCGTTTGTGTCCGCTAGAGGGGGGGTGAATAGCGATTTTTGGATCTTTCTTGTACCTGCGTTGTTAGTTGCACAGCGGAAACAATAATAAAGAAAACAAACAACGCTAACCAAGAGAATTTACTTGGTATCCACCCCGGCCGGGTGACTAATCCAAGAATCCATCGGTGGATCACTCCTCGGATAACCTCCGGCTAACCCTCGTCGCTCCTTATGGGTGGAGAAACCTCACCACAATACCTCGGACACGATCTGGGCACAAAAGACTACTAACTCACTTTACCCAAGCGAGTTTCATCAAGAAAACCAACCCTAACCGAGTCCTCTTTAAATAGAACTCGGGCTGGAAAACCCGCTGGCAGTCGACTGGTCCTAGGGCAGTCGACTGCCACCACTCAGATTCGATCGTTGACATCCCAACGTTCGAATTCTGGTGACTTACCAATCGATTGCTAAAATGGCAATCGACTGGTCCAGGGTCCAGAACCTACTATGAGTTTTGGCAGTCGACTGGACAACCCCCAGTCGACTGCCCAGCTTACAACAGCACTCCCACTCACTCTCTTGACCCTCCTCCACGCGTGCCTTCAGGTCCACTCCTTTGGCTTGCCCCTTGAAGTCCTCTTTCACCGGCTATCGTCCCTCGGATGCGCACGCAAGTCCTCGACTTGCCTCCATGCCACCCTTCACGTGTGCCCTTTGAAGTCCATTTCCCGGCTTGCCCTTGGAGTCCTCCTCCCTCGACTCTTGTCCCTTGCCTCAGCTGACTCTTCACCAGCAGCCTTGACTATTGCCTTCGCGCCATCTTCATCTTCGGCCCTCGTCCCTCGGATGCACACAAGCGTCCAGCTTATCTCCATGCCATCCTTCACGTACGCCTCGAAGTCTGTGCCCCTCAGCTCATCATCCCTGCTATATCAGGTCCCTCGGGTGCACACAAGCCTCCAGCTTGTCTCCATGCAACCCTTCACCATACCGAAGCTGTCTAGCCAAGTCAATATGTGTAAACCTGTACAACCTGCACACTCACATACACATATTAGTACACAAGAGAAAGTCTAACTTAAACCCTTTGCCCAAACATCAAAACACATGATCACTCCGGATCACATATTGCCTCAACAATCTCCTCCTTTTTGATGTTTGGCAATATGTTTAAGTTAGGGAAAACAAAGAGTAATAGATAGCAAGAATAATGCTAAATAAATGCATATGCAATGCATACATGGATCCTATCCCAAGGCATCCTACACCTAACCCTCCAGGTTAGGAATTTTCCGAAACGGGTTTTTTTAAAACCTATCCCAAGGCTCCCCACACCTAACCCTCCAAGTTAGGAATTTTCACCAAAACGGACTTTTTAAAGCTTCTCCAAAGCTCCCCCTCCACTGGACTTACAAAGGCTTTTTAAACCTCTCCAAGGTTCCCCTTACGCCAAGAATGGAGCAACCATGCTCCCCCTTAATCTCAACTCCCCCTAAACCTAGGGTTTCTTGCAAAGGTATGTTTGGTTTCCCAAATTAAACCCAACACTTCTCCCCCTTTGCCTAACATAAAAAAGAACCCAATAATTTCCCAATCATTGGTTCTTTTAATCCCTAATGACCATAAACAATGTGTACTAGCCCCCCATACACTTGTTTTGCATTATTTGGACACATATCCAGCTATTGAAACTTAATTCAGCTTTTACCAGTCAACTGCCCCAAATGGTAGTTGACTGATACTCTGAAACACAGAATTTCAGCCTTTTCTAACGAAGTTTAGAAATCTGCCAAAAATTTCACAAATCACCAAAAATTCTCAAATTTTGTGGAGAGGTTTGTGGTACCCATATCTACTTGGGAAAAATACATTCCAAAATGTATCTATCACCATTCTCAAGTTTGATACAAAACCCAAAACTGGCTAAAAACTTCAATCAAACCTTGACCTAAAGTCCTAGTTTTGGTCTCCACTTGATGTCTCTGCCCATGTCATCCCACAATGCATCCCTAGCATTGATTTACATGGCATTTAATCATCAAAAACTCACTTTAATGCTATATGACCTCAATGTCATATTTTCATGCATGAAACATAACTCTAACGTGCCACATCTCAAGAATTGAGACTCAAGTCCGTCTCCAATTCTTTTGGCACATCCCATGGTCCATCTAGACCTCTAGGAGCAACCCTCCCAAGGTCCATTCACCATATATCCCAAAGGCTCCTAGAGCTCCCCCTTGAGCTCTTAGCCCTAGCCACCTCCCTAGGTGACTCAACAAACACTAGACCACACCGGTGTGCCACCGGTGATTCTTGGCCTACAAAATGAACCCTCTTAACCTTAGACACCTTTTCTTTGGTTATGTCATTTTCTTTCCCTTTGGATGGCACCCCCTTGCCATTCTTGGACTTCTCCTTTTTGCCATGATCATATGCTACCATAGCATATTTCTTTTTGTTGGCCTTGGAGACTCTAAACCGGTAACCCAAACCCGATCTATCATAGTTGGGTTTTAAGCTACCCAACACCATATTCAAACCCTTAGACCCAATCTTGAATCTTTCTAGGGTCTTTTCTAATGTATCAAGTCTTGCCCTCAAGGCTTGATTTTCCCTTTCTAAACCTTTAACCTTGGATTCCATATGTCCACTTTGAACATTCCTAGACCTACCCTCCTTTCTAGGCACATTCCTTCCCTTCTTAGGATTAGTGTCATGATCCTTAGATACAAAAGTCTTAGGTCTATAAGTCTTGGATTCATGATGCATGCTTTTTATAGGGTTATGATCTATCTTGTCAGCCCTAGTCCTATCATTGTATCTAAATCCAAAATTATGGACCATTAAACATTTTTCATGAATTCTAGCATGCATGGAGGGATGATTAATTCTATTTTTATCATGCATTGAGGAACTTGAAATTGCATTACATTTCAATCTAGGGTTAGGAATTACCTCCCTTACCCTTAAGTTCTCCTTTGATAGAAGCTTCTTCTCTTTCTCTCCTCCTTCTCCCTCTTTCTCTCCTCCTTCTCCCATCTTCTCAAATTTTCCATCTTCTTTAATTCTCCTTTTCTAGGGCACTGGTGTGGTAGTGCCCTAGCTCTCCACATGTGAAGCATCGAATTTTCTTTTTCCTTTCTTCAGCTCCTCCAATCCTGCACCCCATATTAGATTTAAAAAGAATTGAAATTGGTTTAGGGGCTACCTCCTTTTTCTTACCCTTTGGACACTTATCCTTGTAGTGTCCCTTTTCGTTACACCCAAAGCATATGATATGGTCCTTCTTCTTGGCTTTGGTGGAGGTGGAGGTTAGGTTGACTTCTTCTTCAACCTTGGATGAGGTAGATGATTCCTCTTGTTCCGGCATGGAAGTGAGTCTCTCCTCCCCCTCAATCCTTGAGGTGGTGACCTCTTCCTCTTCTTCTCTTGAGGAGGTTGATGGTCTTTCACTTAATTCCTCCTCTTCACTTGAAGAAGTTGACACTTCCTTTTCTTCTTCTTCTTCTTTACACTTTTGACTTTTCTCCTTGGGCTCTTGAACTTGTGTAGGATTTTCATGATATTCTTTCACTTTATTCCATAATTCACATGCATTATGGTATGCTCCTACACAACTCAAAATTTTGTTAGGCACAATATCAATCAATATACCCATTACCTTTTCATTTGCCCTTGCTTGTTCTTGTTGATTTTGATTCCAATACCTAGGTCTAAGCCTCTTCCCGTGCTTATCCTTTGGAATCTCGAAGGGCTCTTCTAACGCAATTCTACATGCCCACTCCATTCCGAACCAAGTTTCGATCCTTACCCTCCAAAAGTCGAAATCTCCATGGTCGTAGGGCGATGGAGTGTAGATGTCTTCCCCCAACTTATCTTCCATGTTCTTCTTCCTCTAGCGTGTGCTCCCTCGGCGGTTAGTCCGATCAAGAGCGGTCCTTCGCTCTGATACCAACTGTAGGATCGTTTGTGTCCGCTAGAGGGGGGGTGAATAGCGATTTTCGGATCTTTCTTGTACCTGCGTTGTTAGTTGCACAGCGGAAACAATAATAAAGAAAACAAACAATGCTAACCAAGAGAATTTACTTGATATCCACCCCGGCCGGGTGACTAATCCAAGAATCCGTCGGTGGATCACTCCCCGGATAACCTCCGGCTAACCCTCGTCGCTCCATATGGGTGGAGAAACCTCACCACAATACCTCAGACACGATCTGGGCACAAAAGACTACTAACTCACTTTACCCAAGTGAGTTTCGTCAAGAAACCCAGCCCTAACCGAGTCCTCTTTAAATAGAACTCGGGCTGGAAAACCCGCTGGCAGTCGACTGGTCCTAGGGCAGTCGACTGCCACCACTCAGATTCGACCGTTGACATCCCAACGTTCGAATTCTGGTGACTTACCAGTCGACTGCCAAAATGGCAGTCGACTGGTCCAAGGTCCAGAACCTACTGTGAGTTTTGGCAGTCGACTGGACAACCCCCAGTCGACTGCCCAGTTTACAACAGCACTCCTACTCACTCTCTTGACCCTCCTCCACGCGTGCCTTCAGGTCCACTCCTTTGGCTTGCCCCTTGAAGTCCTCTTTCACCGGCTATCGTCCCTCGGATGCGCACGCAAGTTCTCGACTTGCCTCTATGCCACCCTTCACGTGTGCCCTTTGAAGTCCACTTCCCGGCTTGCCCTTGGAGTCCTCCTCCCTCGGCTCTTGTCCCTTGCCTCAGCTGACTCTTCACCAGTAGCCTTGACTATTGCCTTCGCGACATCTTCATCTTCTGCCCTCGTCCCTCGGATGCACACAAGCCTCCAGCTTATCTCCATGCCATCCTTCACGTACGCCTCGAAGTCCGCGCCTCTCGGCTCATCATCCCTGCTATATCAAGTCCCTCGGGTGCACACAAGCCTCTAGCTTGTCTCCATACAACCCTTCACCATACCGAAGCTGTCTAGCCAAGTCAATATGTGTAAACCTGTACAACCTGCACACTCACATACACATATTAGTACACAAGAGAAAGTCTAACTTAAACTCTTTGCCCAAACATCAAAACACATGATCACTCTGGATCACAGATTGCCTCAACAGAAGGTGGTTCAACAAAAGGATGATCTAGCCGAACCTACTACCAGTTAGAAGGCGAAAAGCGAGGTAACCTGTTATGGGTGCAACAAGAAGGGTCACAATAAATCGGAGTGTCCCAACTTGAAGGAGAACAAGAAGACTTGGAGGAGGAAGGCGCTCCAAGCTACGTGGGACGAGTCGTCTTCAGAGGACAAATAAGAAGTTCCACACTCCATCCTTCTCGCACTAACAGCCTAGGACGATCTCGACACCGAATCAGAATTGGAATGGGAAGAAAGCGTTGGAACTGGAAAACTGTCAATTTCGGAAGACGGACAAATAACGGTAAGAGGCTATCCTGAATCGCAACTTTACGATTTAATTTCGTATTTATCTCGTAAGTTGGCCAAAGCCAACGTTTGGGTTAAATCCCTCCAACAAGAAGTTAAAACCCTGAAAGGGGAAGTCAACTCAAGCTCCTTAGCTGAACCAGTTCAGGAAGGAACCTCAACTCAAGTCCAAAAACTTGAAGAAGAGAATTCCTCCTTGAAATCTCAGGTAAAGGAACTTAGAGTTGCACTAGAACGATTAACCTCGGGTTCTAAGAATCTTGACATGATTCTTAAAAAATAACAATCAGTTCTAAACCGATCCGGACTTGGTTATCGAACCAACCCACATAACAGATCATATTACTCTGTTTTGAACCAAAGTAGAACCCGAGTCCAAGCATGGGTCCCAAAGTTAAGCTGGACCAAATCAATATTGGATCCCCAAGGATAACATTCACATCTTACATAGTCCATATCGAGGCTTTAGTCCAGGGGGAGCCAATAGGAAAACCATTTTCATACTTAAATAATTTTTTTAATTATTGTTTGATGTCTGTCTATTTTTTTCTACAAAAATATTATGCTTAGGATTAGAAACGGTTAGATAAGGATCTATCTTGATTAAAACTTGCACAACCTACTATTAGGGTGGGGCGAGATGATAGTACATTAGGAAAGCTTGTCTAAAAAGTCAAGTAGGGTAAGATGTATCCTATTTGGTCCTTTTAGTCTAGTGGAACTAACCGAAGCTACCTCGTCAAATCCTCAACTAGTTAGACTAGGGTTTCTCAAGAAGGTAATTTGAGACTAAAATTTCTTTAAAAGACTTTGTCTAGAAAAGGGTTGATGATCCAATAAGGTTACAGCCAAAGAAGACCCCTGTGTCTCGCCAAGACCTGGAAGCCAATTATCGAAATTTAGTTTCAATTTACTAATTGTTAAACTTAAATTTAACACAAGCTTCAATCAAATCATAGTGTTAACATAAAATCAAAGATAAAATTAATGCATCTCACAAAACAGATAAGGATTCCCTGTTTTGTCACCTAGAAATGGGTGAGATGTTTAGGACCTAATGATTTAGTCCAACCCAACCAACCCTATCAATTGAATTAATTTTACCTTTAATATACTTTTAACTCAACTTAATTAATATTTAAAATTCAAATAAATTTTTCAAAATTTAAACTTAATAACTTCTCAAAACCAAACTTAATATTTTCAAAATCCAACGTAATAACTTTTCAAAATTTAAACTCAACTTTTTTTTCAAAATCAAACTTAATATCTTCAAAATCAAACTTAATGATTTTTCAAAATTTAAACTTAATAATTTTCAAAATCAAACTTAATATTTTAATTTTTAAAATCAAACTTAATCTTTTTCAAAATCAAACTCAATATTTTCAAAATCAAACTTATTTTTTTTTTAAAATCAATTTTTATCAAACCTAATATTCTCAAAACCAAGTTCAAAACCTGTCTCACAAAAATACTCATAGGAGTAACATGACTGATTACCTAGATTGGATGAGACAGACTAGGTAGTGAAACTTAATCAGTCTATCCTTACACCTCTACATAAATGGATCCAAATCAGAGTACTTTATGTGTAGGGTCTATAACAAACATACCTTTAAAATTGAAGAAACCATGAATGTTATATTTGATGAAGAAATTATAACGAAACCAACTATTTTACCTAACCCAATCAACTTAACTGTTGGTGCAGACAGCACCCAAGTCGAACCTGTGTTTTGATAATGGCAAAAGGGTTCAAAAGTTAAGATATTATGTTGATCTAACATGTTCACTAAGAATACAGGAAAAGAAGTCCTAGGTACACTGGGCACGAAGTCCTGGTCGAGGACTGGGCACGAAGCCCTGGCAAGGAGCTGGGCACCGAAGACCTGCTCGGAAGGTGGGCACGAAGCCCTGGCAAGGAGCTGGGCACCGAAGACCAGCTCGGAAGGTGGGCACGAAGACCTGCATGGAAGGTGGGCACGAAGACCTGGTCAGGTGCATCGGGCAAAAGTCCAACCGGAGGAGCCGGTTGGCAAAAGGTAAATTCTCCCGAGAGGAGTAGGTGAGGACGCGTTCCCGGTCGAGGGAACTGTAGGCGTCGGTTCGACCTAGGGTTCCATTTTGGAGACCCAAAGTTAGAACCAAGACAGCTACGGCTGTAAGAATTCACTAATGTTCTTGCTTTATTATGTAACGCCCGTGTTTTTTTTTTTTTTTTTTTTCAGAGTAGTGCGTTACTTATATTCTTCTTCCTATCCTTACTATTCCTACTTGGTCTAACTTATAGTACATGGCAGCGGAAACATCATGACACAAGGAATAGTAGATATATAAAACATTAATCTTTCTTAATATTCGTGTCTTAACATATTCGACTAAGTGACCAGTCAAGTTATAACATGCTTTCTTATTCATGATAATCTATCGACGGCCAAGTCACCATCACACACATCCAAGCCTCCTGCAGCTTCCCTTCTTTTAGTACGATCTGGGTTGATCTGTAACATAAGCAAACATCCTATAAGTATACACTTAGTAAGTCTCTTTCCTACTCGCTAAATCCGTACATCATAGCAAATCATACAACATAACATTCATGGCATATCATTCATATAGCTCATATCATGCAGGGTATCACATTCATACATATTAACATATAGCATAGCATGAATTTCTTAGGCATACATACTTATCTTGCATAGCATGGCATGGACACAAACATGGTCATGAAATGAACATATCATCAGCATATAAATCTTCTTAACTTGAACTTTCTTAACATGACATTCTTAAGTGCATAATATGAATGAATGCATGAGTGGAATGCACAAGACATAAGGATGCTCTTTTGGAAAACTTAATACATAATACTTAAAAATACATTCTTGCTTGTGGGATCCCTGGCTTGTACCCTTGTATTTGCGCGCATACCCTAGTAGGATGCGAGGTAGCTAATCCCGACCTACAGGGCCCTCTTGCTAGGCTTACTCTCGTTCAGCCTAGGGACAGCTGCGGTAGTCCGGAACCGTGGATCCCTTTCGGGATCCGGTACTTGCCATTCTTTAAAATAAAATACTTACATGCATTCTTTTCTTTCTTTCTTGATGAATATTCTATAGACGTTCAGTCATTCTTCTTTTCTTTCCTTTCTTTCTTTCTTATTGAACGTACTATAGGTATTCACATATTCTTTCTTTCTTTCATAAAGAATGCAGACATTTCATTTATTCATAATCATGAATCCATACGTAATCTTTCCTACTTTCATAAGGAATGCATAGTATACAACATATATAGTATGGCATTCATACAACATGGAGGTAAAGTTTATTCATTCATAAGCATGATTCCGTAACATGACTTTTCCTACTTTCATAAGGAATCCATAGCATACAACATATATAGCATAGCATTCATACAACATGGAGGTAAAACATACATAGCATGAGAAACCTTTCTTCATTTCTGTGGTTCATAACTTGTACTTACACCTGATCTGTAGCCCGATCGGTCTGGTGATCGATCAGGGCAACTACAGAAAGTTTCATCGACCTGTACACTCACCTGATCGGTCCCCAGACCGATCAAGGTGTAGTTTGATCGGTCTGTGATCGATCAGAGTATACATGGATGGGCACACAGAAGGTTCTGTACGCTCCCCTGATCGGTCTCCAGACCGATCAGGGCATGGCCTGATCGGTCTCGGTGACCGATCAGGGTGTAGCCTGATCGGTCTGGGAGACCGATCAGGATACCCTCTGACCGATCAGGTACTCCCTGATCGGTCTGTGTAGCCTGAATCGTAAAGCACAGTAACATTGTAACCTTTTCCATGAACACAGAATAATTACGAACAATCGTAAGAACATCTACGAACAGAACATTTACGAACAATCATGATAACATCTACGAACAGAACATTTACGAACACTCGTAACGATTATGTTACAGGCGAGGAGACTTACTTCTTACGCTTAAGTTCCAAGGAGTGTTCGGCTTTTGGAGAAGAAAGCTCTTCCTCTCGTTCTGCTCCTTCCTTCTTTCTTTCCTGACTTCTCAAAGAACTGGGTTCTTAGGGTTCTGAAGGAAACCCTAAGTTTTGGTGGAAGGGAATCGAAAGTCTCGTTCCTTGCCGAAAAAACTCCCTTCGTCACTTCTCCTATTCTTTTATAGCGAACGAAGAGGCATGCGTCTCTCCGTTGGTGACTCTTCATCTTCATGAGTCTCTTCCCCTAATTTCCCCTTAACTAGCATTTCCCTTCTCCTTTTCTCAGCACTCCCCTGCTGGGTGAATTGGTTACATGGGCATACTTAAGGTTTGGTTCTTCATGAGGTTCAAGGTTCGATCCTTGGCACCCCCCTTTCTGCTTCATTTTCCTTTTTATTTTATTTCTTTCCTTAAGCCCACATAACCAATGCCTGTCTAGGGATGCTCATATTCACACATTTCATTCATAATATCAAAATGATATTAAATCTCATTTTATTATATTTTATGAATATAATAGTACTTTTACATAAAGGTACTTCGTATTCTTTTATTTATAAATTTGGGCATGTTCCCCTTCTTACATTATCTTTCTTGAGGAAAATTCGGGGCGTTACAATACACCCCCCCTTCTGAGAAGTTCGTCCTCGAACTTAAAACATTTCAGGATATTTTTGCTTTATGTCCTCTTCACGTTCCCAGGTAATTTCTTCAGATTGCTGACTTTGCCATAAGACTTTGACTAAGGGTACTTCCTTGTTCCTTAGTCTCTTGATGTCTCGATCCAGGATCCGAATAGGTTTGCTTTCGTAACTTAGGTCCTCCCGGATTGGCACGGTGTGCGGCTCAATCACTTGGTCTGTACTAGTAATGCATTTCTTAAGCATCGATACGTGAAAAACGTTGTGGACGGCAGACATTTCCTGGGGTAGCTCAAGCTCATACGCCATCTTGCCCACTCTGTTCAAGATCTTGTATGGCCCTATGTATCGCGGACTAAGCTTTCCTTTCTTCCCGAATCGCATTACTCCTTTCATAGGAGCGACTCGGAGAAATATTAAATCTCCAACATCAAACTCCAAGGGTCTACGCCTCTGATCCGCATAGCTCTTCTGCCGGCTCTGGGCCGTCTCTATTCTTTGGCGGATACTCTGTATAGCTCGGGTGGTGTCGTTTATGAACTCCGTCTGGAGTCCCATCTCCTTCCCTTCTCCACTCTCGTACCAGCAGATCGGAGACCTACACCTCCTTCCATATAATGCTTCATATGGTGCCATCCCGATAGTAGCCTGGTAGCTATTATTGTAAGCGAACTCTGCTAGGCACAGGTATCGGCCCCTTGAAATCCAGGGCACAAGCTCGTAGCATGTCCTCCAGTACTTGGTTTACTCTTTCAGTTTGCCCATCAGTCTGAGGATGAAAGGCGGTACTGAAACGTAGCTTCGTGCCGAGAGCTTTATGAACATATTCCCAAAATTTCGATGTGAAGCGACCATCCCTATCTGAAATGATAGTTTTGGGAATGCCGTGCAATCTGATGATTTCCTTAGCATATAATTGGGCCAGTTGCTCAATCGAATATGTCATCTTGATTGCTAGAAAATGAGCTGACTTCGTCAATCTGTCGACGATAACCCATATAGCGTCGTATCCATTCGTAGTTCTGGGAAGACCTGAGATGAAATCCATCGAAATGTCTTCCCATTTCCATTCTGGTATTTGGATTGGTTGCAGAACTCCTCCAGGCCTCTGATGTTCTGCTTTGACTTGCTGGCATACCAGGCAAGTACTGACATGCTGGGCTACATTCCTCTTCATGCCGGACCACCAAAACTTCGTTTTCAGATCTCGGTACATCTTGGTGGATCCCGGATGCATAGAATAGGGGGTTCCGTGAGCTTCTTCCAAAATCTGCTTTCGCAGTTCCGGATCATTTGGGATACAGAGTCGTTCCTGAAGGTATAGTACCCCATTGTCGGTGATATGGAAACCCTCACTTTTGCCTTCATGAATTCCTTGCTTAATCTTCTGAAGGCTGGGATCACCGTTTTGCTTCTCCAGTATGTCGTCGAATAATGCTGGCATAATTGCCAGGGCCGAAAGTCGTCCGGAAATGACCTCGATCCCGTAGCTCGAAATTTCCTTTGCCAATGGTCGGGACAGTACGGATAAGGACATCAAGGTAGCACTGGACTTTCTGCTGAGGGCATCAGCCACCTTGTTTGCCTTGCCCGGGTGGTAGAAGATCTCGCAATCATAATCCTTCACGAGTTCTAGCCATCGGCGTTGGCGCATATTAAGATCTTTCTGAGTGAAGAAATATTGCAAACTCTGGTGGTCTGTATAGATCTTACACTGTGCTCCATATAGATAGTGTCTCCATATTTTCAGAGCAAAGACCACGGCTGCCAATTCTAAGTCATGAGTGGGATAGTTCCTTTCATGTTCCTTTAGTTGCCTAGAGGCATAAGCAATAACTTTACCACTCTGCATTAGTACGGCTCCAAGTCCCAATTTGGAGGCATCGCTGTACATATCGAATCCCTTGTCTTCGTCTGGAAGAGTCAAGATTGGAGCACTTGTAAGTCTCCTTTTTAGCTCCAAGAAACTCTTTTCGCACTCTTCGGTCCATGCATATTTCTCGTCCTTCTTGGTGAGAACTGTCATTGGTGCGGCGATCCTAGAGAAGTCTTCTACGAATTTCCGGTAATATCCCGCTAATCCGAGAAAGCTTCTGACCTCGCTAGCATTCTTGGGTCTGCTCCAATTACTTACGGCCTCGATCTTCCTGGGGTCGACCATGACTCCATCCTTGGAAATAATATGACCAAGAAAGGATACTTGATCCAGCCAGAATTCACATTTGGAGAATTTGGCATACAGTTCTTTTTCTCGAAGAATTTGTAGAACCGTCTTCAGATGCTCTGCATGCTCTTCTTGGCTTCTCGAGTAGATAAGGATATCGTCGATGAAGACGATCACAAACTTGTCGAGGAAAGCCGAGAATACCCGATTCATCAGGTCCATAAACATTGCGGGAGCATTGGTTACTCCGAAGGGCATAACGACGAACTCATAATGTCCGTATCTGGTTCGGAAAGCCGTCTTCGGAATATCATCTGACTTTACTTTCACTTGATGGTAGCCAGATCTGAGATCGATCTTTGAAAAGACAGTAGCTCCCTTCAGTTGGTCGAACAGGTCGTCGATCCTTGGAAGGGGATACCTGTTTTTGATTGTCACGTTGTTCAGCGCTCTGTAGTCTATACACAGGCGCATGGTGCCGTCTTTCTTCTTGACAAACAATACCGGAGCTCCCCATGGAGAGTGACTAGGGCGGATAAGTCCCTTGTCGAGTAGCTCCTGTAATTGTCCTTGCAGTTCTCTTAATTCGGTCGGCGCCATCCGGTAGGGTGCCTTGGAGATCGGATTCGTGCCAGGAATCAGTTCGATCTCAAACTCAACCTCTCTGTCAGGGGCTAATCCTGGTAATTCCTCGGGAAATACCTCTGGATAATGGCATACTATTCTGACATCTTCTAGCTTTTGGTCTGTTGCTTGAACCGTGTTGACTACATGTGCTAGAAACCCAGTGTATCCCTTGTCCAACATCTTTTGTGCTTGGAGAGCCGATAAAAATTTTCTAGTTCTTTTTCTTGGCTCTCCGATAAATTCGAATATGGATTCTCCTTCGGTCTGGAAGACCACCTTGCGTTTACGGCACTCGATGGAAGCACCGTACTTGCTGAGAAAGTCCATACCCAATATGACATCAAAGTCCTGCATGTTAAGTACTATCAGGTCGCAATAGAGTTCTCTTTCTGCGATTCTGATTGGTACGGCATGCAGTTGGTGGGTGGATGCCATTGTTTCTCCCGAAGGCAGAGTTGTTAAGAAATTGTAGTCCAAGACTTGTAAAGGTATATCTATCTTCTTAGCATATATCATGGAAATATACGAATGCGTTGCTCCAGTATCAAATAAAACAGTAGCATGCTGACTGTGAATTATTATCTGACCTGTGACAACGGTGGAAGCATTGGCTGCATCTTCCTTTGTAAGAGAGAATACCCTGGCGTTCGGAGTAATAGGTGGGGCCTCCAAAAAGCCTTGATTTGGTTCAGAATTCTCTATTGCAGCTTGCATATGGTGCAGCTGTGCAGGAGCCTTTTGATACTGTATCTGCTGCTGAACAGGTATCGGTGCTTGGATAGGGCAGTTGTAGAACTTATGTCCCACTTGTCCGCATGTGAAGCACTTGTTAGTACCCACGCGGCACTCTCCAGGATGCCTATTTCCACACTTTGCGCACGGGTTATTCCTGGGCTTCTTATTTGCTGGGCTGCTTGTCGAATCGTTCCACTTCCTTGTGCTCGCATGCTGGGGCTGCTGCCCTCCTGATGGAGCCTGGTTCTTGTTCTCAGCTGATGTTTTCCTCTGCTGGTTGATGTTGTTCAGGTAATGCTCAGTGATCAAGGCACTGCTGACCAGCTCTTCGGCAGTCTGGGGTCTGTTAATTCCGCCGGCTACGTTCAGAGCTATTTCTGGCCGTAACATCTTCAGCATAAGACGGACCTTTTCCCTTTCCGTCTTGACTAATTCCGGACATAGGCGAGCTAATCGGTTGAACCTTTTGACTGCTTCGCTGACAGATAAGTTGCCTTGACGAAATTCCGTGAATTCGTCATAGTGCTTATTGGTGACCTGCAGGTGGAAGAACTCCTCGAAGAATTCCGTCTCGAAGTCTGTCCACTTCATCAGGTTCACGGGCCTCTTAGCCTTGACCCTCTCCCACCACATTCTGGCATCACCAGAGAGGCAGAATGACGCACACTTTATTTTCTCATGCTCCGGCCAATCAAGCAGTTCCATCGTACTCTCCAGAGTCTTAAACCAGGCCTGTGCATCCCAGGGCTCACAATTTCCGGAGAAGGATTCTGGTTTCAACCTCTGCCACTGAATTAGGTAGGCTTCCGGTCGCATTCCGGTGACAGGGCCTGTCAGGGGTGCTGAAGTAGCTGGGGGTGCTACAGGTATCACCGTCGGGTTAGGTGATGGAGGGGTAATAGTCCTCTGTTGGGCCATCAGAGTGTTGATGGTCTGTTGTTGTTCAGTGACCTGTCGCTGGAGCTCTGCGACTAGGTGCGTCAGGTCAGGCTGGGGTGCAGTTTCATTAGCTCTGGTGTTTCTTCTAGCCATGTTATCTTCACGAAGTAAACCATAGCTAGCATTAGATCATCTATTATTTCTTTCATACTCATATTCATGTAATTGTAACATTCTTTATTATTGATAGGGTTCTGTCCTATGTTCCCATTAACAAGGTATTTCTTTTCATCAAATCATATAAGGTAAGCCCTTTTTATTTCTTTATTGGTTCGTACATCGTACAATATTACTTAACGAACTAGAGGGGCTAACATTATTCCCATAATAAGGAATATCATGGCAAGATTTGTCTCCCTCTCGTTCATCCAGGGTTCTGGAGTTTCAGGATCTTCTACGGATTCTACTGGTTCTTCTTCCAGTATATCCAGATCCTCCTCGTCTATCACGGGGTCCTCCTCCCACATATCGGGGGTCTTCCTCGATCATGTCGGGGTCCTCCTCGATGTTCCCCGATTTCTTCGGGATCTTCTTCGTATTCTTCCATCATTTCCTACTCATATATATTTATCTTAAATCATTTCTTCTTAACACATGCAAGGTATTCTCCTAGTGTTAACCAAGGAAAGATCATGCTTCCATATATCATAACTCATACATGCATGTCTAGAATCATATTTGCATAACTCATAAACCATAATCATAAAATAAGCAAGTATGAAATTTCTTACTTGGAAGCGGCAGGATGCAGGCTTGATGTGTGTGCGGTGAGATGGGTAACCGCTCTGATACCAAACTGTAAACGCCCGTGTTTTTTTTTTTTTTTTTTTTTTCAGAGTAGTTGCGTTACTTATATTTCTTCTTCCTATCCTTACTATTCCTACTTGGTCTAACTTATAGTACATGGCAGCGGAAACATCATGACACAAGGAATAGTAGGTATATAAAACATTAACCTTTCTTAATATTCGTGTCTTAACATATTCGAC
>JAGFNQ010004298.1:461273-501588 GCA_024364735.1 Boesenbergia rotunda
ATGAAATCCATCGAAATGTCTTCCCATTTCCATTCTGGTATTGGATTGGTTGCAGAACTCCTCCAGGCCTCTGATGTCTGCTTTGGACTTGCTGGCATACCAGGCAAGTACTGACATGCTGGGCTACATTCCTCTTCATGCCGGACCACCAAAACTTCATTTTCAGATCTCGGTACATCTTGGTGGATCCCGGATGCATAGAATAGGGGGTTCCGTGAGCTTCTTCCAAAATCTGCTTTCGCAGTTCCGGGATCATTTGGGATACAGAGTCGTTCCTGAAGGTATAGTACCCCATTGTCGGTGATATGGAAACCCTCACTTTTGCCTTCATGAATTCCTTGCTTAATCTTCTGAAGGCTGGGATCACCGTTTTTGCTTCTCCAGTATGTCGTCGAATAATGCTGGCATAATTGCCAGGGCCGAAAGTCGTCCGGAAATGACCTCGATCCCGTAGCTCGAAATTTCCTTTGCCAATGGTCGGGACAGTACGGATAAGGACATCAAGGTAGCACTGGACTTTCTGCTGAGGGCATCAGCCACCTTGTTTGCCTTGCCCGGGTGGTAGAAGATCTCGCAATCATAATCCTTCACGAGTTCTAGCCATCGGCGTTGGCGCATATTAAGATCTTTCTGAGTGAAGAAATATTGCAAACTCTGGTGGTCTGTATAGATCTTACACTGTGCTCCATATAGATAGTGTCTCCATATTTTCAGAGCAAAGACCACGGCTGCCAATTCTAAGTCATGAGTGGGATAGTTCCTTTCATGTTCCTTTAGTTGCCTAGAGGCATAAGCAATAACTTTACCACTCTGCATTAGTACGGCTCCAAGTCCCAATTTGGAGGCATCGCTGTACATATCGAATCCCTTGTCTTCGTCTGGAAGAGTCAAGATTGGAGCACTTGTAAGTCTCCTTTTTAGCTCCAAGAAACTCTTTTCGCACTCTTCGGTCCATGCATATTTCTCGTCCTTCTTGGTGAGAACTGTCATTGGTGCGGCGATCCTAGAGAAGTCTTCTACGAATTTCCGGTAATATCCCGCTAATCCGAGAAAGCTTCTGACCTCGCTAGCATTCTTGGGTCTGCTCCAATTACTTACGGCCTCGATCTTCCTGGGGTCGACCATGACTCCATCCTTGGAAATAATATGACCAAGAAAGGATACTTGATCCAGCCAGAATTCACATTTGGAGAATTTGGCATACAGTTCTTTTTCTCGAAGAATTTGTAGAACCGTCTTCAGATGCTCTGCATGCTCTTCTTGGCTTCTCGAGTAGATAAGGATATCGTCGATGAAGACGATCACAAACTTGTCGAGGAAAGCCGAGAATACCCGATTCATCAGGTCCATAAACATTGCGGGAGCATTGGTTACTCCGAAGGGCATAACGACGAACTCATAATGTCCGTATCTGGTTCGGAAAGCCGTCTTCGGAATATCATCTGACTTTACTTTCACTTGATGGTAGCCAGATCTGAGATCGATCTTTGAAAAGACAGTAGCTCCCTTCAGTTGGTCGAACAGGTCGTCGATCCTTGGAAGGGGATACCTGTTTTTGATTGTCACGTTGTTCAGCGCTCTGTAGTCTATACACAGGCGCATGGTGCCGTCTTTCTTCTTGACAAACCAATACCGGAGCTCCCCATGGAGAGTGACTAGGGCGGATAAGTCCCTTGTCGAGTAGCTCCTGTAATTGTCCTTGCAGTTCTCTTAATTCGGTCGGCGCCATCCGGTAGGGTGCCTTGGAGATCGGATTCGTGCCAGGAATCAGTTCGATCTCAAACTCAACCTCTCTGTCAGGGGCTAATCCTGGTAATTCCTCGGGAAATACCTCTGGATAATGGCATACTATTCTGACATCTTCTAGCTTTTGGTCTGTTGCTTGAACCGTGTTGACTACATGTGCTAGAAACCCAGTGTATCCCTTGTCCAACATCTTTTGTGCTTGGAGAGCCGATAAAAATTTTCTAGTTCTTTTTCTTGGCTCTCCGATAAATTCGAATATGGATTCTCCTTCGGTCTGGAAGACCACCTTGCGTTTACGGCACTCGATGGAAGCACCGTACTTGCTGAGAAAGTCCATACCCAATATGACATCAAAGTCCTGCATGTTAAGTACTATCAGGTCGCAATAGAGTTCTCTTTCTGCGATTCTGATTGGTACGGCATGCAGTTGGTGGGTGGATGCCATTGTTTCTCCCGAAGGCAGAGTTGTTAAGAAATTGTAGTCCAAGACTTGTAAAGGTATATCTATCTTCTTAGTATATATCATGGAAATATACGAATGCGTTGCTCCAGTATCAAATAAAACAGTAGCATGCTGACTGTGAATTATTATCTGACCTGTGACAACGGTGGAAGCATTGGCTGCATCTTCCTTTGTAAGAGAGAATACCCTGGCGTTCGGAGTAATAGGTGGGGCCTCCAAAAAGCCTTGATTTGGTTCAGAATTCTCTATTGCAGCTTGCATATGGTGCAGCTGTGCAGGAGCCTTTTGATACTGTATCTGCTGCTGAACAGGTATCGGTGCTTGGATAGGGCAGTTGTAGAACTTATGTCCCACTTGTCCGCATGTGAAGCACTTGTTAGTACCCACGCGGCACTCTCCAGGATGCCTATTTCCACACTTTGCGCACGGGTTATTCCTGGGCTTCTTATTTGCTGGGCTGCTTGTCGAATCGTTCCACTTCCTTGTGCTCGCATGCTGGGGCTGCTGCCCTCCTGATGGAGCCTGGTTCTTGTTCTCAGCTGATGTTTTCCTCTGCTGGTTGATGTTGTTCAGGTAATGCTCAGTGATCAAGGCACTGCTGACCAGCTCTTCGGCAGTCTGGGGTCTGTTAATTCCGCCGGCTACGTTCAGAGCTATTTCTGGCCGTAACATCTTCAGCATAAGACGGACCTTTTCCCTTTCCGTCTTGACTAATTCCGGACATAGGCGAGCTAATCGGTTGAACCTTTTGACTGCTTCGCTGACAGATAAGTTGCCTTGACGAAATTCCGTGAATTCGTCATAGTGCTTATTGGTGACCTGCAGGTGGAAGAACTCCTCGAAGAATTCCGTCTCGAAGTCTGTCCACTTCATCAGGTTCACGGGCCTCTTAGCCTTGACCCTCTCCCACCACATTCTGGCATCACCAGAGAGGCAGAATGACGCACACTTTATTTTCTCATGCTCCGGCCAATCAAGCAGTTCCATCGTACTCTCCAGAGTCTTAAACCAGGCCTGTGCATCCCAGGGCTCACAATTTCCGGAGAAGGATTCTGGTTTCAACCTCTGCCACTGAATTAGGTAGGCTTCCGGTCGCATTCCGGTGACAGGGCCTGTCAGGGGTGCTGAAGTAGCTGGGGGTGCTACAGGTATCACCGTCGGGTTAGGTGATGGAGGGGTAATAGTCCTCTGTTGGGCCATCAGAGTGTTGATGGTTTGTTGTTGTTCAGTGACCTGTCGCTGGAGCTCTGCGACTAGGTGCGTCAGGTCAGGCTGGGGTGCAGTTTCATTAGCTCTGGGGTTTCTTCTAGCCATGTTATCTTCACAAAGTAAACCATAGCTAGCATTAGATCATCTATTATTTCTTTCATACTCATATTCATGTAATTGTAACATTCTTTATTATTGATAGGGTTCTATCCTATGTTCCCATTAACAAGGTATTTCTTTTCATCAAATCATATAAGGTAAGCCCTTTTTATTTCTTTATTGGTTCGTACATCGTACAATATTACTTAACGAACTAGAGGGGCTAACATTATTCCCATAATAAGGAATATCATGGCAAGATTTGTCTCCCTCTCGTTCATCCAGGGTTCTGGAGTTTCAGGATCTTCTACGGATTCTACTGGTTCTTCTTCCAGTATATCCAGATCCTCCTCGTCTATCACGGGGTCCTCCTCCCACATATCGGGGTCTTCCTCGATCATGTCGGGGTCCTCCTCGATGTTCCCGATTTCTTCGGGATCTTCTTCGTATTCTTCCATCATTTCCTACTCATATATATTTATCTTAAATCATTTCTTCTTAACACATGCAAGGTATTCTCCTAGTGTTAACCAAGGAAAGAATCATGCTTCCATATATCATAACTCATACATGCATGTCTAGAATCATATTTGCATAACTCATAAACCATAAACATAAAATAAGCAAGTATGAAATTTCTTACTTGGAAGCGGCAGGATGCAGGCTTGATGTGTGTGCGGTGAGATGGTAACCGCTCTGATACCAAACTGTAACGCCCGTGTTTTTTTTTTTTTTTTTTTTTTTTCAGAGTAGTGCGTTACTTATATTCTTCTTCCTATCCTTACTATTCCTACTTGGTCTAACTTATAGTACATGGCAGCGGAAACATCATGACACAAGGAATAGTAGGTATATAAAACATTAACCTTTCTTAATATTCGTGTCTTAACATATTCGACTAAGTGACCAGTCAAGTTATAACATGCTTTCTTATTCATGATAATCTATCGACGGCCAAGTCACCATCACACACATCCAAGCCTCCTGCAGCTTCCCTTCTTTTAGTACGATCTGGGTTGATCTGTAACATAAGCAAACATCCTATAAGTATACACTTAGTAAGTCTCTTTCCTACTCGCTAAATCCGTACATCATAGCAAATCATACAACATAACATTCATGGCATATCATTCATATAGCTCATATCATGCAGGGTATCACATTCATACATATTAACATATAGCATAGCATGAATTTCTTAGGCATACATACTTATCTTGCATAGCATGGCATGGACACAAACATAGTCATGAAATGAACATATCATCAGCATATAAATCTTCTTAACTTGAACTTTCTTAACATGACATTCTTAAGTGCATAATATGAATGAATGCATGAGTGGAATGCACAAGACATAAGGATGCTCTTTTGGAAAACTTAATACATAATACTTAAAAATACATTCTTGCTTGTGGGATCCCTGGCTTGTACCCTTGTATTTGCGCGCATACCCTAGTAGGATGCGAGGTAGCTAATCCCGACCTACAGGGCCCTCTTGCTAGGCTTACTCTCGTTCAGCCTAGGGACAGCTGCGGTAGTCCGGAACCGTGGATCCCTTTCGGGATCCGGTACTTGCCATTCTTTAAAATAAAATACTTACATGCATTCTTTTCTTTCTTTCTTGATGAATATTCTATAGACGTTCAGTCATTCTTCTTTTCTTTCCTTTCTTTCTTTCTTATTGAACGTACTATAGGTATTCACATATTCTTTCTTTCTTTCATAAAGAATGCAGACATTTCATTTATTCATAATCATGAATCCATACATAATCTTTCCTACTTTCATAAGGAATGCATAGTATACAACATATATAGTATGGCATTCATACAACATGGAGGTAAAGTTTATTCATTCATAAGCATGATTCCGTAACATGACTTTTCCTACTTTCATAAGGAATCCATAGCATACAACATATATAGCATAGCATTCATACAACATGGAGGTAAAACATACATAGCATGAGAAACCTTTCTTCATTTCTGTGGTTCATAACTTGTACTTACACCTGATCTATAGCCCGATCGGTCTGGTGATCGATCAGGGCAACTACAGAAAGTTTCATCGACCTGTACACTCACCTGATCGGTCCCCAGACCGATCAAGGTGTAGTTTGATCGGTCTGTGATCGATCAGGGTATACATGGATGGGCACACAGAAGGTTCTGTACGCTCCCCTGATCGGTCTCCAGACCGATCAGGGCATGGCCTGATCGGTCTCGGTGACCGATCAGGGTGTAGCCTGATCGGTCTGGGAGACCGATCAGGATGCCCTCTGACCGATCAGGTACTCCCTGATCGGTCTGTGTAGCCTGAATCGTAAAGCACAGTAACATTGTAACCTTTTCCATGAACACAGAATATTTACGAACAATCGTAAGAACATCTACGAACAGAACATTTACGAACAATCATGATAACATCTACGAACAGAACATTTACGAACACTCGTAACGATTATGTTACAGGCGAGGAGACTTACTTCTTACGCTTAAGTTCCAAGGAGTGTTCGGCTTTTGGAGAAGAAAGCTCTTCCTCTCGTTCTGCTCCTTCCTTCTTTCTTTCCTGACTTCTCAAAGAACTGGGTTCTTAGGGTTCTGAAGGAAACCCTAAGTTTTGGTGGAAGGGAATCGAAAGTCTCGTTCCTTGCCGAAAAACTCCCTTCGTCACTTCTCCTATTCTTTTATAGCGAACGAAGAGGCATGCGTCTCTCCGTTGGTGACTCTTCATCTTCATGAGTCTCTTCCCCTAATTTCCCCTTAACTAGCATTTCCCTTCTCCTTTTCTCAGCACTCCCCTGCTGGGTGAATTGGTTACATGGGCATACTTAAGGTTTGGTTCTTCATGAGGTTCAAGGTTCGATCCTTGGCACCCCCCTTTCTGCTTCATTTTCCTTTTTTTATTTTATTTCTTTCCTTAAGCCCACATAACCAATGCCTGTCTAGGGATGCTCATATTCACACATTTCATTCATAATATCAAAATGATATTAAATCTCATTTTATTATATTTTATGAATATAATAGTACTTTTACATAAAGGTACTTCGTATTCTTTTATTTATAAATTTGGGCATGTTCCCCTTCTTACATTATCTTTCTTGAGGAAAATTCGGGGCGTTACAGATTCATACTCTGAACATGTCATGCTCTGGCCAGAGGCTTCGAGTAACAATCCGACGATAGGCCTTGGGTATACATCCCCTCGCAAGGAGTGGTGAATCCTTTGTAGGCTGTTCAAACATCTTCGGGCACTTCGGCTTATACCCAACCATCCTGGGTCCACACCTCCTTGGAGATGCTTGCTTAAGATGTCAAAGTATAAGTCTTCATGACCAAGATGACTTGAACACCGTAAGTCAAAGGAACATCGCACTTAAGCTGCAGTAAGAACTTCATTGACATATCTATATGTAGATTACCATATGAAGTCTTACAGCTAGTCACTCCAATGAACTAGTTCCCTTAACTAGCATTCATGTTTATCTCCGGACATCCCAATGTCTCCAGCCAGTGAGAATCAACTGATTAGAGAATAACCCATGCTAGTCTCAACAGAATTGATAGTGTCCGTATTTATCAATTCATCGACTAGGGACAATTTCAATACTTCACAATTGCACATGTAGAGATAATCACTAGTTGTGAATTCATCACAAATTCTCTCATGCAGTGAATTGTATTGCAGACATTCAGTAAATGAGTTTAAGATCTCAATCAAATACACAAGCATGTATACTCAAATAGTGAATATTTATTTATTAAAATAAATGATTACAATCATAAGGCGATTGCCTTAGGACACTTCTCTCACAATACTAACACTAACGTCTAAGCCAAAGAGAAGGGTATTGCTTTTATTGTAAAAAAGGAGAAGAAGAAGAGGAAGGAGAAGAAGAAGGTGATATACTCCTCCTCATCCGATTCAGAGGAATCCAGCGCCTCCATGGACAGCGACCAAGAGGCATTCATGCTAAGAAAGATGTGTAAGGCTTTCAGAAATTTTTCTAACAAATCATATGCTAGGAAAGGGTCCAAAGGCAAGGGTAAGGCCAAGGACATTATATGCTACAACTGCCACCAAGAGGGACACATGAAGAACGAGTGCCCTCAATTGAAGAGAAGAGATGACAAGAAGGAGGAGAAGAAGAAAGGTGACAAGAAGAAGTCAAAGGGAAAGGAGAAGGGTGCCACCAACCTCAAGGCAACCTAGGATGATCCATCATCCTCAAAGGAAGAAGAAGAGCAAGTTTCCCACTTTGCTCTTATGGCACCGGATCACTCAGACTCATCAGATGATGAATGAAGTTCAAGTAGTGATGAGAGCGACTCCTCCTCTTCATCATTCGAGTCAGATGCTTCGGTAAGTGAGGTATACCACTTACCCTCCTCTACTTTAGTCAAGATCATTTCTAGCACTAACATGGACGTAGCTAAGGCTAGAAGTAAGATTAAAGATCTAAAAGAAGAGATTGTCATGCTTAGAGTAGAATCTACCAAACTTGAAGAATTGCATGCTAGTTCTATTACATCACATGCTTCACATCTTGAAACTAAAAATAGGGAACTAAGGAAAAAAGTAGATGACCTCACAAAGGCCCTTAGGAAGTTCCAAGTAGGATCTAGCAACCTTGATATGATAATCAACAGTCAAAGGGGCATTTATAACAAGGCTGGTTTGGGATATAGGCCAAAGACAAAGGAAGTGACCTTTGTATCACTCACGGGTAGGGTTGGTGCATCTAGGAGACAAGGGGTTAAGGGAAACACCAAAAGGGCATGGGTACCTAGAAGATTTCTAAATGATGCTTATGGATCAAAGATTTGGGTACCAAAAGAGTATGTTTTTCATGTTGTATAGGTAAAGGTGAAGGAGGCCTCAACTATGTGGATAGTAGATAGTGGATGCTCACGACACATGACCGGAGATGTTAGCAAGTTCACTACTATTAGCTACTTAAGAGAAGGGACGGTCTCCTTTGAAAATAGTGGAAAATTGAGAATCATTGGTAGGGGCACCATTGAGGTATCTCCCACAATTTCTATATATAAGGTACTCCTAATTAAATATATGAAGTTCAATTTACTTAGTGTAAGTCAATTATGTGATACAGGCTTTAGGGTCGAATTTCATGCTAAGAAGTGCATAATTAAACATAATGAATCAAATAATGTCATATTAGAAGAGTTTAGAGAGGCAAATTTATATTATCTTGATCTTGCTTATGCTACTAAAAATGTTGCTAAGTGTCTCATGTCTAAAGAAGAAGAAGGGTGGTTGTGGCACCGGAGGCTTGGATATGTTAACATGAGAAGCATTGCAAGAATGGCCAAGGAAGAGTCGGTGAAGGGGCTACCAATGATCAAGTATGAGAAGACCAAATTGTGTGATGCATGCCAAGAGGGTAAGCAATCAAAATCATCACACAAAGGTAAAACCCTAACCACTACTACTGTACCATTAGAGCTTTTGCATATAGATCTATTTGATTGCCATAGTACTCCCTCACTTGTAGGGAGTAATTATTGTCTAGTGATAGTAGATGATTTTTCTAGGTTTACATGGGTTTATTTTTTGAAACATAAGGATGATACCCTAGAGAATTTTATAGGATTTAGTAAAAGGGTAGAAAACGAAAAACACCTCAAAATAAACCGAATTAGGAGTGACCACGGTGGGGAGTTCCAAAATTCAAGTTTCACACAATTTTGTGTCAAAAATGGATACAAGCATGAATTTTCATGCCCAAGGACCCCTCAACAAAATGGGGTAGTTGAGAGGAGAAACAGAGCCCTACAAGAAGCTGCTAGAACTATGCTTAATGCATATACCCTTCCTAGCTACTTTTGGGCCGAAGCGGTTAACACCGCTTGTTACATTCAAAATCGGGTGTTGGTACATAGGTTCCTAGGAAAAACACCCTTTGAATTATGGAATGGGAGAGTACCACAAGTGCATTACTTTAGGGTCTTTGGATGTAAAGTGTATATCTTAAATACCAAAGATGACCTAAGGAAGTTTGAGTCAAAAGCCGATGAAGGAATTCTAGTTGGGTACTCATCCACCAGTAGGGGTTATAGAGTTTACAACAAGAAGACAAAAGTGATTGAGGAGTCCTCAAATGTCAAGTTTGATGAAACAACAAATACCTACCCTAGAAAAGCCTCAATTGATAAGGATATAGAAGAGGTCCAACCCCTTGCACATAGAATTGCAAGACCTACATTTTGAGGGCAACGATCTAGGGGGAGTAAGAAGTACCCTGGAGGAAGAGGAAGAAGTAGTAAATGAACCCACAACTTCTAGGCCCTTGAGACATCACCACGATCACCCTATTGACCAAATAGTGGGTGATGTAACTCAAGGAGTAAGGACTAGGTCCTATTTTAGGGATTAAACTAGTTAAATAGCTCTAATCTCTCAATTAGAACCCAAGTCCATTGATGAAACATTAGGAGATGTTGATTGGGTCTTAGCCATGCAAGAAGAGCTAAATCAATTTGAGAGAAGTGAGGTTTGGGAGTTGGTTCCTAGGCCCAATGATTGCACCATTGTAACCACAAGATGGGTCTTTAGGAACAAACTAGATGACCAAGGCAAAATCACTAGGAACAAGGCTAGATTGGTAGCTAGGGGGTTTAACCAAGTTGAGGGATTAGACTATGATGAAACCTATGCCCCCGTAGCTAGATTAAAATCTATTAGAATTCTACTAGCCTATGCCGCTCACATGGGTTTCACACTTCATCAAATGGATGTAAAGTCGGCATTCCTTAATGGGATCATTAAGGAAGAGGTTTATGTAGAATAACCCCCCAGGTTTGAGGACCCTAACTATCCAAGACACGTTTACAAATTAAGAAAAGCTTTATATGGATTGAAACAAGCTCCCCGGGCTTGGTATGAGAGGCTTTCTTCATTTCTAGTGTCTAAGGGGTTTAGGAGAGGAACAATTGACCCTACATTGTTCCTAAAATCTAAGGATAAGTACATATTTGTTGCCCAAGTCTATGTAGACGATATCATTTTTGGGTCAACAAATAATGACTTCTTACAAGAATTCAATAAGTGTATAGAAGATGAATTTGAGATGAGTCTAGTAGGAGAGCTAACCTTCTTTTTAAGACTTCAGGTTAAGCAAACTAATAAAGGTACACATGTCTTTCAAACCAAATATGCTAAGGAAATGTTAAAGAAATTTGGTTTAGAAAATGCTAAGGTAGCATCTACACCCATAGGAACCAATGTGAAAATGGATAGTGACCTTGAAGGGAATATGGAGACTCTAAACAATATAGGAGTATGATTGGTAGCTTACTATACCTAACCGCTAGTAGACCCGATATACTTTTTACGGTAGGTATGTGTGATAGGTACCAATTTTGTGCCAAAGAGTCCCATTTAGTTGTAGTCAAGAGGATCCTAAGGTATGTCAAAGGTTCCCTCAAGTATCCTAGAACCCCTAGTGTTGATCTAATTGGATACACCAACTCGGATTATGCGGGTTGTAAGCTAGATAGGAAGAGTACTAGTGGAGGGTGTCAATTTCTTGGGTCTTCCTTAGTTAGTTGGAGTAGTAGGAAACAACCATGTGTTGCTGTTGGGACCGGGTGCATGTTGACAAGGATACGAGTTCGTAAAATTTAAAATTTTTACGTGCAGCGGAAGAGTTTGCATAAAATAATTTCCTAAATTATTTTAACTTCGTATCTAGCATGCAACCTTATAGTGTGTTGTCATAATCATAAAATAAAACTTTGCGGAAAAGTAAACAAATTTACCAAGTACCTCTCGTAACTCGAAGTAAGGGACGAGATCCAACCGTAGCGTCCCTTGGAAGCTCCGCCTCTATTCGCGTCCACGCCGAGTTCTCTTCGGGATGACTTCGCAAAGTCACGAGTTTTGTGCCGACGAGAACTACTAGATTCTCGGAAGGCACAACTAGATGAACAAGAGAGGAAAGATAGGAAACTAACCAACGAAGTAACGGAATCGAATTCCGAGAAGAGAGGAGTCGCTATCCGCTTCTTCTTCTTCGTATTCGGGTTCTCCTTCTTCTTCTTGAAGCTCACGGCCTCCTCCAAGGAGTCCTTTGTGCGCCGGCCCTAATCCTCTAGGGTGGGCGCCGGCCCTAGGCAAGAGAGGGAAGAAGAGAAGAGAGAAGAGATTAAGAGAGAGAGGGAGAGAATAATTAATCTCTTAATTAGGAATAAGGGCTAGCCTTTGGTTCCTTTATATAGTAGCAACTCCTTTGCTAAGTCTCCCTCTAAACCGAATTAACGGAATTAACGGAATTAGTTATAAGAAATTTATCTTATAAATTATCTTATTAATTATTCCGTTTAAACCGAGTCTTTATTATAAACTAATTTATAATAAAACTAATTCTTCTTCTCTTTAAATTATGGAATAAATTTTATAAGAAATTTATAAACTTTCTTATTATGAAAAAATCAATTCATAATTGATTTTATAAAATTAAAATAAACCAATTCATGGATTATTTTAATCTTCCATAAAAGAATAAATTTCTATAAATTTTATTTAAATAAATTTCTTCATACAAATTTATTTATCCATAATTTATAAAATAAATCGCACTAGATTTATTTTATTAATTAAACCAAAATTAATTGGTTTTCTCCTCTTTATTGGCCGGCCACCAAAGGGGGTTTTGACACCCTCTTTGGCCGGCCAAACCAACCCGAACCGCCGCGAATTAAACTCATTTAATTCGCCCGAAAAGCCTTCAAAAGACTTAGCCATTTTAGCTTCCATTGCGCCTCTGACTAACTCAGATTCGACTTATTTCTCTTGATCGGAAAATCCAATTTTCAACTCGTTTTAAATCCCTCGGATTACTCGTAGTGCGTGTGACTAAATAGGCTTTCGATTTATGTTGGCCGTCTATAATTCAACTGATTATAGAACGATCATGAGTGGCACCTAGTAGTACATCATGATCCCCAATTAATAGAAAGATCAACGGTTTGACCTCAGAAGAAATTATTCTGAAACCCTTCAGCAGCTCTAATGAATCGTGCCCCATTCCCTTCACCACCTTATACCCACTTGGTTCAGGACACGGTCAATGGTGTCAGTCCCCACTAGGCTGACTACGTCACACCTAGCCCAAGTAGTGTCTTTCTCGTCCTTTGGATTTCTAATTACTCTCATGTATTTAAGAGACTCACACTCTTAACATGATATGCTCTGGCCAGAGGCTTTGAGTAACAATCCGACGATAGGCCTGGGTATACATCTCCTCGCAAGGAGTGGTGAATCCTTTGTAGGCTGTTCAAACATCTTCGGGCACTTCGGCTTATACCCGATCATCCTGGGTCCACACCTCCTTGGAGATGCTTGCTTAAGATGTCAAAGTATAAGTCTCCATGACCAAGATGACTTGAACACCGCAAGTCAAAGGAACATCGCACTTAAGCCGCAGTAAGATCTTCATTGACATATCTACATGTAGATTCTCATATGAAGTCTTACAGCTAGTCACTCCAATGAACTAGTTCCCTTAACTAGCATCCATGTTTATCTTCGGACATCCCAATGTCACCAGCCAGTGAGAATCAGCTGAATAGAGAATAACCCATGCTAGTCTCAACAGAATTGATAATGTCCGTATTTATCAATTCATCGACTAGGGATATTTCCAACAATTCACATTTGCACATTTAGAGATAATCACTAGTTGTGATCCCATCACAAATTCTCTTATGCTGTGAATTGTATGGCGGACATTCAGTATATGAGTTTAAAATCCCAATCAAATACAAACATGTATACTCAAATAGTGAATTATCATTTATTAAATTAAATATTTACAATCATAAGGCGATTGCCTTAGGACACTTCTCTCATATCACTAACAGTTGCCCTATCAACAACGGAGGCGGAATATGTGGCAATGGGTGGGTGTGTTTCCCAACTCCTTTGGATCATGCACACCTTAGAGGATTATGAGTTACATTATACCAAGGTCAAAGTCTTGTGTGATAATGTAAGTACAATCAACTTAACCAAAAATCCGGTTCACCACTCTAGGACAAAACACATTGAAGTGAAACATCACTTCATTAGAGACCATGTGGCAAGGGGAGACATAGAACTACACTATGTTGAATCAAATTCGAACCTAGCCGACATCTTTACCAAGTCTCTTCCTGAATCGGAGTTTACATCCTTAAGAAGAGGTCTTGGAATGTATTTTGTGGAAGTGTAGGATGAACTTTGAGATATTTGATGTGAAAAAGGGTGCTTAATCCATTAGGGTGATACATTTGGCTCACTTGTGCTTGTGGCACATTGTTGAACCATTAGAAGTATCAAAATATGAAAATTAGACCAACTATGGGGAAGACAAGTATTTAATCAATGGACACTTTGCCCAAAGATCATAGTTGGACATTTTAAACTTTTGAAAACCATTTTATGCTTTATATAATTTGTCATGCTTTTGATAGTTATATGATTGCAAATTTAGATTGTAAGTTTGGTACAAACCTTAGTGGTTTTCAAAGATTTTGGATTTTTATGAAAAGTCATGCATGTTTGAAATTTTATATGTACTAATATTTTTCCTTGATAGAGTATATCATTTCAAACATGTATGCAAAATTTTATAATTTTTGGAATTTTTTGGATTTTTCTGGAAGTTTTGAAATTCGGTAGAAAAGCTAAAAACTCTGATTGATAGCGTATTAGTCGACTACCCCATGGGCAGTCGACTAGCACGCTTGTTTTCAGATTCTGAGACTTTCTTTCAGAAATCCAACTTTCTTTCATTTGATGCCATAGGGTTAGTTGCTTGAGGCAATCATTTTGATGGTGTCAAAGGGGGAAAATGGGTGGTTTAAGTTAGAATTTTGACTTGAAATGGATGGTTTAAGGTATTTTGTCTAACTTAGACCTTGGATGATTAAAAATGGGGAGAAGACATGGATTAAGAGGGAGGTTACCTCTTAGGTTTTGATATGTCTTACATTTTTAATGTTGTTATGATTAGAATTGAAAATGGGAGAAGACATGGATTAAGGGGGAGGTTGTTGGGATCTACAGGCGACATAAACACAAAAATGCAGCGGAAACAAGATCCCTCGAGCGATCCATGCGAAAGAAAAACTCGTACGAAATCATCTATCTAATAGATCTATCTAAAGCGTATACCTTTGGAGCGTGCCCTTACGTTTATCTCGCTCGTCCAAGCACCGCCGGATCTCTTGCACGTTCAAGTGTCCGTGCCTCTATTCGTATCCACACGAATACGATATCTCTACCTTGGAGAAGAACTACCTTAGTTCTGCTAGCAACTTGAGGTAGTTCACTAAAACACCAAGAACCCAAGATGTGGGTTTCAGCCAAGATGGAGAAGAGAAGGAAGAGGGGAAAGAAAATGACAAGTTGTCATCCAAATGACAAGGGAAAAACACTTTTATACTCATATCATGAGGAGTTTTTGCCTTTTAAACTTTCCTTCATTAAACATTTTAATGTAACTCTCTAACTTTTCATGTAACACTCTAATGGTGAGAAACTCTCCATCTTCCTCTCTTATTAATTCATTAAACATTTTAATGAATTAATATTTCATCCAAATGTGGTTGACTCTAATCTAAATGAGTTTAACTCAAATTAGATCTCAATCTATAATCCAATTGGATTCACTTGAGTCTAACTCAATTAATCCAATTCCAATTAAATCTTAGCTAAATCAAGATCAATTAATCTCCGAAGCATCGTATCCTTAGTGTATGACCCAATAGGCTCTCGTAACGTTGGCAATGTGTCTAAACCAATTTAGACACAAAAGCAATGAGCGGCATCTAGCAATGCATCAATGCTACCAAGTAACAAGAAAGTCGAGATCCGACTTAACCTCCGTGACTATGGCAATGTATGACCTTGTCCTTCTATCCTTGATATCTAGATTAACCAATGAGGCATAGACCGTGTCATCCTCAATCAATCTTGTGTTTCTTGATCCCCGAGTAGACTCACTCAAATAAATGAGCTTAATATCTCATATTGACTCATTTGAGCATGACCATGCGTTTTAGCAGTCCTACTCGATCAAGGGGCCCACAGATATCATTTCCGTCATATGGGAGGGATAGATCCCATCTACATCACTCACATCCCTCCGCATAATTCATTACATACCTAGTGATCGCCTTTATAGTCCACCCTGTTATGGGTGGCGTTTGACGATACCAAAGTACATAACTCCTTATGTAGGGAACCATAGTGAATTCAGGTCTAAGGACTATTTATACCAATAGTCACATGAGAAAGTTTATGACACTCATATGACAATCTATGAACTTTCTCATGGCGGGTCATTCAGTACACATTCTCCAATGTATACCCATGTGTCAACTTGATATCACATATCCATGACTTGTGAGCTCAAGTCATCAGTTGACCTACATGCTAGTCTCCATGTATTAATATTGTCCTTGAATATTAATACTTGACTAGGAATGGTTTAGAGTAGTGTTCTCTACATTATCTCACTATCGATTCAACCAATCGATATAATGTAGATAAGAACCTACTACCCAAGGACATTATAATACTTAGTTATTTGGCACAAATACAAAGTAAGTATAATAACCAAACATGCCTTTATTAATGATAGAATATGATACAAAAATGTCCCCAGTCAATCATCACATAATTGCTCTAGGGCTCCTACTAACAGAGGTTACCTCTTAGGGTTACTATGACTTATGCTTTTTTCAATTGCGATCTTTTGCTATAGCTATTGTTGGCTGTTATTTATCTCTAAACTTAAACATATTGCCACACATCAAAAAGGGAGAGATTGTTGAGGTAATCGACCCTTAAATGATTGGAAGATCATGGTTTTGATATGTGTGGGTAAATATGTTTAAGGTTAGAGTGTTATGTTGTATTGGATGTGTGTGATTGAGTTTGCAGGACTTGGAGAATCACACATGGTGGACAAATCCGAGGGACGAGAGCCGAGGGAGGAGAGCTCCAAGGGCAGGCCGGGAAGTGGACTTCAAGGGCACACGTGAAGGGTGGCATGGAGGCAAGCCAAGGGAAGGCTTGCGTGTGCATCCGAGGGACGATAGCCAGAGGAAGATGACTTCAAGAGGCAAGCCAAGGGAGCAGACCTGAAGGCATACGTGAAGGAGAAGGTTCGGAGTGGCTGGGACTAAGCTGAGAGGCAGGGCAGTTGACTGCCCCAGGGGCAGTCGACTGCCAAAACTCATAGAGAGTTTTCGGCCTCGGACCAGTCGACTGCCCCAGGGGCAGTCGACTAGTATACCCTGAAAATTAGCCGTTGGCTAGCAATTAATGCTAGACCAGTCGACTGCCCTTGGGGCAGTCAACTGGTGCGAGGCTGGACAGACTGCGAGTTTGTCCTGTTCTCCTATAAAAGGAGGACCTTTTGCACATGAGCGGTACGGTTCCATACAGTAACGAAGTGCTGCTCGATTGAAAAGTGTTCCTTGCTTCCTCTCACTCATTCTACTTCATTATGTAAAGAGGAAGATCACCACTGTAAAGATTTATCCACCTGAAGGAGGTTTTTCATAGTGAAAGTGGTGCTCATGCGTGGATCCTTGGATTAGTCACCCATCTGGGTGGATACCAAGTAAAGTATTGTTGTTAGCATTGTTATTGTATTTTCTTTGCATATTATTGTTCTGCTGCGCTAACGACATTGTAGAGATCGAAATCGAAAAGTGCTATTCACCCCCCCCCTCTAGCACACGAAGACGATCCATCAGATGGAGCACCACATGTTATTTGCTATGCTTCCAAGACTTTAGATGCTGCTCAGGCTAACTACACCACCACAGAAAAAGAGCTCCTTTCTATTATTTTTGCTTTGGATAGATTTACATCATATTTGCTATGTTCTCATGTGATTGTATTTTCTGATCATGCAGCCTTGAAGTATCTTCTGAAGAAGTCGGATGCAAAGCCCAGATTGATTAGATGGATGCTTCTACTTCAGGAGTTTGATTTGGAGATTCGAGATAGGAGTGGCAAGGAGAACTTGGTGGCAGATCATTTGAGCAGTATAGAGGGAGATGGTCACGTTACCGCCATTGATGATGATTTTAGAGATGAGCACCTCTTAGTAGTGCATGGTGAGTTGCCATGGTATACAGATCTAGTTAACTATTTAGTAGCTAATGTTTTTCCTGCATAATTTACTAAGGCTCAGAAAGATAAATTTAAGAGTGATGCTAAATTTTATGTGTGGATGATCCTTACTTGTGAAATTTTGTAGTGATCAAATAATTAGAAGATGCATACCTGATCATGAGTTTCATTCAGTTCTTACACTTTGTCATTCGTTAGCTTGTGGAGGACATTTTGGTCCACAGAGGACCGCTAGGAAAGTCCTAGAATGTGGATTATACTGGCCTACTTTATTCCATGATGCTTATCTATTTTATAAAAACTGTGATCGATGTCAGAGGACAAGAAACATAGGAGCTAGGAATGAAATGACCCAACAAACTATGCTTTTTTGTAAAATTTTTGATGTATGGGGGATAGACTTTATGGGACCTTTCCCTACATCTTTTGGATTTTTGTATATATTACTTGCTGTTGATTATTTTTTTAAATGGGTGGAGGTCATTCCCTCTAGGACTGACGATTCTTTTGTTGTTGTGAGTTTTGTTAGGTCAAACATTTTTTGTAGGTTTGGAATTCCAAGAGCTATTATAAGTGATCAAAGTTCACATTTTTGCAACAAGCACATGAAGGATTTACTCAACAAATATGGGGTTTTGCATAAAGTATTTATTTCCTACCACCCCCAAACTAATGGACAAGCCGAGGTATCAAATAGAGAGATTAAAGCAATCTTGGAGAAGATCGTGGGGCCTAGTAGAAAAGATTGTAGCAAAAGACTTGATGATGCATTGTGGGCTTATCGGACGGCATATAAGATACCTATTTGAATGTCTTCCTACCGGCTTGTTAATGGGAAAGCTTGTCACTTACCCATGGAGATAGAGCATAGAGCTTATTGGGCGGTGAAGGCTTGCAATTTTGATGCAAATAAAGTGGGAGAAGAAAGGAAGCTACAACTTCAAGAACTTGAGGAGATAAGATTGGAAGCATATGAAAACTCAAGGATTTACAAAGAGAAGACTAAGAACTTTCATGATAAGTATATAGTGAAGAAGGAGTTTCAAATTGGTGATAAAGTTCTTTTGTACAAATCAAGGCTCAAATTAATTAAAGGTATGTTAAGGTCTAGATGGGAAGGTCCATTTCTTGTTGCTAATGTTTTTCCTTTTGGTATTATTGAGATTAAGGATGAGGCTAATGATCTTATTTGGAGAGTTAATGGCCACTGGCTCAAGAAATATTTTGAAGAAGTGAAGGAGTTAGATGTGGATGGATTGGATGTTAAAGATGTTATCTATCCAACTTAAAGGGGAGTTTGATCTTTCTTACACTCTTATTTCATTGTATATACCATTTTTATGTTTTCTAGCAGTAAATTTTTCTTTCACAGTGAGTTCTTGTTAATAAATGCCTAGGTAGTGTAGAGTGAATAAAGATTCATTGTCGATATCATTTTTAACCTTTTTGGCATCTTGTTTCATGCATGATTTGGAATAAATATATCCCTCTAGATTTTCTTTATGTCATTTTAGAATCCTTTGAAAGTGAATTAAATTTGGTTGTTCAAACTTAGGATTTGAGCCCATGGATGAAAATTCTTGGATACTTGAGTTACTACATAGTTATGGACTCTAGATTAATGATTTGAGATGAATTCTTTTTACCTAGTGAGGATTTGACCTTATTTTTGAGATACACACATGTGATTGTACTCTAGAACTTGTTTAGGTTCTTTCAAAACTATATTTCTATGATTGGACCATATTTATAGAGGTGAATCACCTTGTTTCCTTTTTCATATCATTTTTGCAATATTCCTTATTGATCCACTCTATATTCTATTTTTCCTTTCCTTATTTTTCTGTTCATAACCATATTTTCCATGGACTTGGGTGTTTTAATTATTTCTTGATGTTACTATGCCCGAGATGGTCAAAAAGCTAAGTGTGGGGGAGGTGGCTAATGTTTTGGTAAGAAATGATGCATTTTGAAGCTTAATTTTAGTTGTTATGGTGAGATTCTGAATTATAAGTTCGTGATCCATTTTGATGGATTTAAAGGAATGAAAAGGGTTGTTATGATGTATGACTCATATAGAAGTGGTATTAAAAAAATTTGGAGGACATTTGTAATTTCCAGAGGTGCATTCCGACCTATTCCTAAGCTACCATTTGAACCAGCTAAAGCTCAGCTCCACCAAATCTGGATGAACAAATTTGAAACCAAGCTAGGAATGAATCATTCAGAGCTGCAATGTACAGTTACAATCACCTGGTCTAGTAGCTAGTTCAATGCAAATGCCAATAGCTTCAACCATCAAGTTGCACAGCAGATATATGTCCCTAGTATTCAATCTCATTTTATGTAATAGCAATGTAATGATGCATCCGGGACAAGTAGGGATTGTTCTTCCAATTGGCCATTCATTGCCACAACAATTAGAGAGCCTGGGAATTAGGGATTAGTCAGTTTTTCACAATAACATTTTGGAAAATATGGCACTGCATGGAAGACCACATTCAAAATTACTCATCCAGATACTCATGAAAGTTGAAGCTTGATAAAGACATTGATACACTCAAAGATAGTTTATCTGCTGCCCAGAGAACACTTCCTAATAAAACTTCTTACAGTTGTCCTCAGCTTATGTATCCTAATAATGTTCCTCTAGCAATTGGTCAGATGCCTACAAGTTCATAAGCTTCAAGACTTAGTATGCTGTCAGTCATAGTGGGAAAAACTTGACTTATTTAAACTCATCCATGTCAGACTTAGTTATGCAGTCCAAGTAACAATAAGCTTTCTGTTAGTTTGCAAAATGTGAATGTTGTAATCTGTAGTCGTATGGTGTAGGAAGCAATCCAAAGCTGAAAAACTGAGAATCTGAATCTGTGAATTGGCTGCAGAAAACAATAACAATAAGAAAAGTATCAAGTTGTGAGTTGGTGTGCCAAGAGTTTTGGATAGTGATCAAACTTCATGAGAATTTTATCCTATCAACCAGTACTTGGCTGACAACCATTAGCACCTAATCAGAAGTGAAGGAAGAACAGAAATGAAATAAATCAAGTCATATTCAAAGAGTTGAAGCTTTAGCATATGAGAATTGTCATCTGTTCGGTGGTCAGTGTTGAAATTCTGATCAGTAAATCCAAGTGGAGTACTTTATATTGAAATTCTGGATGCAGGATTTTCTTTGCACAACGTAAGGCAGTAGAAGAAAACTTGAGAAGATGACCCTTAAAAATAAAATTGAAGATCGTTGTCCTTCATTTGATATACTTGTTCAAGTTCTGGATTGTGAAGTTGCTGAACACAACTTGGAGCAAAATCTGAGCTAAGACAAATTGCTGGAAATTGGGAAACTTTGCTAGCCACTGCTGAGGATTTGGGGAATGGGCAGTGAGAATGACTGAAAAAAAGGAAAAAAAATAGAACAGTTATAAAAAAAGAGAGCATGAAGTGGACTGTCAGGAGTTGGATTAGCTTTCTGAATTGGAAGATGTGAACAAGGTGCTAGCTGAATTTAAGAGTTAGTTATTGATTGAAAAGAAAAAAATCAGGAAGGAAGCAGAACAAAGACTTAAACTGAGAAGGAGCCCTGATCGGTCTGCTTGACCGATCAGGGAAGTGCCTGATCGGTCACCGTGACTGATCAGAAGAAGTCCAAACCGATCAAAAGAAGCAAACCGATGTCCTAATCGGTCTGCTTGACCGATCAGAACCTGGGCACACTGCAGTCAGCGATTTCTCTGCAAAAATTAGAGTTTGGAAACCAGGAAGCTTTGTCAGTCACTAGTAAGGATTTTTTGGAAACTGAAGAAGATGGTATTCTATTGCAAACATTAGCTTTGAATCAAGGTGAGGTAGCTGAACAATAACAAGCTACAGAAATTATAAGAGTAGCCAAAACAAGTTTCATCAAAATTCTGTAAAAGCAAGCTGCCAGTATTTGAAGCTTCGGAAATTCACTGGAAATGACAATGTGCCACCTCATGGTGTTACTAACCTCCATTCATTAGTAGCTTTCCCTTCGGATGGAGAGGTTGACACACAACAACTTTGGCACACTGGATTCAGTGAGGTTTCTCATCTAAATCAGAGTCACTGTCTGATCTTTGCTTACCTTGGCTCTGATCTATGCAGAATAATACAAAAAGAGAGGGGCAAAGTTCATTTAGTGGCATTCTTTAGTATCCAAGTCTTCCACTTTCTTAAATTTTTCATCTACTACATTTCTATTTCATTCTTATCATTCCATATTTCTTTAACTTGTCAAATGAGCCTTTTTAGGTGTGAATTCAACTCAAGAATGATGGCGGAGAGTAGAGCATAAGCAAGCCTATGGTAGTGTAAGAAACATGATGTGTTTGAGTGAGCTCCACTTTCATCAACATTTAGAACTTAGGAAGAGAGCCACCAAAAATTTTCTTGAGAGGATTTGTGTGTTTAATTCATCTCAATTAGTCATGAAGGATGAAACATACTTTGTTGTTGACTAAGGACAAGACTCTAGTCCATTGAGTTTAGATTTTTGGAATTTGACAACCCTAGGTAATTTCCTTTCAATTGCTTCTAACTATGATTGAGAATGATCTAGGGGGAGAACATCATTAGTTCACTAGTTGGTTTGTGCGGGACGCCCAAGAGCAAGTGTGGGGGAGTTGATAATTTCAATTTTGATAATCAATTTAGGCTCTCAAATCCATGTTTTGATTCCTTTTTTTATGCTTAATCTTGCATTTACACTAGGTTCCATGAGTTATTTTTATTTTAGCTTTGGATGCAAATCTTTTTGTAACACCCCAAATTTGTCAATGTAAAATCATGACAATGTATGAAAATGGTTATAATGAAATGATATGAATTTCATGCAATCACATGCCATGAAATGTTATGAATGCATGAAATATTATATTCATGAAATATTATTATCATGAAATATTAGCATGAAATATTATATTCATGAATATGGAATATTAAAAATATTATGAAATAATATTTTTGGAATATTATGAAATATTCTGAATTCATAAAATATTATTCATATTATGAAATTTCATGATGGGCTTGGGTTATTGGGCTTGGAAATGAATGGTGCTAAAAAGAAAGTGCAAAGTGGAGGAAGCAAGGATTGAACCTTGGACCTCCTAGTTGCACTCACCATGTAATAACCAATGAACCAAGCAATATTTCATGTAGAAGGAGAAAGGAACATGCTTGTTAAGTGGGTAAGAGTGAAGAGACATGTCTTTTCATGAGAGAAGTATAAATAAGGGAAGTTGGAAGTAACTTCCTTTTCTTCTCTTCTTCTTCTTCCTTCCCCCACCGAAACCACCATCCTCTTCTTCTCTTCTTCCATTTTCGAAACCAACATCCAAGGGTTCTAACCCTAGGGCAATTGCAAAGAAGGGAAGCCAAGTGTCTTTGCTTCCTACCAAGACCAAGGAATACTAGGGAGAAGTTTTGGAAGAGAAGGATCTTCGCATACCCTCCAAGTGTAGGGTACCCTACAATTTAAAGAAGGTCAAAATCCAGCGCTAGGATGTAAGTATCCTCTCGCCTGTGGCATAATTGTTATCGAATGTATGTTAGATTCATTCTTTTGAAAAATCACAAGAACTTCCCTAGTGGAAGTTTCGGCCAACTCATATAAGGGGTCCAAGAGAAGGTTTTGATCCAACTTTGATGCATGGGAAGACCTTAAGACTTAGGGTATACATGTAGATGGATTTTCTTCATGGTGTCAAGAACAAAAAACTAGGGTTTTGTCCTTTAAGGGGTTTCGGCCACACCCTAGGGAATGAGTGAGGGAATTTTTCAATACAAGAAAACAACCCTTAAGACCTAGGGTATACTCATATGTGATGTTTCCAAATTTTTGGAAGGACAAAATTAGGGTTTGATACCCTACAAGGTTTCGGCCAAACCCTTGTAATTTAGGGTTAGTGAATGCTAACCCCACTTGAGGCTTAAACCATGGTTCAATTGTTAACAGGAAGTGTATTTGAGGTGTTTGTAGAAATGCTTGAATGAATGCTTTAATTGGATGAAAAAAAAAGGAAATTCCCTTACATGTGACTTTCGGCCAACCCTAGTCCTAGGGTTGGGAAGTACTTGATGAAATCACGAAGCATGCTATTAATTATATGATATGAGTATAATGTATGTGACTTATGTTGTTAGGTATAAAAGCATGCCTTATAGCCCATGGGGCACCTTGATGATATGAACATGATGTGGTTGATAATATGCTTAAAAGGGATACTCTATTGAAACTGGGATCAAGAGCACCCGAATGCGTGGTGTGTCCCTAGGGGATCAAGAGCACCCGAATGTGTGGTGTGTCCCTTTGAGAAGTGATTAAGAGTACCTTTAGGCATATACATATATGAGTAATTGCATGATAAATTACTTTACTTTGGAAAGTTGTCTACCCGACTCGGAAGGGGGTCGTTAAACAAATCCAATGAGCATGTTAAGGTCATGGCATTGGTAGGACGGAAGGGTCCTGTTCTAATTAGATTGGTGGCTCGCTACCCCAATTTATTAGGGAACGCGCATGATGTGGTGGTACGACAACTGGGCCCTAGATGATGATGATATGATATTTTGAAGTACTTACCATTATGGAACTTTTTGAAAAACATATTTTCTCATCATGTGATCTTGTTCCGTAAAGTACTTAGAGATAAATTGATGTGATGTTTATGATGCTTTGATGAGATGCTTATGATGCTGATAATTCTATCTGACTTCTGTGTACATGATATGATGTATTGATGTGGATTTTGCGAGTAGGCCCGGATTCTTACTAAGCATGTTTTGCTTACTAGTTCCTGTTATTTTTCTTGTGCTGCAGATAGCGGTAAGAAATACTCGAACTAAAGGAAGAGGCAGAGGGAAGGTTGGAGGATGTGTGTGGTGATGGCTCGGGAAAGAACAAAGATTCTATCTACCTTGTTTTGTCTAGAATCTAAACTGCTTCCCATAACTACTATTGAAATTGTATAGCTATACTCTGAATGGGTGATGATCATGACTACTCTACTGTGATTGAGTTAGTGGTATGGAACCTGTAGTATGCTAGATAATGCAATCATTAATGTTTAAATATTGTAGAATGCATTCTAAGGAAAATACTAGGTAATTACTATTTTCTGTTCTTATGAATGATTCCTTTGCATGTATCTAGGACTAGATAACTTTTGCTATATTCCTATGTTGTATCTTATTCAAACCATGTTTATTCCATGCTTTAGTGTGTTACATGATCTTCCTATTAGATTGTACATGCATGTAGATATAAAAGAAAAGAAAAACCATGCTTGGTAAATTAGTCTTCAATAGGCATGTCTACTACATTTCTTGTATGTAACTGTATCATTTGGATATACATGCTACACATGATTGTATAATATGAATGTATGGACCCGTAACCCCGCCTTAAGGGTAGATATAAGGACGGGCGTTACACTTTTCATATTTGAGATATTTTGGCATTAAAATTTGAATCTAATTTTGTAGGCTTCGAACGATCACGGACCTAGATCAGATTGGATCGAACTTGAGTCAGACTTGGCTTTAATCAAGATAATCAAGCAATGGAGAAACGTGAGTCGTCCAATCAAGACATGGGGAGATCTGAGCCATCTTTTACCTTCTGATCAATCCGAGCTCAAGGTAGAGTAAATCAAGACCATAGATCAAGATCTGAAGTTTTGGTCCAAATCAAAAGTCATCTAGCCATTGGATCAAGCTTGAGAGGAGTCTAAGCCATCCATTCAAAAGGAAGGGCAATCTGAGCCATCCGTTGCAGATCTGATCTATCCAAGCTAAGAAGAAGAAGATCCTGACCATTGATGGAGATCTAGAAAGTTTGGTTTCAATCCGCGATGATCTGACTGTTGGATTAAGCGACGATGATCACAGCCGTTCAATTTTAATTGGAATTAGTTAAGTCAGAAACTCCTCATCAGCTCTGGTTGTCGCGTGTTCTTCCCTGTTCTTGGTGATTTCTTAGCGTTTTCTTCTCCGATTCGCGCGACCAACATCAGATTTAAGCTTCGTTCAAGATTTCGAATCATCAAGATAGACTTCCTGTGAAGATTGCTCATCCATCTCATCGCTGAAAGGCTCAGGTGAGGGTCTCGCCAACGAGCTAAGTTTCATTCGATTCTTACCTTTTGATTGTTGTCTTCATCGGCCGGAGCTGTCAAGGCATTCGGAAGGTTTCTGAGGGATTCTGAGCCACATCCGATATTCAGCTCATCAAGAGGAGAGGAATTGATGGAGGTTGTCAGATCGCGTACCAAGCTGATGATAAACTAATCGCGGGAGTGGATCTTGCTGATTTTCGAGCTTGAGGGTTTCTAGCATGGCTCTTGTGTGACGACAAGAAGGAAATCTTGGCAAAGGATCTAATCTGATGTTAATTTTCTGTAAATTTTGGTTCTGAACATTCATTTCCTTAGTTGTTTCAGTTTGTATCAATTTTCATCACAGTATCTGATCGGTCTTTTTGACCGACAGGCTAGTCTTTGATCGGTCTGTTGACCAATTAGGTAAGTATCTGATCGGTCTGTTGACCGATCAGGAAGAGGTCTCAGCTACATTTCAGCCCTATTTTTTAGTAAGATTTGTTTTAGATTTCACAATCCTGCAAATTAGCTACAGATTTCCAGCATTCGATTTTAGTTATTGAATTTCAATCTCATAGCTTTAAATTGAATTGCTTAGTTTTTCAAATAGGATAAGTGTAGTTTCTGTAATTTTCTAGTTAGTTTTTGATTTAGCTGAATTCATTTAGTTTCAAACTTCAATTTTATTCATTATCGCAGAAATACTCATTCACTTGAAAACCTAAAACAGAAAACGATGAATTCTAGCTTGAGTTAGGCATTCTTAGCTAGTCCTTGGAAAAATATGACTTGAGACCCCTATACTACACTTAGATTTGTGAGCTAAGGGTTTTCAATTTATAAATTCAAATTTGAGGCTCATTGTGATACTGATTGTAGGCTTAACATCAGGCGGCTGGAAGAAGGTGGCGCAAGCCCACCTTGCGGCAGCGGTGCAAGGTTGAGGGAAAAGGGGAAGTTTCAGCCAGTTTGGGTAAGGGAGAAGGTTCATTCCTTCCTTCTTCTTCTTCTTCAGTCTCCTCTCAAGGTGGGCTGCTGGTTCGGAGGGCTGTAGGTGGCTCCGGTGGTTGGCGGCGCAAAGTGAGAGGAGAGAAGGGTTGGAGACTAGGGAAACCCTAGTTTATGTTTTCCTTTTTTGGCCAAGGTGAGAAGAAGAGCTCTTTTGGAGGCCTCGGTGATCTCAGATCATGGTAGATCATCGCCCACACGACATCCATGAAGGGAGGGACATAAGGTAGAAGACCGCGAGGTGATCGGAAAGGTATATCTTTCCCTATGCTCCTTTGATTAATTGCATGTCAATTATGTGTCTTGTTTATTCATCTCGTCATTTCATGTTTAATAGTTTATTATTTTGATTCCAAATATGGTGAATAAATTATTAACTGGACCCCGACCTTAAGCACAAAAGCTAAAGATCAACTCGTTACCTTTTCCATGGTCGAACGGTCAAGCAAATTACAAGGCCAGTTTTGGTAATTGGCTAAGTTGTAATTTGGACCATTCGATACGGCATGAGCCGGTCGATGAGAGACAACTCTCCATTCGGATTAAATTTTAATCCGTAGGTGTGGAGAGGTTTCTCGAGTTGTCCAAGTAGTCGCTTAGGAAACCCGTCAAGCCATACCCAACAGGTAGACCATCGCCCACACGACGTCCAAGAGGGGAGGGTCATACGGTAGAAGATCGTAAGGTAAAAAGAGGTATATTTCTCTCTTGTCACCTTTGATTAATTCTATCAATTCATGTGTTGTTTTAATTACTTGTCATGTTTAATTATGTGATTAATTAATGGTTGATAACTAATTATTGGACCCCGAAAATAAACACAAAAATCGACGATCCGGTCATCATCTATTTTGCGGTCGATCGGTTAGGCGAGTTACAAGGCTCGAAATTTGAGTTTGGCTAAGTTGTAACTCAAATTGATTGATACGATGACGAGACGGTCGTATGAGAGATAGGTCTCCATTCGGATTAATTTTTAATCTGTAGACATGGAGAGGTCTCTCATGGACGACCAGGTATTCGCTTAGGAAACCTGCCAAGACATACCCCAACACATTCGGCCGCAGCCACGCTCTTCCACTCCCTTTTTTTTCGCGATCCCTAACCACAACTGAAGCCACGTCAAACTGCACCTCTCTTCTTCTTCTTCCGCATTTCCTCCCTCGCCAGATCACCCTCTCCCTCATGCTCCCTCACGCGATTTGATCAGCTCCTCATTGTCAACGACGACGATCCCCCAGCCTTTTGCTCGATCATCTCCATATGCTCACGTTGGTGCCTAGGGATCACTCCTTATACTCCATTAGGTGTTGGCCCTCCACTCCACAGTGGGTTGCAACCGGAAAGGTAAGAATCTCATCGAGTTTAGGAGCTTCACATTTTCGATCGCTGTGAGCTTGAGGGTTTATACCAACCCTAATTCATTTCTGTTCGTAGCCCCTCTTTGGGGATTCGTCGAGGTTTGGAGTGGTTGATCTGTTTCTCTGCTGGGATCGCTGGATCTAAATAAGTAAATGGGGAAATCATAGTCAGAGTGGTGCTTCTTCCTCGGCTCTGCTTCGATTAACAGAGATTGTTCATCATTCAGGTATGAATTTAGAATGTGGGATTGATTGTATTGTTCGTGCCCTGTACTCGTAGCATAGATCCATGGTTTTCGATTCTAAGTTTGAGCTCCCGTTACTATTTTGGCAAAGGATCTGATCTGATGTTAATTTTCTGCAAATTTTGGTTCTGAACATTCATTTCCTTAATTGTTTTAGTTTGAATCAATTTTCATCACAGTATCTGATCGGTCTATTTGACCGATCAGGCTAGTATCTGATCGGTCTGTTAACCAATTAGGAAATATCTGATCGGTCTGTTGACTGATCAGGAAGAGGTCTCAGCTATATAACAGCCCTGTTTCTTTAGTAAGATTTGTTCTAGATTTCACAATCCTGCAAATTAGCTACAGATTTCCGGCATTCGATTTTAGTTATTGAATTTCAATCTCATAGCTTTAAATTGAATTGCTTAGTTTTTCAAATAGGATAAGTGTAGTTTCTGCAATTTTCTAGTTAGTTTTTGATTTAGCTGAATTTATTTTGTTTCAAACCACAATTTTATTCATTATCGTAGAAATACCCATTCACTTGAAAACCCAAAATAGAAAACGATGAGTTCTAGTTTGAGTTAAGCATTCTTAGCTAGTCCTTGGAAAAATATGACTTGAGACCCCTATACTACACTTAGATTTGTGAGCTAAGGGTTTTCAATTTATAAATTTAAATTTGAGGCTCATTATGATACTGATTGTGGGCTTAACATCAGGCGGCTGGAAGAAGGTGGCGCAAGCCCACTTTGCGACGGCGGCGCAAGGTTGAGGGAGAAGGGGAAGTTTCGGCCAGTTTGGGTAAGGGAGAAGGTTCTTTCCTTCTTTTTTCTTCTTCTTCAGTCTCCTCTCAAGGTGAGCTGCTGGTCCGGAGGGCTATAGGCGGCTCCGGCGGTCAGCGGCGCAAAGGGAGAGGAGAAAAGGGCCAACGGCTAGGGAAACCCTAGTTTGGGTTTTTCCTTTTTTGGCCAAGGTGAGAAGAAGAACTCTTTTGGAGGCCTCAGTGATCTCGGATTGTGGTAGATCATCGCCCACACGATGTCCACGAAGGGAGGGACATAAGGTAGAAGACCGCGAGGTGATCGGAAAGGTATATCTTTCCCTATGCTCCTTTGATTAATTGGATGTCAATTATGTGAATTGTTTATTCATCTCATCATTTCATCTTTAATAGTTTATTATTTTGATTCCAAATTTGGTGAATAAATTATTAACTGGACCCCGACCATAAACACAAAAGTTGGCGATCAACTCGTCACCTTTTCCACGGTCGAACGGTCAAGCAAATTACAAGGCCAGTTTTGTTAATTGGCTAAGTTGTAATTTGGACCGTTCGATACGGCACGAGACGGTCGATGGGAAACGACTCTCCATTCGGATTAAATTTTAATCCATAGGTGTGGAGAGGTTTCTGGGGTTGACCAAGTATTCACTTAGGAAACCTGCCAAGTCATACCCAACAGGTAGATAGTCGCCCACACGACGTCCAAGAGGGAGGGTCATACGGTAGAAGATCGTAAGGTAAACAGAGGTATATTTCTCTCTTGTCACCTTTGATTACTTCTATCATTTCATATGTTGTTTTAATTAATTGTCATGCTTAATTATGTGTTTAATTAATGGCTGATAATTAATTATTGGACCCCGAAAATAAACACAAAAATTGGCGATCCGGTCATCATCTTTTCCGCGGTCGATCGGTTAGGCGAGTTACAAGGCTCGAACTTTGAGTTTGGGTAAGTTATAACTCAAATTGATTGATACGATGACGTAACGGTCGTATGAGAGATATGACTCCATTCGAATTAATTTTTAATCTGTAGACATGGAGAGGTCTCTCATGTACGACCAGGTATTCGCTTAGGAAACCCGTCAAGCCATACCCCAACACATTCGGCCACAGCCACGCTCTTCCTCTCCCTTTCTTTTCGCGAGCCCTAACCACAACTGAAGCCACGTCGAACCGCACCTCTCTTCTTCTTCTTCTTCCGTGTTTCCTCCCTCGCCAGATCCTCATGCTCCCTCACGCGATTTGATCAGCTCCTCATTGTCAATGATGACGATCCCCCGACCTTGGGCTCGATCCTCTCCATATGCTCACGTTGGTGCCTACGGATCTCTCCTTATACTCCATTAGGTGTTGGCCCTCCACTCCACAACGGGTTGCAATCGGAAAGGTAAGAATCTCATCGAGTTTAGGAGCTTCACATTTTGGATTGCCGTGAGCTTGAGGGTTTGTACCAACCCTAATTCATTTCTGTTCGTAGCCCCTCTTTCAGGATTCTTCGAGGTTTGGAGTGGTTGATCTATTTCTCTGTTGGGATCGCTGGATCTAAATAAGCAAAGGGGGAAATCACAGTCGAAGTGGTGCTTCTTCCTCAGCTCTGCTTCGATTAACAGAGATTGTTCATCATTCAGGTATGAACTTAGAATGTGGGATTGATTGTGTTGTTCGTGCCCTGTACACGTAGCATAGATCCATGGTTTTCGATTCTATGTTTGAGCTCCCGTTATTGTTTTGTTTCAGAAACCACAGATTTGGAATTGGTTTGGCATAATGAGCTTGGTTTCTAACTTGCAACTAGAATGGGATATATTTTTGATATCAGTTGATTTCTTGTCATATGATATTTAAGCTTTGAATGGGGATGGAATTGTTTCAATTGTGTTAATGGATTTGGTATTGCATTAGATAGCTTGATGAGTTGTTGTTTCTATTTAAATTGTGGATAATTGCTAAAACGTGGATTGGAACTTGTTGCTGTGAGTATAGCTCCTGGAATAAGATTTGTAGACTTGGTTTTGATTGGGTTTCACTATGGCTTGTTATGTTTGACCTTGAGGTTAGTCAGTTTTGGAATTTGTTAGCATATCCTTTTCTTTGTTATTTTGGTTGATTCCTTCTTGTAATTGATTGGGTTGGATTAAATCTACCCAAGGAATTGAGTTGTGAATTGGCTGTATAGATTGCCACTGTAATGGAATAGGTTTTCTTCATACTTTTACCAGTTGATCCTATAAGGTTGCCATGTGATACATGGATAGGTGAGGTCTATTTGGTTAGTGACCATCTCGAATGAAATTCGTGATGAATCGATTTCAATTAGAGGAATAAGTCTGTGTATTCTGATCCGGATGTTCAGCGTGGTAGCAAACATATTAGTGGTTGGTATTAGCATGCTTCATTTGACCTGTAATGATCCTAGTCATGTGATACCTTATAGGAATGGGATAAAACATTAATTAGATGAGTTTTTGTTATCTTGATGAACTCGAATCAATTAATTCAATGCGGAGTTGGAATTAATTCATTCAGTTGTTAAAATCCTACTTTACTTAGGTTGTGGCATGATTAGGGTTAATTGGGGGATTATACCTAATAACCTAAACTTAATTAATACGGGTTTCAAAAACTTGACGTGAATCTAATCTAGGTAACTTGGGTTACTTAGGGGGCTAATCATTTAATTGTAATTAATTAAATGAAATGAGATAATTAGGGTGATTCTAATTAATTGAGATAACTCGTTTAACTATAAATTTTATATTAATATAGCTAAACATTATATCTTTAATACAAGGCATTGATTGGGTTTATCATTGTTGATTATCAGATGGGAGGTTCTTTCTGATACAAGCATCTCTCTTTTGAGGCGGACACCTTTGACTTATCTCTTTAGATATTGTCATATTGCTATGCATGGTTTGTTATAGATAGCAGTAGGTTTATACGTTTATCTGTTTTAGTATATCTTTACTTGACCTCTGTTGCTTATTCTTGAGATGATCTCCCTTTAGTTTCATACAGTCTCGATGGTTTTCATGTGTGTGTACATGCATAGATGTAGTGATATATCCCCTCGCATTTGACATTGATGGATCACTAGTTACTTTTCCAGTATACCTAGTAGGTTACTTGTATCCCATGATATAGGATTCAGACCTATAAATAGCACACTGAGGTGATAGATGAGGTCTTGATGGATGTTGTATGTGTTAGTGTCATGCACCATCCTTACATTATTGCATGCTGACGATCATCGGCTCCTATGTAGTTTGAGCCCATCGCCAGTTATATGAGGATATGCATACACATCCACTCAGGGGTAGTGGCTACCATAGAATGTGTGCATTTGCCCTGTATTGCTCCGCTCGATCACTATTTGGAGAGTGGTTCTGGAGCATGGTAGCAGCCAGGGATCTCTTCTCATCCCGAGACACGAGAAGATGAGAGCGAGACTCCCTCGTTGCTTGGGGTAGGAGGGTGCTCTCCACCAGAATCCTGTCCACTCGATCACCCAGGAGCAGTGATAGTAGAGTGCGTACAGTTATCACAGCCCTACCCACTCACCCGTTCATTTATGATAGGTGGACGGTGGCGTGACTAATGTCAGGATGACATATGTCATTGCACCATGTGCATATTTTACATCGTGCATTGTTTATGCTTGCTGCATTTGATTGCTAGATTTTGGATGACATGCATATACAGGAAACATGTATACCTTGGATTATGTGTTGTACTTGTTCTATAAGTATTGATTCCACCACCCTGTAGGATAGATGGATTCTGGTATGTACATACGTTCAGTATTTTAGTGTATGTATTTTCTATTGTATATATGAGACTGTATTAGCATGACTTTTACTGCTAGTATAGCTTACTATGCATATCTGTTAGGTATTCGCTGAGTTCATTTGGACTCATATCGTTGCCCATGTTTTTAATTTCAAGTTGAGATACTTGAAATCGCCAAAAGAGCCCAACAGCCAGTCCCTACCCATCGAGACATGGTTTTGTTTTGTACTTGGCAATGCATTTATTTCATATTTCTTTTAGGGATTTGTATATGTCTCGTGAGTGTTGTTGTGTGCCCTAAGGGGTTTATGTATTGGTTGATTTGTCGTAAGTCGGACCGATCCGCAGTTAGGTATGGGTTACTATGTTTTATGGTTATGGTCGTCTTTTTTTTATGTTCTGTCTTGATTTTGAGGCCTGAGGTCAAATTATATTTGCATGTGTTATATGTATACGTAAATTGTCCGCCAAACAGGGGAGGTGTTGTCCGATTTTATATTGGACCAGTGGCTCCTCCGGTCTCGGGGTGTGACATTGCGTCTGTTCGGAGTCCTCGGAAGGCTCGACGACCGGGGCAGTAGGAGCTGGAAAAGGGGCAAGGGTCTGCTCATCAACCAGCTCCTATTTGAGAAGCTTGCTCATAGCCCGGGAGAGCATGATGTTCCCTGCAACATACAAATAATGGATTATTAGTTAGAATAGATGAGCATTTAATGAAATAGTGGACTTACTGAGGTTATGGCTAAGACTGGTGACTTTGGAGCTAATCCCAGCCCAATACAGGAGTTCTTCACATTGAACCAGGTTGGGGTCGTGGAACTCCATTCCGACCAAAATACTTCTGGCTCGCTAATACCCCTGATCCTGCTGGAAGTCTCCCAAGTTCAGAGGAGAGGGTAAGTCTTCTCATTAGCAAGTCGAGCAGAAGAGACGCTCGGAAAGTTGAATAAAAAAGAAGCGCTCCTTCCATACCTTATGGGAGGAAGGAGGCTTTCGATGAATTTATGGACGGGGCGAGCAGTATAGCTAAAGGCTCCCCTAGAGGTCATGTTGGGGAGTAAGAAGTAGTGGAAGGAATGAGGAGTCAAGGGTATGCTAAATAGTTTGAACAGAATGAACGCCCCACCCATTTGAGCGAAGGCGTTGGGAGACATTTGGTGTAAGGAATATAGAAATACTCAGAGATGACCATGAAAAAGGGAAGAATCGGAAAACGAAGGTCAAACTCTACTCAACTTAAGAAGAAGGTGTAAAACCCTAAGGAGGGGTTCTACCGGGGACTGGTCTATCCTAGGGAACCTAACCTCTAACTCCGCCAGGATGCCATAGGCATCACAAGCGGCCCTCAGGGTGTTCAGCTTGACCTTCAACGAAGTGGCTTCGTACCACTCCAGACGATACATCCCTTCCTCATTATGTCTCTCCTTCCTACCCTGACCTTTCTATCTCTTTCCCTCCTTGCCCATGAGAGTGAAGAAGAGAGGAAGACGTAGGCAGATAGGACTTACACGCGAAGAAGAAGCTCTAGCAAGAAAAACTCTAACTAGCAAAGACGGGAAGCGTAAGCTATGATAGTTGGCGGTACAAGAAGGCGGATGGCCGCTTTCGCCTCACGTTTTTATAGGGAAGGAGCAACTCTCATACGAAGGAATAGATGCACGACACGTGGTTGGTGAGAACTGCAAATCTCGAGGCATCGCAATTCATTATAGTCGTTAGTTGGAATGACCCGACTAAGCGTATCAGAGGAAAATCACGTAGAAAATACCTACCACATGACAATATTCTATTTGTTAGAATACTCTCTCGCTATTAAGGTACCCTATGCGCCCTTAATGGGTGATGGACAGTTATCATTACAGGATATTGGAACTCGTAAAGACTCATGGATTAACTCAAAGGACCTCCTTGAGCCAAGTGATGAATGTTTCGATTTCTAGGACCCAACAAGTCATTAAGAAAGAAGGGATTGTAATATGGGCCCCGAAGATACTGCGCTTCCCCTCATTATGCCACCAGCCTAATCAGTCAGCCCCACTTCCTTCAATTAGTCTTGAAGGGGAGGACTTGTGATATGGATGAGCAATCAGGGATGACACGTGGCACGGGAAAGCTATGTGGCAGGGCCAACCAAACTATTGTCCCAAGGTCAGACCGAGAATTAGGCTCCCGAGACTATCTCGGGAGAACGGAAGAAGGCTCCCGAGGTTAGCTCGGGAGATAAATCTTGAGACTGATTCGGGAGAGTAGAACCTAAAGATCAGCGTAGGGATAAGAAAGTCAGGCTTCAAGTACCCTCTCCTCCTTCAAGAACAGGAAAGTCATTAGGTAATTAATATTTGCATCGTATGATAATTAGGACCTTAATAGTCACCGTGGTTGTTACTAGAAGAGAACAGCTGTCAAGTAACCGATGACTAAGAAAAATTGAGAAGGAGGTGGGGATATGTGGGAAGAAGGCGTCAAGTATATAAGATGCCTCGACACCCAGGTAAAAGGGGATAAGCTTTTCAAAATTAGAGTACTTTGATTCCTCACTTTTCTCCGTAAAAGAAGGAGTTCTGACTTGAGCGTCGGAGAGGGCTCCACTAGAATATCTTCTGGTGCATCCCCTTTACGCTCGTGTTAATTTCGTAGGCGTCGACATGTTCTCCCCGTCATTGTCACCGTGTGCTGCGCTTTGATAATTCGTTATCCCCGTCATTCACTTCTAGAAACTGAGAGGGTAACAGACAAAATTAGGCTGAGAGGGTCGTTGTCCAAGAAACTGAGTAAATAGGGCAGAGGTAATAGTAAGAGGAAGGGACTGGACAAAGATAGAATAGCTAAAATCGTTAATTTTCATCAAATTGTTATAGAATTCTGCACATATGTTTGTGTTTATTGAACTATTACAATATACTAACCGGTCTAGTTGATAGTAGTTAATGGCTCCTACAGCTAAGGGACATGATTGATTAAAGAAGCCTCTATTAAGGTAGTGGGTAGCTAAGGGACCTAAGCTAGTTAGACCAAAATTTTTCAAGAAGTAACTTGAAAATGAATTTTCGATAAAAGACTTTGTTAAGGAAAGGGTTGTTGCTCCAATAAGGCTATGACCAAAGAAGGCCTCTGTGCCTCGCCAAGACCTAGAAGTCAATTATCGAACTCAAATTCAATTAACTATTTGATAAATTTGAATCTAACACAAGTTTTAATTAAATTTTAGATTGAACACTAATTCGAAGATAAAAATAATGTTTTGTCACGTTGAACTGTGTGAGTGTCTAGGACTATAAATTTTAATTGAACACTAATTCAATTAACTATTTGATAAGGTAACCTGTTTTGTCACGTTGAACTGGGTGAGTGTCTAGGACCTAATAATGTAGTTCAATATTTTTTTCAAAATCAACTCAATAATTTTTTTTTTCAAAGTCAGTTCAATATTTTTTTCAAGATCAACTCAAATTTTTTTCAAAATCAACTCAAATTTTTTCCAAAATTAATTCTAAATTAACTCTACATGTTTTCCACTCAACATTTTTTCAAAAATTGAATTTTATTTGTTTTCAAAATTAACTCATCAAACTAAGTCTTGAATATAAGCTAGGACTTGATTGACTTAATTATTGATTGGTCAAACCTGGTCAACACGATCAAACTTGGTTAACAGTCAAACCTGGTCAACGGTCAAACCCGGTCAACATAGGCGCCCGAGACCTCATGGGCACCCTACTCGTATTTCAAGGTAGTCAAACCTACCAAAAGTTCTGACCACACTGACTTAGGCACTCGAGAAGCTCTCGGGTGCCTCAATGGTCACGGGTGCCCATGAAAGCCTATATAAGCCCTTCAACCCATGCTTATTCACCACACCAAACGAATTCTCCTCTCATTCCTCTTCCTTCCAAGGTGACCGAAAGATCTTCACTTGTCCTCAATCACCCTACTTTCACAATGTCCCCCCGGTATGATTTAATTTCTAGTTAACCTTTCTTTATTTTCTTTTAATAAATGCATAATTTTTTCCTACCTGTTTAGAATGTTGGGTATGGCTTGGCGAGTTTCCTCAGTGAATGTCTGGTCGATCCGAGAAACCTCTCCACGTCTACGGATTAAAAATTAATCCGAGTGAAGACCCGTCTCCCATCGACCGTCTCGTGCCGTATCGAATGATCCAAATTACAACTTAGCTAATTACCAAAATCGGCCTTGTAATTTGCTCGACCGTTCGACCGCGGAAAAGGCCATGAGTTGATTGTCGGCATTTGTGTTTATGGTCGAGATCCAGTTAATAGTTTATTCATTATGATATGAAATCAAAATAATAAATTAACAAACATAAAATGACGAGACAAACGATCATGGCACACAAAAAACATAATGAAAGACAATGGAGCTTTGGAAGAGATATACCTTCCCGATCACCTCGCGGTCTTCTACCTTATGTCTCTCCCTACACGTGTTAGTGAGAGCCCTAGACCCAATCATATGATGATTACTTTTTGGATTCATTGTATCATATTCTTGTATATATATTTCTTATATATAAAGGCATTTCTTATGGTTATTGTACTTATGTGTATTGGTGCCAAATAACTTAGTATAATAACGTCCTTGAGTAGAAGGTTCTTATCTATATCAATCGATTAGTTGAATCGATAGTGAGATGATATAGAGAACACTACTCTTAATTATTCCTAGTCAAGTATTAACATTCAAGGACAATGTTAATGCATAGAGACTAGCATATAGGTCAACATGATGACTTGATCTCACAAGTCATGGATATGAGATATCAAGTTGACACATGGGTATACATTAGAGAATGTATACTGAATGGCCCGCCATGAGAAAGTATCATGGATCGTTATATGAGTGTCATATACTTTCTCATGTGACTATTAGTATGACTATAGTCCTAGACCTGAAGTTACCATAGTTCCCTACATAAGGAGTTACGTACTTTGGCTTCGTCAAACGTCACCCGTAACTGGGTGGACTATAAAGGCGATTACTGGGTTTGTAACAAATTATGCGGAGGGATGTGAGTAACGTAGATGGGATCTATCCCTCCTATATGACGGGAGTGATATCTTCGTTCTTGATAGAGTAAGACCACTAAGTGCATGACCATGCCCAAATAAGGCAATATTAGATATTGAGCTTATTTGATTATAGTGAGTCTACTTGGAGATCAAGACATATAGATTGATTTGAGGATGACACGGTCTATGCCTCATGAAAGATCAATCTAGATATCGAGGATAGAAGGAGATTGTCACATATTGTGATGGTCACAATTATTAGTCACAATGGTGATGTTGGATCTCGACATTCTTGTAACTTGGGTAGCAATGATGTGTTGCTAGATACCTCTCATTGCTTATGTCCTTAAATAGGTTTAAGGGCATTGCCAACGTTACAAGAACCTATAGGGTCACACACATAGAGCAATAGATGGAGAATAAGTCCATATGATGGACCGAGAGTAATGAAGTCAAAGTTTGACTTTGGCTAAATATGGAAAGTCCATAAAAGGCAAGTTTGACTTGACTCAAATTAGACAACTTGAGTTGGACTCGAGTTTGATCCAAGTGTTGGATGAATCTAATCATGGGAGAATAATGAAGTCAAAGTTTGACTTTGGCTAAATATGGAAAGTCCATAAGAGGCAAGTTTGACTTGACTCAAGCCACATCACCTTGACTTGACCAAGTGATGACTTGGCATCATCATCAAGGCTAAGTAACCTCCCCATTTGAATTTTGAATTCAAATAGGGGGTTACCAAAGGTGGTGGCCGGCCACTTAATGGCCAATAATGGCCATTAAGTGGCCTGCCACTTAAACACACAAAAGGAGTTTTTTTGTGGGTGTGTGATTCATTCTTCTCCTGGCTTGGTTTTGTTTTATTTTGCTCTCCCTCTCCTCTCATCTTGCCGAGACCCCAAGTAGTGCTAGCACACTTTTGGGCTCTCCTCTCCACTCTCTTGCTTGTGTGGATACTTCTAGAGGGTTGCTACTTTGCATCCTTGAGATCCGACACCAACCGAGGAGCGAGCGGGAATTGCGGGGCACGCATCGAAGGTAGTTTTTCTCTTCTCTAATAGATCTAGGTTGTAGATTGGTTTTGAAGCATGTAAACGAGCACTCGTAAAATTTTGAAATGGTTTTCTTCGCTCGGATCCTTTCTATTGGGGCTTTCGGGGTTTCCGCGACGCGAAAAAGTGGTTTTCGCGGCCTGAAAAACCCTATAGTGGTATCAGAGCCACGAGCGAAGCTTGTGCTCGTTTTGGTTTTTATTTTTTTGTATTAGATACGAAATTTAGATAATTTTATGCTTCTGTAATTTTTCTAAATTTTAGGATTTTTGAGTATTTTTCCTCGTAGAGGCAAAGCGACGAGTGCGAAGCACTTGTAGACTTTGCCACCGAGAAAAACTTCTCCGAAACGGCAAGTTTCGCCTAAATGGATTTTGGGACAGCGGGTAAAGGCACTGTATAATCGCAAGAAGTCACTCGTGAAGGTTATTTCACGAGTAGGGGCGCTGCCCCTAACCCCGCAAGGGGCCTTGTCTCGCGATTACGCCCGAAACCCGCTTACCGGGACCGCCGCAGAGTTGTGACTCGAAAAAATTCTAAAATCAGTAGAAAATTATATAAATCTGTAAAATTACATAATTTTGAATTATGTACAGTAGTGTGATGGTCATGGCCCAAAAACCCAATTTTTAATAAGATTAAAATTGTGTTGTAATTCATAATACGGCCTGCGCGCCGTTTTTGTACATGTGCGTGTTGTATTGTGTTTGGGACCTGCGTGTCGGCTTTTAATATTTTATTTCTGTTGTATTTCATATTTAGACTCGATGTAACTCGAGTATAAAAATTTGTAATGTACAAAAGTGAAGACGACGGAAATTCCGGAGAACTTGGACTCGGGAGAACTAGCCGACAACACAAAGACGGTCAAGAGGAAGCGCTTGGAGAAGCCGCTAGACCTAGGTTGACCATCGGATCCTCTCATTGGCTTGAGAGGGTCTTAGTAGGGCCATGACCAAGTCACTTATGTTTATTTTTATTATTGCTATGCTTGTGATGTATATGATGCATGATAATGTAGAATAGTAAAAATAAACTTAAGTGTATGAGATGCACAAGTAATGTGGGAACCACATTTTGATGTGCACTTAATACACATTTAGGATTAAATTAGATTTCATAAATGCCTAGATGTGATGCACATCCTCGATTAGATTAGATCTAAAATCGAATCAACTCGTAAACGCCTACCGGGTCCTGATACCCATCACTACCTCGATCATATGCGCTTGTCGATTCTGCCAAAGCA
>JAGFNQ010004298.1:503776-609138 GCA_024364735.1 Boesenbergia rotunda
GGGAAGGCATCAGGATGGGCAGCCTTCAGTTTTGCCTTGATGTTCCTGCAGGTCAACACGAATAGCAAAAAAAGAACAATGATCCTTCATATTCTAGCAGGCAATGGAACAATCGCGCAACTGATTTTTCGAATCTGAAACGAGAAGGAATGGAGGGACTTGGGGGGCACACCTGAGCTTCATGAAGATGTGGTCTAGATCGGATTTCATGGATTTCAAGAGTCGAACATTTCTTGTTAAGTCACCCGAAACCTCAGTATAGCACCGTTCTGAGAACTCATTGAAGTGTGAAAGAACTGCATTACTGTCCTGCAATCTTCCCAATCTGCAATGAGTGGAAGCAGTAAGGAAAATGCCAACTGGTACATTATCTTTAGTTAATGGGGCATCAGAGACTGACGAAAAATTTTCAAGACATGGAGCATTTGTATGCTGATGAGTATATAGGCGCATTAGAGGCGGATGCAAAATGTCTTAGAAATGGAGCATTTGTATACTGATGAGTGTATAGAATGACTTGCTAAGGAAAAGTGGATTCCATGCTATTATACAGAAACAAAAATAGATGTCTATAAATAACACAGTCGAATCATATTATACCAAAAATGAGGAGGTGAAAGAGCAGTCTGGGCAATGAGGCACCAGCGTGTTGAGATGGGGTGTATCAATTCATGCAGCATAGTAAAGAGGACGTTCTTGTAGATCATATGAACGTCTGATAGAGCTGAAGCAGAGATATTAGCATCTAAGCAACAAGCGTTATTTCCTAAGTGAGATGAGCTTAAATTTTGGTCTAAAATACAGAGATTACAAGAATCACACTAAACCATTGAAAACATTCAAACAAGGATTGTTAGCTTATGAAACAAGTCATCCGTTTCAACTAACATCAACTTAAGGCCTTTCGATTTTTAGGTGCATAAGATTGTCATTTTTAACACTCGTCCAGAAAATTTTAGTCTATTCTGTTCTATTTTCTACCACAAATTGTATGAGACTTCATCATACACAAAGGATTCTAAACACTTATCTGTTAGATTTCTCTAGATTTCTTTGCTCCTCTGCACAACAACAATATTCATATTAGATTCACCTGTAGTTTTTTGTCTGTCAGAACTTCATCAATCTGATTGATGAGTTGTCTAAAGAAGATTTATGAGGTGAGGAGGAGCAACCATCAAACCAATCTCGACTTAGATTCCTCTAACATAGTGCATATATGATATGAAGGAGAATGTTTCTATAACCTTCTCCTAAATCTGATCTCTTGTTTCCTGTTATATTCCTCAATCATCAGCACACAAATACGTCCCATCATCATCAGCTTGTTTACCTCATTACGCAACATAACTCAATCCTCACACACAGTTTGCATCATAAGCACCAGGCAAGAAAGAATTTAACAATTATACGGTGCCAAATTAGATTCCTTTTATAAAAAATCTAGGGATGTCTCAGAAATCAATTAGGAGAAAATTCATGAAAATCAGATGCTGATAATTCTGATTTCACACAGTATTTTGATCGTAGGAACAATAAATCAGATGCTATTAATCTACGAGATGACATATCATTTTCAGAGTTCATATCCAACGAAACATAAAGCAAAGGAACTGAGCAGTGGGGTAGAGGTTCAAGATTAACAGATAAATAGCAATAGCGGTGTCAAGACGAGGGAATTACATGAAATACTGAAGTTTCTTGATAGACTCAACATCTTGGGCGTTCACTAGGGTTCCGAATTGGCGAGAGACCTCTTCAGACGCCGCCCTGATGCACTCACTCTCTCCAATCCCGTCTCCCCTCCCCTTGCCGCCATATTTGTTTTACCCTAATAAAATGTCGGCTTTCCTCGCGTCAAGAGATGCAACAAATTAATCAGAGATCAAGGGCTAAGACTTACCCACCAGACAGACGATCACCCCTCGTCGAGTTGATGCAAAGATCGCTTTTTCTCATGCGAGAGAATCGAGCGAAACCGCCTTCTACTGCTGCAGCCTCTGAGCCTCGCCGTGCACAAAATCCACACAGAGAAAGAGGGAGAGAGGAATATAGATCAAAAACCTACTCCAGCAGGCGATCTGCTCTGCACTAGCAAGAAGGATGCGCTCTTTCGATCAGCCTTTGTGGAGGAGCTGAGTCGACCATGGGCATCTCGAACGGCTTCGCCATTATCAATCGCCGGGTTCATTAATCATTACCGCCGAGTCAATTAAACATCGCCGCCGCACATTTGTGTAACTGAAGAATCTAAACCGTTAAATTTAAAGCTTTTATCGCCATTGAATAAGAGCTTAAATTAATTAAACAATACTATCTTAAATTAATTAAACATACTATTAAAAACGGATTTTGATTAATTAAACAATATCTCAGAATTAAGAATTTGTGTAAGAGCAATCATACACTAAGTGAAAATGAATATTTTAATAAAAATTTTGATCGTTAATTAACGGTACGTTCGATATTCGATCATCGATTGGATATTATCAGTGACTTTCGATTGCTATTCCAAACCAAACTATATCCTAGGGGGTAAGGTGAACCCGTTAGAGATCGCCGTAATTGCGATCTCACATCATTCACCGTCGATTCCGACGGTTTTACAGTTATCAACAACCTTGATGGGTTCATCGTCCATCCAAAGTATAATTTAATTCGAGATGGAGATCGAAGACTATCAGCGATGTCCAATCGATAATCGAACATCCAACGTATCATGGATTGATCGTCAAAAATTATATGAAACATTCATTTTTCACTGTAAAAATCATTTTTCTTTGTTTAATTTTGCCTCGGAAGCAGGGATAATCATGAGTCAAGTTTAATATGATTTTATATTCTTTATTTTTACTCTCATTTATTATATTCATTATTATTTTTATTTCCATTAAATTTTAACTTTCATTTCCATCTTTAGATCCATCAGCATCGAATATTAATTCGAATAGCCTACTATCTATTGGATATCCTTTACACTCATATATTTCTTCATTTCATCTAATTATCATAAAAATATATATATTAAAATTAATATCATATTTAAAAAATATATAAATCATCTATAATCTCCTTCTAATTTAATCATATTCAATAAAAAATAAATAAACATAAAACAATGATGAGTGGATTTTAATAAAAGTATATATAAAAATGGTTTTTTAGGTAATTTCTATCTTCAAAAATTTTTCCGTGCGACAATCAAATCCCGTACTTAACTCAGCCCACCAATAAATATTGTCACGCCCCAAGGAGCTGCCCGTCCGATACCGACCGGACTGCCACTCCCTCGAGCGACGGACAATTCAGAAACCTAACCTCTACGACCACCCAATAATCAGATGATTGTACCACAGCCTATAGGGCTGGAACAACCGTCTGAAATCAACAAAACGAAGACGACAACAAAGCAACAAAACGAAGACGACAACAAAGCTGCGTACCGGTACGACTTACGACAGAACCCAAAACAAAATCAAAGCCTCCATGGCACACAAAAGTACAACTATACTGCCGTAACAATACACGACGCAAAAGAGTATAACCTACCAACAGCGGAAATGAAAAGAAATATACTGAATAAAAGAAAAGGGTACCAACATGTACCACAACCAAAAGACAGGCGGAAATCGTCTCGGAGACACATGAACTGGGACAGGCTGCTGAACAATCCAGACGATCATCCTGATAAGAGAAAAACATAGCCAACGGGATGAGTCCTAAGAACTCAGCGAATACAGTCTAATGTGCATAGGAAGAAATCATAGCAGTAAGTCACCGTCAATCTATCTATCACAGTACTGAAGATAACTGCAGTAAGAAGAAATGCAGAACTGAACCATAAGCAGTAAAGGAACTACATACCTACCTGCGTCGATCCAAACCCGGTAGTATGCATGTCAACCAAGTGCAACAATCAAGTGCAACAATCACAATCATATGTATCAATGCACAGTATGCTCATGATGCAGTCATCCCTGACGCCTCGGTCAGTAATGCACACGCGGGACCATATGGGTAGGGCTGTGACCTGGTCTTCCCTGCACGAACAGACGGTCGATAATGCACACGCGAGACCGAATGGGTAGGGTCGGAGACCATAAACGTACCCCACCATCGGGTGAAGTAACGCTCTAAACGTCCCTTGCTATCATCGGATAGGTAGGACGAGTAGCAAGTACGACGACCCATCTCAACCTCCAGGGAGTCAAAGGTCGTCCCCTATGCTACGTGCAATAATGATACATGTCGCTATCCCATGCATCACCCACTATCTATCCCTACTGTCATCTACATGATATGCAGTAGTCTAGATAACCGGTATGCACCAATACCTAAATCCTAGCGTAAGGTATAAGGTAAACTATGCATCATCAATCCATACAAATATAGTAAGCAGTAAAGCTAACGGATACAACTACCGAAGCAAAAGCACAGAGATAACAATATCAGGTATCCCTACTGCTAACTATGTCTAGCTATGCATAAACAGAAGTACCCGCCTCCAATGTAGAAATCCGAAAGTGAAGAGAACCCCCGTCTGAAATAATATCCGCAACGAGTGAATCAACTCAATATCCTGCATCAAAACAAATCCATCTTAGCTAATTGTATAATCTACAAATCAGCTAAGTCACACCCTTCTAGTATTGGGATCAAACCCTAACTTCGCATTAACCCAATTCACACTAAGCAAATACCCTAAAAGAAGGAAATAGCACCACACTTCCTTAATCAACTCATGCTAACAAACAGCACAAGCACCAAAACCCGAGGGTGGAAGCCCCAATCCAACACCATATCAGAATTCAACAATCGAATCCGCATACTATTAACACTCTAAAATCTGAATCCACCGCGGGATACACTCCATCAGAACAAAGAAAACACAACCTCTGAATCTGATCAACAAGCCAAACAGAAAGATAAAACTAACCATGAAATCCACCTCAATTAGACCTATGATTCATTAAGAATCGCAAGCTAGAGTATATAGCAAAACCTAGAGAGCCTGAAGCCTCTCACAATCTGATCCAAACCACAATTCAGATTGATCAAGATCTACACCAATCGGAAATTATAATGATCATCACCATCAGAACACTCGGCAAAAATAGAAACCTAATCCAAACACTAGGAACTCAAATTGATTTACACAGAACACTATATCCCACCAAAACAACAAGGATTCACAATCCCAAACTAAAATCCGATTGCTCTTTAAGAATCCAGAACCAGCAGAAGGAAAACCCAAACAATCTAATTCGAACACAACCCCAACATCAAGATCGCATAAACCATCTTATCAGAACAGAAAGACTCGATCCCAGACCTAATTCCTTACCTCAAAAGAGTTTGGCGTCCCTTGCTCTGGCTCTAGCTCAGGCGATCACGACGTGCTCCCAGTACCAGATCCAACCCCAAGCCGACCAAGAAGCCCTAGATCAATCCATCCCACCTCAGGTCCAAGATAGATTGCGAAATACCAAGAAGATCGAGGTAAGAGTCCCGGAATCGAAAACTAGGGCAAATCCAAATCGCTTACCTCCTCGATGATGCCGGCGACAACACGATCGGCTAGGGAAACGGGGTCACGAATCTCCTAGTATCGACTATCCCTAGTGGCACGAACTGAGTGATCGCCGGCGTTGGTTGAGTGGGCTCGACGGCGGAAATGAGAAGCGGAAGAAGAAGAAGAAATGAAGGAGGCTCGTGAGATTTAGGGTTCGTGATCGACTCAGCCACGAGTGGTTAAGTTAAAGGTCTGGTCTTTTGCAAATAAACCCATCCAAATTTAGCTATTCGCACAATAGCCCTCAAGTTTAAAAAATTTTACATCTTAGTTCCTCAAAATTTTCTGTATCAGGATTCATAAACTCTAGTACTTAGCCTGGAGGTCTAGTGTTCGAATCCTGAGGAAGGCAAAAATCCACTGGCCAGGGGTGGGAAGTACTTGTGAGTAACGGCACGGCCAAGGGTCGCCAAAGGGGCCGCCAAATGAGATTTGGCCGCCAAAGGGGCCGAGGTCGCCTAAAGGGGCCGCCAAATGAGAGATTTGGCCGCCCAAGGGGCCGAGGGGCCGGGTCGTTACAAATATACTACCGAGGTACAAAGCATATCCAATACAAAGGCAATTTCCCAACGAATGTCACCAGCTAGCAACACACAAATGTATATAGAGATGATAATTTTCCTCGTGGGTTCAAGGCCCCACAGGAAAAACCTAAAATGGGGTGGATTCGAGTTTGGAGATTTGAAAAAAAATTCGCAACAGATCTGGGGAGGGTAAGAGGATGTTATCCTTATCCCCGAACCCGCCTTGATATCCCCGATAATAAAAATGATTATAATTATAATTATAATAAATAATAATAACTTTTCATAAAATATGGGGTTAAATTTTAAGAACAAATCATTTTGAAGCAGCAATGGGACGGATTTGAGGATTTAATCGCCGTGGAGTCAGGGATTGAGATTTCTCGATTAGGTAAAATCAGGGATGAGAGTGGGGGATGAGAACAAGGATACAATCGAGGGCGGGGATAAGAATGGCAAACTCACTCTCGCCCCGTCCCATTGTCGCCCCTAAATGTACATGCACAATCTCAACCTTTATTATTCCTAATAACAAATGAACATAATTACAGAATCGCTCATGATTTGCCCATACAAATACCTCATAATTTCCCTCACAAAGCCTTGAATGATGATTTGCCTCTCCTCCTTGCCAATGGCCCACCTTGCTTATTTATCATGAATAGGCGGCGGTTAAAATGGTGGTTACATGATAGTTGCATCAACCATCCTTGCCACATTACAAAACCACCTCAACTTGCACAATACTGTTTTGTCCACATGTCTTGGTTACATTAGCCCCATGCCAAGTGTCAAGTTACACCCCTTGTACTTTGCTCCTTCATTCCGTTGATTTAGCACCATGCCAAATGTTAGTCTGCACGCATTATGCTTGGCCCATGACTTTGCTGATTTGCCACTGCGTCAAATGTCAACTTGCACATCTTATACTTGGCTCATGGCTCTGGTAATTTAGCACCACACCAAATGTCAGTCTGCTTGGCCCATGGATCTACTACTTTGGCATCGCGCCAAACATCCATCCCCACGCCATGTGCATGACCCAAGTCCCACACCACAAACTTGGGGGGAAACAACCCTTGCTACTACATATGTCGTGTTGTATTGTATGCACCGAATGCATGACATGGCATGCTTTCCTGCAAGCCTTTCTTGGCTAAATGCTCAAACCCAACACGCCTAATCCTTGCACCTGCTCACCACAATACAAGTTTGCCCCTGCATGACTTGTGTTTGGGCAGTACTCTACGCTGTTGTATCTTTTGTTGCTTGGCATATTTAGTACACATGCACCGCTTACATGATCTCCAAGTCTACCCCTACATAATTGGTGATTGGGTAGCCCCCGCGCACTACCACAATTCTCCATTGCTCAGTTGTGCCTCAAGTTAGGGGCTAACAAACCACTCCCACTAGATGAATTTGATACCCTCGTTGAACATGGCCTCCTGCTCTAGCATAGTCTTGTTAGAATTCTCTTTGTATACCTTCACATTTCCTATATTTTTGTTAGCATCAATACCAACAATTTAATTCAACAACCATAAAGGATTAAAAAGATAAATAACTTCCTATTCTGATCATTCATTGTTCTCTACTACCAAGAGAACATTTGACTTCTCTTGTTTGGGACATTCCCTCACCCAATGAGGCTCATTACATAAGAAACAATCTTGGTTCTTCGAGTTGTTCTTTCCTTGGGCGGCATCATGATCATTCCCTATTACATTGATTGTTAACTGAATTACTCTTCCATTCTGCGCCCCCCCCTCTCCTTTCGATTCTTCATAGATTTGGAAGATAGAGAGGCATCAAAACTCTCTTTGTTTGAGTGAAAATTGGCCAAGGTATCGGTAACAACCCTGGCACTAGGAAGATCTTTCACATTCTACTTTCTAAGTTTAATTTGTCCTTACGGTTGTAAACTATACAGAAAGTTATACAATTTGTCCTCCTCAGACATGTTGGAAATGTCCAACATCAAAAAACTAAATTCTTTAACATAGTCTCTCATAGGACCTTTTTGTTTTAGATGTTTCAACCCGTCTTGTGCCACCCATGAGATATTGCCTAGAAGAAATGATGCCTTCAATTCCTTCTTAAACTGAGCCCAAGTGTCAATTTTTTCCCGACCAACATTGGCATTATCCACCATGCGTATTCTCCACCAAAACTTCGTATCACCACCAAGGTACATGTTGGAAATTGTCATCTTCTCTGCTTCGGGACTTGAGCAACTAAGAAATATTACTCCATATCTCACTAGTAATTTTCAAGTTCTTTGATACTCCATGTGCAACCAAAGAATTTTGGTTCAAGAACTCTTATCACAAGACGATCCATGACTCGTTCTACATTAGAAAATATCGTTCTTCGTAGAATGATCATTTCAGAGTGCAAATCATCAGTCTTTGCGAATCTAAATAAGTTCCTTCATCAAAGATCCCCCAAAGTTGATCAATTGCAGCATCTAAATAGACAATGTTCGCCATAATATTGTAATCAACATCTTGCTTGGGGACAACAATCAAGTCTTCAAGAATTGAAATTCTTTCTAAGAAATTTCGGCCAAACATGGCTCCGATATTAAGTTGGGTATGGATAGAATTCTACTATACTCGTCTCCATGCTCAATTATCGAATTATTTAATTAAATTCAAAAAATTTCTTTCATACTCTCTTTCATTTGGGTCGGATATCAAATCCTCGACTTCGGAGGAAGTTATTATTCAGACCCATTAAAAGAAAATCTCTAATTATGAAAGGGGCCTTTCATTTGTTAAAAAGTTAAAAATACTTTTTTACATACAGTATGTATAATTTTTATATTATTTAATTAAAATTATTTAAGCTTATTAAAATCAATTAAACAGATCCGAAATACTTAGAATTATTATTATAATAGGCATTTAATTTTAATATTTTTTTATTTTTTATAATAATAATGATCATATTTAAATTATATGTTAATTAATCAAATTTAACTAACGACGTAGTGTGGCTGAATGAAAATATTAGTTTTTTAAAAAAATTTTAAAAGTAAGGCCTTAAGGGAGTAATGATAGTGTGGCAAAATTGCATCAATACGCATATCAAAAACATTACAAAAATTAAGAAGAAATTGCTATTGTGACTATAGGATTAGTGCTCAAATATTTTAATATACCACATAAATCCAAACCTATAAACATCAAATAGATGTCAACTATTATTTGCATGCAGAAAATAATAGATGTGGGTTCTCCAGTGCATGCTGAAAAATGATAAATGTAGATTTTTATGCTTCTTCTATTTCATCTATCCATCAGAAGAACTCACATCACCCTATAAATATTAGTTAACATCTATTAAATGTTAGTGGTTTTGAATTTATATGGTATATTAAAATATTTAAGCATTAATCTTGTAGTCACAACAACCTATATATAAATTTCTTCTCTAAATTTTGTAATGTCTTTGATGTGCATATTTTTATAATTTTATCACACGAACACTTCACTCTTCATTGTATGTCACTTTTGATTATGAGAAAAAGATTTTTAATAATAAACTTTATTCCATCTTTATTTGATTTTGATTTATCATTTTAGAATTCTAGCTATTTTTAAGTTTTGTGAGAGTGGTGGAATGAGTTTTTGCCTAGTTATTCTTTTTAGAATTGCTATTTTTTTATCGTTTATGCTAGTGCATATATGAATATTGTATTTTATCTCTCTTGAGGTCTATCAAAAATGATAAAACAAACAATGTCACAGTTGTGTTTTATAAGTTTTCACACGTTTAACTTTTGATAAAGGGGTTAACTATTATTCTTTAAATATAGGAGGTAAAATATTACTTGATAGAAAATAATATAGGTAAAATATAATTCAATAGAAAATAAAAAAATTAAATATTATTTTTTAAATATAGAAATAAAATATAGGAGATTTAAAGTTATTTATCCCTTTAATAATTAAGGATGTTTTTTTTCCCATCATGCTAATAACAACGAGCTTTAATTTTATTTTTTCGTATATATATTTGTCTCTTTCATCTTTTATTTATTTTTCTTTGATTTGTACGGTCCCTGCTACGCCAGCCGACTCTGTCTCTCGTGAGTTCTCTCCTCTGTCGTTTCTTTTACATTTCCATCGAACAACAAAACCGCAACCCTTCTTCGCCTTCGACAACAAATCATTACGTTCTCTCCGCCTCCTCCATTGTTTTGTCTTCTTCTTCTTCCTCCTCCTCCTCCTCTCCTTCAAAGTTGCGTTGCCATGAAGCTCCTAACCTTTCATCATCTTTTTCTTAATTCCATATTTAATTTTGGCGAAAATATATAATCGTCGTTTCCATTTCTGATTCTAAAGTTCCCCACCCCCAGACTAGCTGTCCCCTGCACTCCTGCAGTGCAGTTAGTTGTAGCCCCTGCGCCCATAAATTACACCCAGGCCACTTATCATGCAAATAAACCTACTTACATACTCACCTACCCCTCACCCAACTTGCTAATTTTATCCCTCCACAAATTCATCTGTACGTAATCAATAAAGTCTCAACAACTCCTGCGAGATGCTTATGAGTTCAACAAGTTTGATTAATTACGAGATTTCTCAATTTTTTATGATCTGTTAATGCTAATGAAGCTTGAATTTGATGTTGTTGGCTATATAAATGGCAGCCACGGAGTGATAGGGCAGCGCAGAGTGCAGCGTATTGAGAGAACCATGAGGAGCAGAGTAGGAGAGAAGAGCGGCGGCGGAAGGGAACAGGGGAAGGTGGAGAAAGAGAGGGAGAAGACGAAGCTGCGGGAGAGACGGAGGCGATCGATCACGTCCAAGATAATGGAGGGCCTCCGTAAACACGGCGGCTACGACCTCCCCGCCCGTGCCGATGTCAACGACGTCCTCCGCGCCCTCGCCGCCGAGGCCGGGTGGGTCGTCGAGCGCGACGGCACCACCTACCGCCGCGCCGCCTCGCAAAACCTCGTACTTATAGATAGCTTTATATATGCATTCTCTTTTGTTCGTTGTATCGATCGATCTTCCGCCGTACGTGCAATTTCGTCCCGTCGTTTTGGTGACTAGCTAGTTTTACGTTCCATTTGTTGTTCTTTTCTCTTTTGATTGTGCGCAGGTGCCTCCGGTCCTGACCGCCGTCGCTCGGGCGAGGACCGGCGGCGTAGGCGCCGGCATAGGAGGTATGCGTACTTCGGTCGCGGCTGCTCCTCCGCCGGCTGAGCAGGGGCTGTTTCTGTTTCCAATTCGGTCGAACGAGGGCTTCGGCGCCGGAACCGGCTACCCGAACATGTGCGTCGACGGAGGTGGCGCCGCTCCTGGCGCGTACGCGTGGCTGACGGAGGAGTGGGCGTGGGGACAGGGCGCTCGACAGAATGTCTGATGGGAAGTGGACGGTTGGCGATCATGATCGATGAGGAGGCAACCTTTTTTTTATTATTATTTTTTTATTGTTGTTTTATTGTTTTTTTTTTCAAAAAAAAAGAAAGAAGGAATTATGGGGTTTGCTTTGTGCTCACTGAAACCAATTTAGCTACTTAGGATTATTTCATTCTCTAAAATTAAATTTATTTTGTGACTGATTATCCATGAAATGTTTAAAGTTCTGAATATATGCACATTCACCAGAAACAAGAGATGATAACATAAATTTATGTGTAATAAAATCGAAAGTTTGATTAGAATTTTTCCAAGATTAAAGTATAGAAACATTTACCCGTAAACAAAACACACTCTACAATTATTTCAGCCATACTTAAACTTTTAACCTTTTGTTTGTAGCCTTACAGGGTCTGCCAGGCAGGGGCATAGCCACCTTCATGAGAGGGGTGTGATTGTCCCCTCTCAAATTTTATTAAAAAATAATATATATATATATATTATTTTAATTAGTTGATTTATCATTATTTATTATAGAAAAATGAGATTGATCACACGTGTAGAAATATCATGACCTAAACTATCTATTAGTATCAATTTTATAAGAAAATATACGATTTAAAATTTTAAATATTAAAATTTTAAAATAAATATATAATAATAAATAGATGAGCTAAATTGTAAGACAAGGATACTAAATTAAAATTAAATTAGGTTTGAATTAAACTCAGGTACATAGATAAAGATTATATTGGTTCAAATCAAAATTGATTTAAAGTTGATTTGGTCAAGTTATGACCGAAACAAGTTTAATGTTTAAACGGGTTCGATCGATTTTTCGACTTTGAATAAAAAAAACTTTGGGGATCGACGAATCATTGTTTCAACTAGAACTAAGAGCTATAGTCAAAATTTCGAGTTTAAGTTCTTTTTCGGTCCCTTAAATTTGTAATTTAAACTTTTGAAAAATACAAATCGATCTATATTAATATTTAAGATTATTAAAAATTGTCTTTGCTAATCGAAAATCCTGGCTACCCCACTGCTGCCAGGGCACTGCATATCTGGAAATCTTCAGGCCTACTTTCTTTCGCATGGTTTAGGCTGGAGATCGCTAATGGATCATGAGCCATCGGTTAGAATGGAGGTCAGTAATGTCCCAATTCAGCTCAAGTCAAATTTCTGACCAAAAAAAAATTGGAGAAGAAGAATAGTGAAATCAGATGATGTGGTGGTTTGTGGGCATATGTGTGTATGCATGTGCCTATGCTCGTATGAGTGAATTCCTTTTATAAATCATAGAATAAGTGATACATCTTTACTAATTAATGGGATGCCCTACTTCGGTAGGAAAAGTATCACATTGTTGTGTCAGAGGATCATGTCACTCATATTTAGGGTTGTAAATAAACTGAATGTTCATTAACAATTTTAGTGTTCGGCTTGGTAAGAGCTTGTTTATGTTCGTTCAATATACACAAGATTAATTAAATGAATAAATTTGAATAACTTGTTTAACTAAATGAATAAGCTTAAATACATATGTGTTTAGCTTGTTCACGTTCGTGAATAATATTCGTGGAAAAGGTTCGAGAATCATTTCATCAATAAAACTCTTATCAACTCGCTAAATAAGTAAAGAAACTTTCAAAATAAGCAAACAAATGTATATTATTAAGCTCAATAACTAATCAAACAAGCTTTAAATGTAAAATTTTAAATAATCAAACAAATTTAAATTGAGAGCTCGATAATATCTAAATGAACCATAAGCTCAAGCTCAAAAAAAAAACTAAGCCAAGTTTGAACAATCATTTTAACGACTAGCTTGGTTCATTTTAGGTTTGGCTCAATTGGGCTCGACTCGATTAGCAAATTTGAACACCACAAAGCTCGACTCGGCTCGGCTCGGCTACAACCCTACCCATATGTAGAAGATCATGTGGGGCCACTCTATGTCTACCAGGTTGTTCCACGTGCTCTGATAATCAACATGTTGTCCCATGTGTTATCTCACTTGCTGTGTTAGCCCGCGTGATATCCCACGTGTTATTGACAAGCCATAGCGGTTGGGGTTGGAGGGGTGGATTAGTGGCGCCGAGTTGACCGAACAAGATCATTGGGTCGATGGAGCCGAGATGACCAAACAAGAGCATTCAGTAGGGGGAGCCGAGACGACCGAGCAAGAGCATTGGGTTAATGGAGCTGAGACGATCGAGCAGGAGGATTAAGTAGGGGAGTCGAGATGACTAAGAAGGAGCATTGGGTTGATGGAGCCAAGACGACCGAGCAGGAGCATTGAGTTGATGGAGCTGAGACGACCAAGCAAGAACATTGGGTCAATAAGGCTTCTTGTCTCGAGTCAGCCGAACTGAGGTGGTATCATCGACTTACCTTGAATTTGACCCATCTCAACATGATTATTGACCTTCTTAGTACATGAGGAGTTTTTAATACTCCCCACATCATAAGTCTCCCTCTCGAATCTAGTCGAAGAAAATGTAAGCTCGACTGGCTGAACTGTTGCATTTTGGTGAGATGGGAGCATGTCTTTGAGCTCATCAAAAACTTCTTCAACAGTCAAAGAGGACACTGTGTGAGATTGTGAATTCGATGCATGATACGGACGTCACCTTGCATTTAATGTAGGCACTTATTTAATTCAATCATGCACTATCAACCTTGATTCTTGAGTCTAGCATGCCACTGACTGACAAAACACCTATGATTGTACCTTTTCGAGGTCATATCCATCAATGTGATTTGACCAACTGAAGCGATCGAGGGGTCATCTGGATCTTCCTAATTAATTATAATTTGTTGGGTCACGTGCTCGATCGAACAATGTGGTAGCTATCTCTCCTTTTTGGCTTCGGGATCCGACAGTCATGATCAAGCAAGCAAAGCATATTAAGTTTTGGGAGAGCAGCGCCGCTTTCACTGCTTCAATCGTTTCTTTCTTTATTGACCTCTCCTTCGGTTGCAACTCCCTACTTTCGGGAATTTTGTAAGCCCTTCCTTCTTCTTTTCGTTCTTTACCACCGAGATTATGTCAGTCAGAGAAACCGTTAAGCCCACGTTATAGGTCGATACAATCAACTTCTACCAAAGACATTCGAGACAAGATGAGGATAGCCTTTGATGTCTGTATAAGCCATCGAGTCCAAGTGCTAAAACCATATACACGCCCTTATCTCCCTCCACCGGGCTTCACTACCTTCTTTAGCCAATTGATAGGTGACCTTCATTTTTCCCATCATCAAATTCTTTTAAGCAATCTCTGAATCCACATTCCTCTCCATCAATTATCTTTCAATTCTTTCCACCTTCATTGTGGGGTCACAATCATCTTTCGCCTCTATCAAATCCTATTGTGCCTTGTCATCTTCCATTACTTAGTTTACTCAAAGTTGATGGGGCTCGGGATCTTCTACTTCATGGCAAGGTCGGCTTGTCATTTCCTGGACAAGTACCTAACTTCCCAAAAGGGTTAGAAGGCCGATTTTTTCTTCGTAAAGTCGTCCAAACCATTTGCTTACCGACTCAACCGACCTTAGGGCGATACAAAAGTGAGTCGACTTATTTAGAGGCGGCAAACACTCTGACCGACTTACACTTTAATGTGACAAAGTTGATCAAGAACGAGCGCATGCTCTACCTCAATCGACTGAGTCAGAATGCCACTGAGTTGGTGCAAACTCCCGATAAGTTATTTATTTTTTATTTCTTTTGTGATAACTGACTAATGTTTTTTTATGCAGCTGACACCATATTGAATGCTTCACTCAACAAGAATCTAAAGTAGAGCTGAGCGGTGATAGAGGCATTAACGACTCCAGAAGTGTCAGAGGACACCTTCAATGAGGCTAAGGGTTCAGGCAACATGCCTCCACCCCAACCATCCATGAGTACTAGCCTCGAGATGGAGCTCTCGAGCCTAGTGGCAAGACGATGTGATTCACTGAAGTGACAAGCCTGGCTCTTGAGGCCCAACCGCAACCCAAGAAACGAGGCCGCTAACAATCTCCGAGCTGGCAGAGTGAAGTGCCTTTGACTGTGATCAACTTGCGCCATCAGGTCCTATCACCACCATGGAAGGACTACTTGATGCATCTACTATCCCCTTATCGAAACCACGTACTCCCATCGAAATCAATGAGGAGGTCTCGGTTGGGGATTATGTAAGTTGGGGTATGACACCCGAGAGGAGGGTGATCGTCCCTGAGCTAACAGGGCCTTCTACTAATCCTACCTCGAGGTTAGGTCCAATGGTTGCCCCTGTAGAACCACGATGAATTGCCTTGTCAGGGTGAGTCGATAGGGCTAACTTGCTCGCCTACATCAAGGTGAGTACTTGATAGGAGGCCTTTAAAAATGTCAACATGCTGGAGATCAACAATCGCACAAAGGGATCGATACTGAAGGTACATACCTTGACATTACTTAGATGCTAGGATTGTTTATTAATCTTTTGATATTGCAACTTTGGTTGGGTTTAGTGGTTGCTCATGTTGTAGCTTTGGTCAGAGCATTTAGAGCTTCATAACCAATTGTCAGACTCAGAGAAAGTTAACAAGTGACCAAGCACCTTTTGTTCTATTTTTGAAATTTTCTATGATGCTCTTAGTGCAACTTTATGATTCAATGAAATGTCTTTGCCAAAATTTGTGAATTCTGATACCAAGTGTTGAACGCCCAAGAGAGAGAGTGAAACATTTCCAGCTAAACAAGACATCTCCAATAGAGAAGTCGACCATGTAATTCTGATTGAGAAGGCATGGATAGAACTCCGATTAGAGAGTCAGTGATAGAGTTGTTGGTGCTAGAAGCACTAGCTAATCGAACATGGAATTTGATATAGGCAAAGGTTCAAAGTTAAAGGTTGTTTGTGATCTAACATATTGAACTGAGTGTGCAGGAAGTCCTAGTTGATGCTAAGTACTAAGTCCTAATCGTGGTGACAGAGTATAGAAGACCTGGTCAGGGAGATTGGGCAATAAGTCCTGGTCATAAAGACAGGGCAAAGAAGACCTGGTCAAGAAAATTGGACACTAAGTCTTAGTCATGTGGACATGGCAACGAAGTCCTAGTCAAGGAGATTGGGTAGAAGCCTTGGCAGATTAAGGACGTCGGGCAAAAGTCTAGGCGGTCCGAGGATCGGATGACTACAGCCTCGGAAGTTAAGGATGGGATATCGAGCAAAAGTCCAAACATATATTTGGCACAAGGTAATTTCTCCTGAAAGGAGTAGGTGAGGACACGCTCCCCATCTAGTGAACAGTAAGCGTAGGTCCGACCTAGGATTTCGATTGAAACCTAAAAGTCATGATCGGACAGTCTGAGACTGTTAATTGCATTTCATTATATATTATATTTGTTCGTACTAACTCTATAATGCAGACTTGAAGTTCGGAACCAAGACGGTTCAGGCGCCTGGAAGGGATCCGGCACCTAGGATATGATAAAGCTTCATAGAGTCAAACCTCATCCGGTCAACTTTGAGGTGCTTGGAAGGGATCAAGACGCCTAGAATAGAGGTGCAAAGGAATAGAGGCGCTTGAAAGAGGATAAACTATGGCGAAGCTGGATCAGATAAGATTTGCTTCGGACAGAGATGCCAGGATACTCCTTTATTAGGAGGTGTCAACCAAGAGCTCAGAACACTCATTCTCTATGCAATCCAATGCTCAAATGTTCGGCGCACTACTCCCAACTTTGACTACGACGCTACAATGCTACTTCGACAACAACACCTTACTCCGAGAATTTTATTAGTCAGTATAATTTACATTACGCATTTGTAATTCCATACTCTGTAATATTTGTGAAATGATAGTGATTGCCCAACGAAAGCGATCGACAATCGACGATCGTGGGCCTTAGAGTAAGGTCATCAAAGGCTCCGAACCAAGTAAAAAAAATCGTGTTAGCGTTGTGTGTTTTCTTTATTTTTGTTTCATACTTTACTCAATTGATTTAAGAAAAAGTGAGCAAGCCACGAGCACTATTCACTACCCCCTCTAATGCTTTCTCTATCCTAAAAGAGCTTCAAATTCGATTGAGGAGTCAGTAATGGAAGAACTCTGACTGAGTAGTTAGTGATGAGATTAACTTCCACCATCACTGAAATAAGGAGGGAGGCGCTTTCTTTATCTAAGCATTCTTAAGTCTCAAATCTTGCATAAAGGATAAGGAGGGGGCCACTTTACCTGCACCCAAGCTCAGAGGCATTGATCCCTGAGGAGAGTAATACTTGATCCATGACAATGTCAAAATCAAGAGAGATTGGATTCTGAAAAGGGCACTTGCTGATGGATGCTGCTGGTCTGAGATCAAAGGATATATGAGCTCAATCTGCGACTATATCCAATTTGAGGGATATTAGACTCTGAAAAGGAAAATTGCTGATGGAAGTCGTTGGTCTGATATCAAGGGATATATGAGCTCGTTCTGTGACTATATCCCAGTCGGGAGAGGTTGGACCTTGAAAAGGATAAACGTTGATGGGCGTTGCTGGTTTAGGACTAGGAGGATATATGAGCTGGATATGCAACTATGTCGTAGTTGAGAGATATTGGACTCTGAAAAGGGTAAATACTTGTGAACACCGCTGGTTGGAGACCATGGGGATATATGAGATTGATCCGTGATATGTCCTAGTCAGGAGTGATTGGACCCTATGACAATTGTTGATGGGCACTGATGGTCCGAAACTAGAGGATATATGAGCTCGATCCACGACTTTGCCTGAGTTGGCAAAGATTGGAGCTTGAAATGTGCAATTATTAATGGACACCACTGATCTGAGACCATGGAATATATGAGATCAATCTGCGATTATGTTTGAGTAGGAAAAGATAGAACCATGAAAAATACAATTGTTGATGGATGCCACTGGTCCAAAACCAAGGGGGATATATGAGACCAGGGACATATATGAGCTCAATTTGTAATTATGTTCGAGTCGGGAGAGATTAGATCCTAAACAAGGCAATTATTGATGGACGACGTTGGTCCAAGACTAATGGATATATGATCTCAATTATGTCTGAATTGTAAGGGATTAGATCCTGAATAGGGCAACTGTGAGCAATGGATGTCGCTAGTCTAATACCACATATCTATATCCCCTGGCCTTGAACTAGCAGCATGCATCAGCCATTACCTTTTTAGGGTCCAATCTATCATGACTTAGATATAGTTGCAGAACGAGCTCATATATCCTCTAGTTTGGAACCAGCGGTGTGCTTTCATCAGCAATTGCCCATTTCAAGGTCTAATATCTCCAGATTTAGATATAGTCGTGGATCGAACTCATATATCCCTGGTTTCGAATCAACAACATTCATCAACAATTGTCCTTTTCAAGGTTTAATCTTTCCTGATTGAGACATAGTCGTGGATCAAGCTCATATATATATCCCCCTACTATTGCACCAGTGACGCCCATCAACAATTGTCATTTTAACGGTACAATCTCTTTCGACTCAGACATAGTCGTGGATTGAGCACATATCCCTTGGTCCAGGACCAGTGGTGTCTATCAGCAATTGCCCTTTTCATGGTACAATCTCTTCCGACTGGGACATAGTCACGAATCAAGCTCATATATCCCTTGGTTGTGATCTAGCATGCCCATCAGTAATTGCCTTTTTTTAGGTCCAATTTCTTCCGACTCAAGACAAAATCACGTATTAAGTTCATATATCCCTTGGTCTCAAACCAACGACACCCATCAATAATTACCTTTTCAAAGTCTAATATCTCTCGACTTGGGCATAATTGCTTATCGAGCTATCCATTTGATGGATTCCCCACTTATTTTGAGATATTAAAGAAATAATTAGTGTGATAGTTTCTAATCTAGCAACAGGAGGGAATATCTCATCATAATTAATGTCATATATTTAACTGTAGACTTTTGACATCAATCACACTTTGTATTTTTCAACTTTTCCTCTGACATTTTTTTTTATTTTGTACACCTACTTCACACCAATTGCTTTATGTTCTTCTGGAAGTGGAGTTAACTGTCATCTACCATTTTTCTCGATCACTTGATTTCTTCATATATCACATCTTTTCACTTTTTGCTCTTTATAACTTCATGGAAATCCATGGACTCGCAATCGACAAAGAGACAAAATAGAGTAAGATTATCTTGATTTTCAATTACCTCGTAAAGGTCACGTAATTCCTAAAGCATGATTTCTTTCACTTGAACTTTCACTTGAAGTTGATGTAAATGAATTTCCAAGAGTGCTTGATGTTGGTGTCACTGGTGGAGTAGTAGGCTCCTCTTTTGTTTGCTCTATCATTGGTTGCTCCGCATCTTCTTCTTCAAAGTATGGGAAGAAGTTGTAATCTTCATTTTGAGATTCTCAATTCCATTCTCGTTCGACATCTTGGCTGATGATTGTCTTCCCAGTATTTGGATTGTATAGCTTATACTCTTTTGAGTTAGTATTGTAGCTAATAAAAATGAACTTCTTATTTTTATCATCCCATTTGCTTCTTGCTTCGTCAGATACATGAACGCGGGCAATACTCCCAAAAACTTTTAAATGGGAAATCCCAGGCTTCTTTCCACTTCGTGCTTCTTTTGGTGTCTTGCTCCACACACTTCTTGTTATGATCGGTTCGATAAGTATACTACACATCCAATCGCTTATGTCCAAAATTCCTTTGGTAGCCTTTTTTTTTTTAGAATGCTCCTTGCCATGTACAGTAGCTTTAAATTTCTTAAATATACTGGAGACTTTTGATTTTTTACTTCAAGAATAACACCCAAGTTTTACGAGAAAACTCATTTATGAAAAGAATAAAATAACTACTTTTACTAAGTGAACTTGGCTTTATCGAACCACAAACATTTGTGTGTATAAGTTCAAGCGACTTTTGAGCTCTTAAACTTAACTCCTTTAGAAAATCTTTTCTAAATTGCTTCCCAAGTAGACATATTTTACATAATTCATCAGGATGTTTGATACAAGACGGTCTTCTCACCATCTCCTTCTTTGAAAGCAATTCTAGTCCTGCGAAATTAAGATGCCCAAATTGAAGATGTCATAGCCAAGTAGTGTCTTTATAGCAAGCTTTAAAACACTTAGTAACATCATTTTGAATATTAAACAAGAATATTTTATTTCTTGACATTGGGACCTTTGCAATCAAATGACTAATATTATCTTTTAAGAAAGGCGTATTTTCTCTTAGGTGAATATCATATCCTTTTTCTGAGAGTTGTCCTAAGCTCAAAATGTTGCTCTTCATATTTGACACAAAGAAAACATTTGAAATAAATTGATATTTTTCATTTTCAAGAGGATAAGAATGTTACCTTTGCCTTTCACGTCAATCTTTGATTCATCTTCGAAAGATATATTGCCACCAATTGATTCATCAAGTTCTATGAACATCATTCTTTTTCCACACATATGATTGCTTGCACCAGTATCTAGATACCACATTATATCTTCACCTCTTTCATTATCTTTGTATGATAGCAATAGAGTGTTATCTTCTTCTCTTCTTTTTTTCATATAGTTTGCTCTTTCATAAACTTTATTCTTCGATTCTCTAGCATAATACCCAAATTTATCACAGTTGTAGCACTTAGCTTAAGATTTATCGCATCTCGAGTTTATGTTCGTGTGCTCTCTTCCACGCCTTTTTGTTGAATTTTCTCCCCTTTCATTGTTGTTGTTAGAAACCCATCCTTGTTCACTAGCACAACCTTGTCCATATTCATGACCTCTTTCACGTTGACTTTTATTGCTAGAGAAGCTTTCATCCTTCTTAGTTGGTTAAAGAGAAGTCTTAAGAAGTTGTTGAGTAATCTCTGCATTAATTTTCTTCTTTTCTTCATGGGCTTGTAATGAACCCAATAGTTGCTCTATCGTCATGACTGATAGATCCTTGGTCTCTTTGATGATGGTTGTAATACTATCAAATCTTGAGTTCAATGATCGAAAACTTTTCTTGATGATAATTACTTCTTCTTTTATAACGATGATCTAACTGAACCCATACCTGAAACTGAACCTAACCAACCCAGAACTGTTCGAGTTAGCTCAGCCCACCCCAAATCATAGGTGATCCAGAACTAAGGGTTCAGACTAGATCAGCCTTTAGAAATCTTAGTCAGATAGCTCTGATTTCCAAAATTGAACCTAAGTCTATAGAAGAATCTTTATTTGACCCTGATTGGATCATTGTCATGCAAGAGGAGTTAGCTCAATTTGAACGTAGTGAAGTCTGGGATTTAGTACCCTTACCTAAAAACAAAAAGTTTATTGAAACCAAATGGGTTTTTTGAAATAAACTTAATGAACAAGGTGAAACAGTAAGAAATAAGGCTAGGCTAGTAGCTAAGGGGTTTAGCCAAGTAGAAGGTCTTGATTATGATGAAACCTATGCCCCTGTAGCTAGACTTGAATCCATTAGAATGCTCTTAAGTTATGCAGCCCATAAGGGATTTAAGCTTTATCAAATGGATGTTAAGTCAGCCTTCCTAAATGGCCTAATTAAAGAAGAGGTTTATGTAGGTCAACCCCCTGGTTTTGAAAGCTTAGAACACCCTGACTATGTCTTTTGACTTAAGAAAGCCCTATATGGACTTAAGCAAGCGCCTAGGGCCTGGTATGAAAGACTGTCTAACTACTTAGTTTCAAAAGGTTTTAACCAAGGCAAAATTGACCCAACACTATTTGTTAAAACCCTAAAAAATGATATTTTTGTAGCCCAAGTATATGTAGATGATATAGTATTTGGCTCAACTAACTCAGAATTTTTACAAGATTTCACAACGATAATGGAAACTGAATTTGAAATGAGTTTAGTAGGTCAATTAACTTTCTTTTTAGGACTACAAATAAAACAGACCAGTGAGGGTACCTTTGTCTGTCAACAAAAATACACAAAAGAACTACTTAGAAAATTTGGAATGGATAATACAAAAGAGATTAAGACACCAATGGCTACCAATCAAACTATAGATAGTGACCCAAAAGGCAAACCTGTTGACCTTAAGTACTATAGAAGTGTTATAGGAAGCCTACTTTACTTAACTGCAAGTCGACCTGATATTCTTTTTGCAGTTAGTATGTGTGCTAGGTATCAAACATGTGCTAAAGAGTCACACCTAACCCTAGTTAAAAGAATATTTAGGTACCTTAAAGGAACAGAAAGATTACGAATTTGGTACCCTAGAACAGCCCAGTTTGAGCTTATTGGATATTCTGACTCAGACTATGCTGGCTGTAAATTAGACAGAAAAAGTACCAGTGGTGGATGTCAACTTCTAGGACCCTCACTAGTTAGTTGGTTTAGTAGAAAACAACACTGTGTTGCCCTATCCACCACTGAAGCTGAGTACATAGCTATGGGTGAGTGTGTAGCCCAACTACTCTGGATGATGCATACCCTAAAGGACCTTCACTTAGATTTTAAACAAGTCAAAATTTTTATAGATAACCTAAGTTCAATCAATTTAACCAAAAACCCAATCCACCACTCTAGGACCAAACATATAGAAATCAAACACCATTTTGTCAGAGATCATGTAAATAAAGGAGAAATTGAACTTAACCATGTTGAATCTAAGTCTAACCTAGCTGATATATTTACCAAACCACTTCCTGAATCTGAATTTAGCAACTTAAGAAGGTTAATAGGAATGTGTGTTATAGACTAGGACTGACTTGATAAGCTTAAGTTAACTTTTGGTTTAACTAATTAAGCTTGTGAGTTTAAAAACATGGATTTTTCAAACTTGTTTTTCAAAAGTTTATTGTCTTTCAAAATTTAACTTAAACACGGACTTTTCAAACTTGTTTTTCAAGAACTTTATTGTCTTTCAAAATTTGATTTTCAAAACTGGCAGACTTAGCCTAAGCTTGACCCCTAGAATTGCATGAACCTATAGATTTAGGTAGCCGCATCTCACAAAACACATTAAGATTAACTTGTTTGTGTTTGCAAAAACATAGAACGGTTGTGAGATGCATAGGATACTGCCTGGACTTCCGAATGCTTCAGTCAGTGCATCACAGTAAGTCTGGGCGTAAAATACCAACATTACAGTGATCAAGTCAAGTAGTCTTGCACTAAAATCTGAGCTAGACATTATTACTTGACTTGACTAACCCAGTGAACACTACTATCATCTAGATAGTTAGTCAGTAACTAGGTTTAGACACATGAAAAGGGACCACAATCATTACTTGGTCCAGGGGGAGCAGAGGTCAAAATACTTTTTCAAAATGTCATTTTTGACAAAACACATTTGAAAATTTTGATAAAAGTTGATAAAGATTGAGAGGGAGTTCCAGCTAATCCCTAAAAATATTTTTTTGATTAAGATTGATATTATATTTTCTGAAAAAAAAATCTTTTTTGAAAGAAAATTTTTTTGAAAGCTAAGTTAATAGATTTAAGACTAGTTTTTTTCTAACACTTAGCCTATATTTCTACTCCCTTAAACTTGTTATGCTTATATCTTTTTTGATGAATGACAAATGGGGAGAGTAGGGTAAAAGGGTTAGAAAATTACAAACAGCATGCTTATTTCACATTTATTTACCTCTGCTTTCTTGTGTGCTGCAACTTTCATACCTATGCTTGTGTTATATTGTTTGCATGTTTATGCAAGTTCATATCTGCTGTTTTTTTCTAACTTTAACCTGAGTTGTCAATACATCAAAAAGGGAGAGATTGTTGGTGCAGTTTGCACTAACGGTCAAACTCGGGTTTTGATGTATGACAAAGTGGTTAAAGTTAGGGTTGTTGGTTTTTAACCTCTTTACTAAGTGTGCAGGGTTGAAAGACTTAGGACCAGACACCAGGCTGAAGTCCAGGATGGTTGAGTCCTGGCGGGAAGTCCAGTTGGGTCCGCGGGACCTGACAACTGGCTGAAGACCAAGTTGGTTGAGACTTGGCAGGAAGACCAGGGTGGTTGAGCCTTGGCAGGAAGTCCTGGTGGGTCAAGAAGTCAAGTAAAGCTGCACAAAGGGTAAGTGAGGTAAGTCACTGGAGGAGCGAACCAGTGAGGACGAGTCCATTTATGGGACTTTAGGCGCGGTCCAATTTAGACCCATTTGGGTGATCTAAGTTGAGGCCTGGTTAGATCCTGGTCTTGGAGACAGAGTCTAATTAACTATGAATATATTTTACTCCAATATATTTGATAACATTATCTTACAGGGTTTGTTTGATATATGGACTAAGCTACAAAACACTTCTTGTGTAAATTAAGTCCTATCCATTTTGTTTAATTACTTAGTTACATCTTATTTAATTATTTATTAATTCATGATCTGTTCGGTGAAGCATGAGGATAGAAGCAAATCTCCTTTGAATTAATTTTTAATTTGCTAAAACTTGTTCACTTCTTGTTAAATTAATTTCTATCCATTTTGTTACATCTTATTTAATTGTTTATTAATTCATAATTTTCGGTGAAGCATGAGGATAGAAACAAAGTCTCCTTTGAATTAATTTTTAATTGAAGCCACGCAGGAGATTGGATTGTGCCGCTTCAAATATTGGATAAGGAGCACACGTGAATAGGATCTGGATGAGACCCAAAAAGCTCGAGAGCCCCTCTATAAAAAGCCTTGTTGTAGAGCTTGAAAAGATATCGAAATATTTTTCTGAAAAAAAAGCTTTCCAAGTGCTCTCTCTTCCAAACTCTCCTGCTGCGGTCCAAGCTACGACGTGTTCACGTTTGATCGCTGCCGGAACTTCAACCCCAACATCTGAGCCCATCTAGGAGATCTTCTAAGTTGTTGGGTAACGCAATTTTTATTTCTTGCATTTAATTACTTGAAAGTGTGGGGTTGTCACACTTTCAATTCTTTTATACTCGCCTACTCTATCGGGGTTTACCGGTAGAGAGTTTTAGTGGATTGCCCAACGGAAAGGTCCGAGGGACCTGGGCCTTCGAGTAGGAGTCGCCGAAGGCTCCGAACGAAGTAAAACTACCTGTGTCGTTTGTATTGGTTTTTCGTTCGTGTTTTATTTTTTTCGCTGTGCACGCTTTTTAAAGCGCTCTAATTTTAAAAAAAAGTCACGTGATTCACCCCCCCTCTCACGTGTATCGATCCTACAACATCTTCATCTTGATACTTCAATTATCATAATCATTCGTCTTGAGTATCAAAACTTGGAAGGATTAAGCTATATATATACCTCTATTAGTCATCCCTCTCTGATATCACTTTGTTGGAAGAAAATGTCTAGGATGAAGAAATGCACTCTATGCAGAAGAGAAAGACAAGGAAACGTTCAACTTGTATTTTTCATTCATCAAAGCTAATATAGTTAAAGGCATATTAATTACACGACTCAAATAACACACTAACTCCATGTTTATCTCCCCACTAACTCTATTAACGCATATGCTATTACCACTAATACCTCATCTATCCATTATTTGCCACCTCATCATCTGCTAACTCCATTTCTATCAAAAACCAAGTTTAATTTTCAAGAATAACCAGTCACCCAACCACCAGCTTGACTCTAATGGTTTCAATTGATGATGAGCCTATATTCTTATATCGCCAACGAGATCGACAAATCTAACAAACACCACAGGAAAATTAAGCCTCAAATTAAGTAGGAAACGTTCTTCAGGCCTTCATCAAAAACCGTAATCCAACCAAAAAAACGGGGGCCTGAAATAGCAGCAGGATAATAAAGAACAAATCTTTGATCTTGATTCAAGGTCGCTAGCTAACCTCAGCAAATGCTAACAGAACGGATGACAAGGCTCTCCAAAAGGGTAGATGCTAAAAGATATATTGTTCGATCAGCATTCACACAATTCACAACCCAAACTGAAGACAACAAATAAAAACAGAGGCGACTGGGCAATAAAAACGAGCTGACAGATTCCCTGAACAGGAACAGGTTACTGGGCAATTTAAGACCTGGAGAAGACTGGTTTGGAGCAGGAAGTTCCTTAATGTATATAATTTCTGACTACTCTTCACAGCAAATGCATGTGGTGGTGGGTACGATTTTATAGTTTCAATGGAATTCAATGACAATTCATTACACTTTTATTATTAGAAGCAGCAGCAAGACAGCAGCTAAAACGATCTATGACAACTTTAGAAGGAAAGTTATAATCTTGTTTTTTACATGGCAAAAGAGCTGAAAGGTGACAAAATTACGTAGCATATACATATATACATCTGCACCTGTGAAAAGGAATAATCATCAACCAAAGACAGACAATTTGGGTTTCAACATTATGCTACGGGAGTATATATATATCCCAACTCAATATATATATTTTATCCATGATACTTTACTTGTAAAATATATTATGTACATCTTTATAATTGATAGTATACATTGGCCATATATTTTTCCCGTTATTTCACTTACTTTTTTCAAATAATAACTCTATCTATATGAAGAGATGGTATATATTGATCATATCGTTCAAATAAAAGTCCCATTATTTCACGTTGCTGAGATGCATATCGTATGATATGCATCTTTGCATGCATGGTGCATGTTAACTCTTACGTTCGCATGCATTAATCTCTACGTACTTTCAGAATATATATAGAGAGTAAGATAGTGTTCGTTCAAACCTCTCTCAGTAATTCCAATCTTGTTACATTGAAATTAAGAAATAAAATTTGAAATGTGATGAAGAATTGAAGAAGGAACATAGCAATTTAATTCCAACAGTGACATTTTATTTCATATAATATATTTAATTCCATCATGTGTGAAGATATGTATATATATATAACAAGTCAGAGCCAGAGAGCACCGGCTTGCTTGAGGAGCGGGACGAGGGAGCCATTGATATGGCTCGACATCACCTCCTCCACCCCTCCTAGCAGCTTCCCGCCGACGAACACCGCCGGAACTCCGGCGGCATTTTTGGCAGAGGACGTGGCGTGATCACCGCCGCCGCCAGTACCCTCAGCGAGGAGGTGGGCGAGAACGGCCTGTATCTCTCCGCCGCCACCGGCCTCGTCGTCGTCGAACTGGTCGAGCTCGTAGACGGTGGGTCCGACGCCCATCCCCAGCAACAGGCGCTTCACCACGTAGCACATGCAGCAGCCGCTAACGCTGAACACCACCACCGCTTTCCCGCTCGCCATCCTCGCCACCCTCTCCAACGGGCTCGCCGCCGCCTCTCCCTCCGCCATCCTCATTTAGTTAACTCGAGAGTTTGCTAGTGATCGAGCAGCGATGTATCATATATATATACAGGGAGGGAGAGAAGACGGCGAGAAAAGGATGAGTGGCTCGTTAGGCGAAGCTCTGCGCAGGCGCGGGTGGCCACTGAAGCTGTGAAGCCCGGCAACCTCTGACCTCGTACGGGAAATAATAAACGGAAGGGAGACCAGAAAAGGAAAAAAGTCCCTAACGGTAATCTAACCGACATTCCGACAACTGCCGTACGTCCTTCTCCGCCGCAGTTTCACCCTCTCCTACTCGGCTAGCTTTTGGAATCACTTCTCGGTTTATCCCGACGATTAATTGAAAATTTTTATGAAATTAAATACAAATTCGATTGTTATCTAGTTGTTCGTTTTTTTTAACCGCACGTACGTACGGCGAGGTACTCACGCAGTTCGTCGCTCCTTTGCTAGCCGTCGGAATCAGCTTCGACGCTGCTGATCCGGTGAGAACATTCTTGAAACGTGACCGCCGGCGGCGGATGAATTGGCTTTATGTTTTATTGGTAATTTATTACCTTTAAAATATTACTGAAATGGTGGCATATTGAGTCAGAGCAAGTAAGGAAGACATGGGGTTCCAGATCACGCCTCGCATGCCATGCTTTATTTATGGAATATTTATCCGGATAAAAATGTTTTGTTTCTAGCAACTTTTAATATAAATCGTGCAATTAACCTGAAGATCGAAAGGTTTTTCTTTTTTTGTTTTTTTTTAAACAAAATTCTTCAGCAATTAGTATCAAAGAAAGGATTTTAATTAACTGAAACATCAATAAAATTAAATATGATTTCTTGAATATATTTCAATTAACCGATATCAAATTAAGATTTAGTTTTCTTATTTTATATAGTCAATTGTAGATTTCATAGTTGAGAAGATTGTATATTTTCTGGTAGGAGTATCAAAAAATAAATTTAATATATCAATGGATCGATTAAAAAAATATCAAATTTGGATTGAGGAATTTCGGATTCTAATCGAATTTAAATTTAGAGTTTTTGGATTGGTTTAATTTTAAATCGGGTTTGGATTCGCTCGAGTTAATTTAAATTTAATATTTAGAGGTGTTTTTAAAGATAAATGAAATTTTATTTTATAAATTAAAATATTTTATGTATATAAATAATATAATATAATATAAAATATTAGGATATGGGTAAAAAATTATTAAAAAATTAGATTGGATGGCTTATTCAGATTCGGGGTTAGAATTATTTATTATTATTATTAATTTTGAATAATCAATCTTTAATAACTCATTCAATCTACTCAGATTGACATCCCTAATGAATATATATATTATATTAGATTTATTTCCACGAAATAAACTGATGGTTAATATATAGGTATTATCATCATAAAATTTGAGGATTAAAATCTGGTAGAGTCAGTATGCCCTCCCTCCCTACGCATTAGCCACAATATCTGCGCAAGTAGTCTTCATAATTTATCCCTCCGTATTAGTCCTGAGACGAATTGATGAAGACGTTGAGAGCGAACGAATCATCTTCTATCACCGTATATTATACCATATTCCCCTTGACAAGCAACATATAAAAAAGAAAAAAATACATGGAACACTGAGAAAAGTCGATATATATATATATATAACTTTTTTTTAATTTACAAGGAATATCTAGGCTTGCGGTTAACTAATCCACTTGGCTGACCCATCTTGCCCTACAGCTTTCAACGAGAGTCTCCACTGATCAATGAGGGTAAATCATAGGACGGAGATACGTGGCAACTTCACCCACTACAAAAATTTCCAGCCTTACCAACGGAATTCCGTCGGTACAAAGCATTCCCGACGGAAAAAATTTTGACAGAAAATTATTCGTCGGGGGGCAATATTTCCGACGGAAATATGGGTCCATCGGCAAAAGAAACGTACCGACGGAATTTTCCTTCAGTCAATACCGATGGAAATACAATCCCGTCGGAAAATACAAAGGCGGGATGAACGAAGAATCCCGACGGAAACTCTGTTTCCGTCGGGAATCTCAGTTCCCGTCGTAAATTTCCGACGGAATCTGAGATTTCGTCGGCGATCTATCGTAAGCCCAGTTCGATATATTTCCGACGGATCTTTATTCCCGTCGGTATTCCGTCGGATCTTTATTCCCGTCGGTATTCCGTCGGATCTTTATTCCCGTCGGTATTCCCTCGGAACGTAATAAAAAAATTTTGATTAATGGTAGAAAAATATTTTGATTGGCAAAAATCCATATGACAAAATAACATAATTTACACAATAAATAATCATTGATAAAAAAATAATATATTACAAACGACTAGTTTGAAAACAATATTTTACAAGTTTCCAAATGCATAGCAATTAAAAAAATACAATAATACATGTTTGCATCCAATCCAAAATACTATAAACATTTGATATATGAAGTTCACTCTCTAAATGTCACAATACAAGTCTACCAGCAGCTGTTTGTCATCCAATCTTCTAACCTTCCATAGCTGTAGTCCATAGCTGACCTTTTTGTTTTTTCTACATAAGCATCAAAACCTGCAGTCCATAGATTTGATGGGTTAACTATTTTATTAAATCCATTTACACACCATATCCTATAATTCTACTTATAATAGTAGTATGTAACTTTGCTAATAGTAGTATGTAACTTTGCGTATTTTCCAGAACATTAAATATATCTAATGAACCTGCGCATACTGCCTTTTCCAGAATAATAAAGTTTAAAATGCGATAGCAAGTGTTGTACTAATTCTTTGAACAATCAAACCAGGAACAGATGATAAAATGTAACAGATTAGATTAATAGAAAGCATATGTGTAGCTTCAACAATATGACAAAGAAGAATATGTCACAATACATGGAAATTATTATGAAAAATCATATAAACAAATGAAACAAATTTGATAGATCAATTTAACCAAATGAAAAAAAACCATTTGAAGCATGTGAAGAAGACATCAGCAACATGCATGGGTTTTAATTAAAGCAGGAACAAAACTTAATGCAACTCATCTCAAACTTATATGATAAGCAGCAAGCAAAAACTAATGATAAGCAGCAAGCAAAAACTAATGATAAGCAGCAAGCAAAAACTAATTAGACCTCTGGCTTTATAACTCACCTGTAAGGATGTCTAGCTGTACCTATCCAGAGTCCTGAAAAATAAAAATATAATTTATTAGAGTGTAAATAATGAATAAATAAATTTAACATAATTGAAATAAAACACATGCCATAGTTTAACATATACCTCAAAAAATTCTACTCATCCATGTCTGTTGGGTCTTGAGTCTCCTGTGACTCAAAACCGTGTTGGGATGGTTGTGTTGGAGTGAAATTAGCTATGACCGCGTTCATATGGTCCACCAAAGCTTTATGCCTCCGTTCGTCCGCCGCTCGCTGCCGCTCCTGATCGGCTATCCAATTATTCATCCGCTGATCCATGGAGGCAATTTGAGAGCGCAGTTCATGATTTTCTTGACGTAAAGACTGCATCTCTGAAGAAGCGGACGAAGAGGCACGACCCCTGGGCGTCCTCACACGATCGAAGGCAACTTTGGCCTATGAGCCAAGCCCGTAGAGGGTGGAGTTTTTTATCCGTCCATCGACAACATCATAGTAAATCTCATTCAGCTGGTCGGTGGACAGTGTATGTGGCTCCCCCCCCCTCTATTGAGGGCTGAGATGCCTCGACCACTCTATTTATAATTTGATCCTGTAAAAAAAAAATTATCGGATTAATATTGAAATTAAATTATCAGATTAATAAAGATAGAAAGAATTAAATATATAATAAAAATAAGAATTGTACGTGTATGGTCTGTGATCGAGAATCTACAAAAGACCCATCTTTCTTCTTATGGGTCTTCAGAAATATCTCCAAACAAGTGGGCTAGCGAGCAAGATCTCGTTCCTATTTATAAAAATTTATTAGAACCAAATTATACGAGTATGATAATTGATAGATATAAAATTTATTTGCATAACTTTGAATTTACTTACCAAGTCCATTGTATGCTCAACAATAGACTTCGATCCAGGTGAATGCCGGGCAGTTCCGGTGCTCGGGCCACCTAGCTCTGTATTTCTATTGGCACGAGCTTTCTCAACATTTTCTTTCCATCTTTCTTCAGCCCAGGTGGCCGTCCATACACCCCAAGTCTCGGCATCAACATATGTCGATCGCGTCGCCTTTTTCCTCAAATAATACATATGGTCACGGTACAACTTGGCACAATAAGAATTCCAAGTAATTTTAAATTCTGCCTCGTGACCGTCCTCCCATGTATATTTTTTCTGCAATACAATTTATTCAAATGAGTTTATTCAAGTATGTATTAGAATAATATGTATTAGAATAGTAAATATATTAAATATACTTACGACAAATTCATTGTAATAAAAAGTTTTCGTCTCCTCGTCTACATGTCTCCATGTAATGCCAGCAGCATAAGCTCTTTCTTTAAATTTGCCAGTAATATAATTGGATACTCGGTGGCCTTCAGGATAAAACCTGCATATAAATTACATTAAATTTTGAAAATTTATAATAACTAAACTTAAATTAATAATAATCATAATTACTTACGATTCTCCAATGACTTTCAGAGTCTTGTAGCCACGGAGTACAACTGGCTGCTGACCTGCCTGCTGCTCGTCCTGCTGCTGTGCCATAATAGTATCTGCACACAAAAATTACTATAGATCATTATAAAGATTGGAGACATGATCATATAAATAAGAGATAAAATGAATACATAACTTACATGATAAACCAAAAAATTTTGTATCCTGCTTTATCAGTAAGATCACATTAATCAATAATAGAATCTTCTAAATATTCATCGCTAGAAACTATTAGTTCAACATTTTCGTCACTGCTAGAAATATCTCCATCATCTATATCCTCGTAGGTGACATTAATATCTACAAGTAATTGGGTTGTAGACTGGAGTTGAGAATCAACTGAATATCTCTCTACATAATCATTTTGCATTGCATCATGATTATGTGAAGTGATGGTGTTCGGCATTTCTATAGTTGACCGAGCCTTCATTCGATTAACAGACATCCATTGACTAGATCTTCGTCTCCTCGTAGGGTATTCAAGATAGAAAACTTGACCCGCTTGTACTCCAAAGATAAACGGTTCAAACTTATTGAACCTTTTGTTCCCATGCACCTCAACTAAATTGTAATTTGGATGTATTCGAGTACCTATTCTTGGAGTCAGATCGTACCATGCCCCAGGGGCGCCGGCGTTCTCCCAGGGCCCCCGGCGTGCCCCCAGGGGCGCCGACGTGCCCCCACGGCCGCCGCCGTGCGCCCCGAGGCCGCAGGGGCACACAGGGGGCACGCCGGCGTGGCCCCAGGCCGCATGGGCACGAAGGGGCACGCCGGCCTGCTCCCAGGGGCGCTGGCGTGCCCCAGGCCGCAGGGGCGCGGTGGCGTGCCCCAAGGGCCGCCGCCGTGCCACCTCGCCCACGTCCGTGGCCCCAGGACCGACGCCGAACCCCTGCGGCGACTCCCCTCGACGGAGAGACGATCGACGGAGGAGAACGATCGACGGAATTGAAAGACGCTTACCGACGAGACGAGGAGAACGATCGACGGCGCCGACAATTGCGAGCGAGGAGGATACGCGTGCGTGTGAGGGAAAAATCGGCTGTGACCTAATTTTACCAAGGGTCACCGACGGAATGCCGACGGATCCTATTCTGTCGATAAAATTTTCGCGCCGAAATATTTAGGCTTTTTCGTTAAGCGTCGAAACCACGTTTCCGACGGAAATCATTGTTCCGTCGGAAATTAAATACAAAATTTTTTCGAAAAAAAATCTACTTCCGACGGAAAACACTGTTCCGTCGGAAGTTTCCGATGGAACAGTGATTTCCGTCGGAACACTTCGTTTTGGCCGGAAGGGATTTTCAATTTATCGACGGGAACAACGGAATTTACCGACGAAAAATTTATTCCGTCAGTAAATTCTGATGGAATCTCAATTCTGTCAGAAAAATACCGACGGAATGAATTTCCGTCGGTAAACCTCAATTTTCTTGTAGTGACCACTAATGATATCGGTACCCGATAGACCGACCACGCAGTAGCCTGTGGCGATTTCTTCCGTTAACATACTCCGCGCTCTACCAGAGAGGAATCAAATCTAGAAAATGAGGAATCATCCAAGTGAGCCATTACCAATTGGGTTGTGTCCGCGGGGAAAATCTGGAGTTTGTTTAGATTTTGGTATTCAGTTAGCTCGTTGGCAAAATCTGGACCCGAAATAAAGGGTAATTTCGTATCCGCTAATTATCAATCTCCGGAATCCGACATCCGAACGGCTGGCGGATCCGGATGCTATTTTTATCGGGTGGGATATCGAGGGATCCAAATTGTCTATCACTGGTATTCGACGCGGTTTGAAAAGCGAATCCGTCGTCGCCTTCGTCGGACAGAGAGACAGAGATGGGTTGCGGTGGGTGTTTCTTGTAGATCTGGCTCTGCCATCGACATGGGATCCAACTCTCCATCTGCAGGTAGGTGATTCTCCGGTTACTTCTTTTTTCTTCTTTTGTTTCCGTTTTCGCTCAGGTAGGTGTTTCCCCTGGTTTTTTTGAAGCCCTTGGCCGAGAATCTTATTAGGGTTTCGATCGATTTGTTTCCTTACGTTGCTCGAGTCTAGTCGTAGGTTTGCATAGTTCATGTATCGATTGTGACTAGGGTAACTCAAATTAAAAGTTGGAATTTTTGTAATTGATTTGTAGGTTTGCATAGTCCCTGTTCGTTTACTATGAAAATTAAATGGATAAACTCCAACAATAATCACTCGTGAGCTTAGCTCGCCAAAATTATGGTGAAGAAAGTTCGTGAATATACTTGGATACACTCTAATCTAAGGTTTCTCTACGTTTTACTCATATAGTTTGTTTAGGCAATGAAAGGATATATAATTGTGATATTGTTAGTGTTTAGTTTTTAAAAAAGTTCCGAGATTCATTTTCATTTTCAAGAAACAAATAAATACGTTTCATTTATTTATTTGATTGAATGTTAGCTAACTAACAAGGATAACTTAAGCTTGGTAAAAGGCTTGTGTTCAGTTCAATATCATCAATTTTTAAATAAACAAACTAGGACATAACCTTTTGAGCTTGATTTATATTGAATTCTAATAAATAAGTTTGAATTCGCTTATAACCTTGAGTTTATCCAATTTGAGCTTTAAGCTATGATTTGATTATTCAACATAATTTCTAATTCTTTAATCGTAAGGTGAAGTGTCGGCAAATGTATTGTCTGCTAGGTATCTCATTGAAATATAATGCTTTAAAAGATTTTGTTGAAAAAATTATTGAAGTGTTGTGATCGTCAATTTCTCCATAATTGATTGACTGATGTAAGCATAGTTAATGCCCACACAAAGCTTTGACAGGAGCAAATATCTTTCCTCCCTGCTTATTTTGGGGTAGATTTATGTAGAATTGTTAGATCCTATGATTAAAATACCTCGCTGAGCTAACTCAGTCCACGAAATCAGGCCTACTTATCCAGGGATTGCGAATTGATGCGTGAACTTTACTGTAACGATCAGATGAGTCGAACATTTTTATTTGCCGTGACTTGTGGTTCACACGTCACTTTGGAGTTCCATCTCCATCGTTCCCTTGCTTGAAGACATTTCAGATAAGGCGCACTTGACTAATGATTCCTCATCTCTGGACCCTTCACCACATTGCTGCATGCTGCGTATCTATAGTTCTGCATAACCCAGATTTAATTGTCCTTGCTCTTCAGCACCAACCAACATCCAATGCTTGGCAGCCCGTGCCCATTTCGCTGTTACCTTTGTGAGGTTTCCCTCATATTGTGTCAACATAGGCTTGTCGCTGGAAAGAAGGAGGTCTTTGCATTATTGCCATCTGGAATGAAGTCCAAGTAGGATAAAAGCACATGACACTCTCCTCCTCTTTGTGAAAACCTAGAAGAGATTACATAGGGACAAAAAAAGGAGAGGAACCAATGCATCCCAAATGCCCCAGAAAAAAACAAACGAGGTTAAGAATTTATGCGATGCAATAGAGAGGTTAAAGAGAAAAAAGTAATGCATGAAAGAGGTGGGAATATGTGATGTTATTTTGAGTTAGATGGTTGACGATGATTTATTTCTACTAGTTTATGTTATTTTTTTCACTTCATTTGCAAGGAATTATATTGAATTTTGTTAAACCTTAGATTCCTGAGCTCACAATCCATCCTATGCTCTGAATCCACAGGCCCTTGTTCAATACTACTATTTTTTTATATACAAATTAAGTGAATCGCCAGCTATATGTTCAATGTTTGAGGTTCTCAACCTTTCTGTATTTTCTTTGTATCCCTAGTTCATAAATGAATTCATTTTTATATGATATTTCTGATCTAAATTTTTGTCAGGTTTTCTTATGTTTTTAGGAATTTGGTCTTCCACAAATTCTGAGTATTACATAACTACTAATGCTAGTTCAGCCACTACTCCCATTCTATTAGGTTTTATTCAGCATTCTAGGGAGGCACCTGTAAAAGCTGGCGATCTACTTTTTTTTCATTTTAATTTTGCACACAAAGTAAGCATATAGTCAAGTCTAGTATACAGAAATTAGATCGAGTTTCATGTGCTCAGTTTTTTTGGGGGCACGCATATAAAGATTTTTGAATTGAATTGCAATTTTTTCCCTTCTGTAGGTGCTCCACCACCAAAACCATGGGAAAGAGCTGGTGATTCATCAGGTCCCGCACCATTTAAGCCGCCATCATCCGGCAACACTAGTGATGTCGTTGAAGCATCTGGCACTGCAAAACCTGGCGAAACTGTTCCAAGTGTTGACAGGAATATTACTACTTCCAATAATACTCTTACAGGACCTGTACCTCCAAGGCCATGGCAGAACTATGGCACCGGCTACGGAGGTACTACGTTTGGAAATTGTTATTTTCAAAATTATTAGTCTTGACGCTGTCATTTCTATTGTAGGTTATGGATCAAATGTATACAATTCCAGCTACGGTTCTGGCATGTATGGCTCCTATGGGGGCTTTGGATCATATGGTGGCCTTTATGGTAACAATATGAACTCGGGCTATGGGAGTTTGTATGGAAGTTCAGGAATGTATGGAGGTGGCATGTACAATAGTGGCCTTGGTGGCCCTATGGGCAGCTATGGTATGGGCATGGGAGGTCCTTATGGTAACCAAGATCCAAATAATCCATTTGGTCCCCCATCATCCCCGCCAAGTTTCTGGATGTCCTTTCTTCGTGTGGTAGATAACTGCAAACTTAATTATTACCAACTTAGAACTCTCTTCTCTCTCTCTTTGATGTGACGTTGTTCTTATCCTACTCACGAAATTAAAATCTATTTTAGATGCAAGGCGTTGTGAATTTCTTCGGTCGAATTTCTATACTCATAGACCAGAATACTCAGGCTTTTCACTTGTTCATGACTGCCCTTCTTCAGGTTAGTTTTCTTTGCCAAATTTGGCTCTATATTTTTTACTTCGCAGAATATTGTTAACCACTTGTTTGACATCTGTAGCTTTTCGACCGGTCTGGAATGCTATATGGCGAGCTCGCAAGATTTGTGTTGAGGATACTAGGCATCCGAACAAAGCCTAAAAAACAGCAGCAACTAGGACCAGGCGACTTTCCTGCCCCTGCTGGCCAGAATTTCGTCGACGGACCTAAAGCTTCCGGCGCATGGGATGGTGTTTGGGCCGGCGACACGAAGGGATCTTCTTAGACAGATGCTAAATTCTTTGAGCTCTATGCGTTTGTAACCTAAATGTTGAATGGTATAACGTGTTTTCCATGTTCATCTATGCACTTAGCGGGGACAGTGTCGGCATGTTACGCTCCCACTAGTGTAATATTTACTTTCATAAAGGAATGACAACGATGTAAAACATGCGTCTCTCTGCTTGTTTGTTCAATAATTTAAAAGATTTTCTTGCTGTAGATCGCAGATTCTTTGAACTTCTTTAAGTAAAAAGTAGTGAAATTGCTCTATCATACTGACACACGACGATTGAAACATCAATCCAACGTGATTTGATCGTGGTAAACGATTTAAGATTTCAAAGTTGTTCCATGTGATTATTGAGAGGAGTGTTAAAAATCGAGTCTAGATTGAAATTTTTGGAGTCAGATTCGGGTTGAAGAGTTTTCGGATTGAGAATTTTCGAATCGGATTCGGATTGACCCGAATATTTAATGAGTTTTTTGAGATTAAATCAAATTTTATTTTTAAAAATTAAGATGTTTTTATGTATATTAATATATAATAATGAAGTATTGAGATAAAAGTAAAAAATTATAAAGAAAATAGTAAAAAAATAGTTTAGATTTGATTTTTCAAATTATTCAGGTTGAATTCGAGTTAATCGGGTTGGTCAGGTTCAAATTCAGATTTAGACGTTTCAGATTAAATTCGGATTTAGATTGGATTCGGATTGAGAGTTTAAAAATATTTTTTTTCTAATCCATTCAAATCCAATCCGATCCACTCGAATGAACACCCTTGATTCAGAGGTATACTGAACTGCCTTGAATGTTAGCATTTTTGCTCTAATAATTAATTAGCCATCGATATCAATTCCTTTTAAATTAATATAGCTAAATTTATCCCGTCGTATTAAATAGTAAAAAAAAAACTATTTTCTGAGTAAAATATTTTCATCGTCAATACAATTACATGTGTTCAAGATTTGATGGAGAACAGAGGTTTGTAGCGTTCATAGAATAAGGCGAGATAGCAAGTGATCTGGACTTCCTCTTCTGGAGAAACCGCTGCAGTGATCGCTTCATCGGAAGCCTAGGGTTCATGAGGAGCTGCTGCTCCACAGACAGAGGCGGCCGCACCGACGAGAATTGATGAAGCAGCTGCTGCGAGGGTGAGGAGTATTCCTTCTTCTCCTTTGCTTGTCTACTCTCCTTCCTCATTTGATCATCCATCTCTTTCGCGGCCATGCAGATGATTGCTCTCGCCTGTTTAATTTCCAATCGTAAATAAATAAATCACTGCAAATTAAAAGTTAAATAAACATATTGAGGAGCACAAACCTGAAGCTCTGTGACGTTGCGGATACAAATCTTGCCATCGTAGAAAATGGTGATCTGTTGATTCCTCTGATGTTGCTGTTGCTGCTGCCTCTCTTCCTGTTGCTCCACTCTGCAAAACCTTGGCGTGCTCGAATGGCGGTCGCCGTCAGCGCTTGCGTTGCCGAGGCGAAGCCGGAGGTCGATCGAGTCGCGACTCATTCTCTTAATTAGCTTATTGCAAGGGATCGAGTTGGAGGATCGTACTTAGCTTGCAAAGGAAGCGATGGAATTGGATATTGCGACGGAGAGGGAGAAGAGTGTGAAGGTGGTTTTATAGGATTGAACAAGTGTGAAAGAAAAGAAAGGTGGCGCGCGCGCGGGAGGTCGTCCGCACGCGGCGACGCCACAACTCCGCGCGCGTGCAACTCGTGCGTGTTTCCACAACAACCACGTTTTGATGCCGCCGCTTTTATCTACAGCTGACAGCCGGTTGGAATTGTAGCTGTAATAGGCTGGAAAAAACCGGGCGCTAGCTAATTCAATGCACGTGCTTTCTTTATTAAAACAGAAATTGTTGCCCCCCTCCCTCCACGATGATGCAGACGTTTCTGTAGCATTCTGAAAATCGGACTGGATCTGTCAATAGAACCGGTTGAATCATGAATCAATCAAATTTTCGATTTGAATTGACTCTAAAAAATTGGCTGTGTTCAAGAATCGGGTACGAATTATTTTGAACCGATCGAAAATTGATAAACCGGACAAATCGAAAAAATCGGACAAACCAGTTTGATTTATTTTATTTTTTATTTTTTATTTTTTTTCTTTTTGTAATTTTACTTTCTTACTAAAAAATAAATATTAAAAAATAAAATATCAAAATCCTAATTTGCTTTCACCTAAAATCTCAAACGAATGAACTTCTTATTTGATTGAATCCAATAATTTTAAACTTGAATTTTTCTTTAAAACTAATTCTTTTTTCAAGAATATCGTGCTGAATTCCTGATAAAAATATATCAATGCTCGACCTAGTTGATCTAATTTTGAAGAAAATAGTTAGGCAAGTTATTAGTTTCATATATTTATATAAATATATATTTTATTATATATCGATTATATCTCGATTGAACCCTCGATTAAACTGGTTGAACTTTTAAATCTCTAAACCCTTATTTCGACCGGTTTGATATCCAATCGGATTTTCAAAACCTTGCGTTTCTCATTTCACATGCATTTACAAATTAAATTCCAATTTTGATGGATTATTTCTCCAACATTTAACAATTAAATTTCAATTTGCATAATTTTTTATTGAATGTGATCTAAAAATGTTAAATTGATGGGATATTTATTATCAATAATAGCGATCGCGTACTTGTATTACACGTGTAATATAATACTAAAAAATATATAAATTTAATCTCACCTAACATTAGAAATTTATTTAGTTAAAATTTAAAATTTTAAAATATAATTTTTAATTTTATACATTATTTTTTAAAATTTTAATTTTGATTAAGATTTGAATTTTTTTAAGATTTATAATTAATGATTTATCTTTTAAATTTGTATTTTTAAGATTTATAATTTTATTTTATGAATTTTTAGAATTAGAAGGATAAAAATTAGAATTACTAATAAGTATTAAAATTATTTTCGATGTGAAAAGAAAATATTAACTTAATTTAATTTTAAATTTTACTAAATTAATTAAGAATTAGTTTATAAAAAATTTCGATTCTAAATTAAATAGTAATTTTTTTAATTTATTTTGATAGTTGATAAAAAAAATTTCAAAGTAATCACCCTTAAACGAAATATCTCATGCCAATAAACAAAAATTGAAATCTGAGTCAGTACGGTTGGTTAGTAAAATAAAATTGAAAAAATAAAAAAAATTCTGATTTTTCCCCTAAACGTCCCATTTTAAATTTTTTATATAAAATTACTTACGTCCCACCTCATATGACAGAATTATCTTATTATTATTATTTTTATTATTATCTCATTTATATCTCCCACTTAAATTCTAAATTATGAAATATAATAATTATTAAATCATAGTTACTATATATATGTATATATATATAATACACTAGTTACGATGCTACAATTATAATAGTTATAATTTATAATTATATTAACTATAATATAAAAAATAATCTTAATAAATGACTATAACAAAGTAGATTAAAATTTTCTTTATAATTGTTATAATACTAAATCGTCATTATTATATTATAAAAAATAACATTATTAAAGAAGACTATAATAAATAGAATTAAAATTCTTTGAAACCTTTACAAAGATTTTATATTTTTTAACACAAACTGAGTCGTTAAAAATTATATATGATAATAAATATAAATTTATATACAAATTTTGATTGGATATATTTATGTCATGTGATTCAATCTAAGTTAAAAATTAAGATTTCTTCAAAATTTATTTAATATTCATATTATCATTATAATTTCATAATTATTATAATATAGTCGATGTAAGATTTAGATGATAAATATATGTGAAAGATAATAATAAAAATAAGAGTGATGATAGGGAGAGTGAATTTGGGAGAGTGAATGAGAGAGTGAATGACGTGGCAGTTATTGTATACACGTCCGATCGACGATCGGACACCACCGGCGGCCTTCGGCCGCCGCCCCGAACCAAACTATACCCTGGGGGGCACGGTGAATCCGTCGGGGAACGCCACAATTGCGATCTCGCATTATTGACCGTCGATTTCGATGGGTTCACCGTTGCCGGCCATCCTGACGAGTTCACCGCCCTCCCAAGGTATAGTTTGATTCGGGACGACAATCAGAGGCCGCCGGTGGTGTCCGATCGTCGATCGGACGTGTATACAATAACTGGACGTCATTCACTCTCCCATTCACTCTCCCAAATTCACTCTACCAATCATTACTCTAAAAATAATACTATAGCATCAGATAATTGAGTAATGGTACGTATGATGTAGGCCAAAAAATTAATATGATTAAATAATAATAATAATAATAATAAACTCTTTAATTTTTGTCCAATGAAATTGTGCCGGTTGTTCGAACCTTTGTGATATATATATAAAAAATGAAATAAGGAACGCCAAAATGTTTATTGTAATTCACATGTTTTATCAGAAAAATCATTTCATGAATAATTAATAGTGGTTAAGTTTGGTAGGAGAGAAAGTTTCCAAAAATGAAGGCAAAAAACGACTCGAGAAGCATCTTTTTTATTTTAATTTGATAATCACATTTGTTGTGTGGGAAATGGAATAAATGGGAAGTGCACGCTATCGATGAGCTGTCGTGTCGGATTGACATCTGTCAAATTTGTTTTCCTTGGGTGGGCTCCGGATCCTCTGTCCCGGGGTTCCGTTCATCGGCGATCGTCGACGAGTCATCCGATCGACGATCGGACATTACTAATGATTTTTGATCGTCGTCCCGAATAAGGCGATATCCTCGGAGAATGGTGAATCGGTCGGAAACGTCGCATTGCAATCTCGTCGGATTCGACGATGAATACGACAACATCACAATTACGGCGATATCCGATGGGTTCATCGTACCCCCAGGATATAATTTTGTTCGGGACGATGACCGAAGGCCGTCGATGGTACCCGATCATTGATCGATTAACTCGCCGATGATCATCAACGAACGGGACAGAGGGACATAGACCGAATCCGGGATAGAGGATCCGGCATCCCTTGGGTGACCTTGACTATTCAGCAAGCAATTTAATAAACTCATCTACTTGAATCGAGACCTCATTTTCCATTTAATTTTTTAAATTAATATTAAATGTTTAATTTTATAAAAATTTTCTATTGATGATTAAAATAAATTAAAATATATTAAAACTTATTTAAATGGTTAATATTCTTAGAATCGCTGGATAAAAAATTCCTACCCTGCAAAGATCAATTTTATTTTCGTTTTTAGTATGTAGGTGTATGGACTAATTAAAGTTTATCTTCTCTTCCTCTTTTCTATATAAATTTGAAATATAAATAATGCATATTTATATGTTGATTTTTAACTACTATACCGCTGCTATGAGAAAAAAAAAGAAAAGTTGTATAGGGAGGCCAGGGATAGTTAAATCATTTGGAACATAATATGCTCTGTCAAAATCTCAAGAAAAAATATGATATTTTATATGAAATAAGTGTTAATTGGAGAAAACTTTCTAATCCCAAACTTATCTTTGTATGCACTCCCCACCTAATAAATTCTTTACTTTTACTCCCTAATGAATTGAGTATAAAAGAGTACAAACTCAGTATAGATTATAAAGATTTGAGTATAAATTGTTTGAGATTGAGTACTAATTTAAGAAATTTGAGTACAAAGTTTCGGTGACCTCTCATATGAAAATCTTGATGTGGTGAGTATAAAAGAGTGAAAACTCAGTATACATTATAAAGATTTGAGTATAAATTGTTTGAGATTGAGTACTAATTCAAAAAATTTGAGTATAAAATTTCGGTGACCCTTTATGCGAAAATCTTGATGTGGTGGATGCGATCTTACATACTCAAATTTCTAAATTTTATACTTAAATTTTTTCAAATAATACTCAATCTAAATCAATTTATACTTAAATTTTGATAATGTATACTGAAATTTTTACTATATACTAAAACAATATATACTCAATTTTTTTTTAAATAATACTCAAATTTCTTAAATTAGTACTCAATCTCAAACAATTTATACTCAAATCTCTACGATTTATACTGAATTTTTACTGTTTTATACTGATAAAAAAATAACACACAAAACTGTTTTGTCAATCCCATCAGGGAGTACATGCAAAGAAATTTTTAATTAGGGAGTGCATGCAAAGCCAAATTTAATGCTGGGGAGTTTTCTCAAATTTTCCCATGAAATAATCTTTGACGGGTTTATTACGCTCTCAGAGTATAATTTGATCTGGGACGGCGACTTCTGACCGTCAATGATATTCAAACGATAATTAAATATGTACATATAAAATATCACGTCGTTATTAAACGTTTCATTAAACTTTTTTATTGTATATCAGAACTCAAATCATTTTGGGCCATGAGACCTCTTTTCTCTTATATTTTTTTCCTCACGCACTAGCTGCCACTTTTTGTGTCATGAGACTCCTTTTCTCTTATATTTTTTTCCCCACGCACTAAGGAGAGGGGAGCTTTTTTTTATTTTTTATTTTTTATTTTTTATTTTTTCTTCGTGGGAGGATGGACGACGCAGAAAGGGACACCTCTATCATGCTCGCCGGCCACACCACCTCCTCCTCCTCCTCCTCCTCCTCCTCCTCCTCCTTCACGTGCGCGCCAATGTCGGCCACGCCTCTTTCTCTGTCGTGCCTGCCAATGCCGACCGCCTCTTGCCAGTTGCCACGCCGTTCCTAGCATAGTTCTCATTTCTTGATTCTCATTTCTTTCTGATGGAACTGATCAATCCAATCAAGTCAAATAATTAACTAAGGGTGCAAACGAATGAACCTATTCATGATTTCCAAACCGACTCAAAAAAATATTTAATTTGTATTTTGAACTTCAAATCGAATACAAATATCACATATATTTTTCAAACTCAAACTTTGAATATTAATATTTTCATACTAGATCCAAAGTACCCAGTTTTGAAACAACAGAATACATAGTAATCTCACCGCCTACATGCGACCATAATTAATACATCCACCAAATTGGTTTAGGAGTAGGATTTCTCCTTCACAGTATATGCACAAAGGACTTCCCAAGGCTGCTGTCCTCTCCCGGGAACAGCAGTCTGATGATTTCAGAGTTCCCAATGCAGATGAGCCAAGAATGAATTGCCTAGAACAATCAGATGATGGCAAAGTTATGCTTCTATCTGACTGTTCAGAGTTCTGGAGGGGGGGAATCAACGATCAGTGATGTTCCCAATCGCCCTCCTCCGGAGCATCCATCTCGTCAGACTTTGAGATCGCAGCAGCCATCACCTGCAGCACCCCACCAGCTGCAGATGCTGCTGATCGTTCCTTGTCCACCATCGACCATGTTGATGTGGGAATGGAAGGGAGATGGATGCACACGTTCGACGTAATGATTGCCATGATCTGCGTGAAGGATGGAGCTTGCAAGGGCTGCATTGTTTTCGCTCTGTCCATTGCCTTCCTTTTTGGTGTTCGCGAAGCGGCCGCCGCAGCCCCACACCCGTCTCATTGCATGAAGATGGCGTGACTCGTGCAAATATGGCTGCAGAATAACAGGACGGAAGCAAGAAGGTTGTGAAGGAGAAGATTATGGAAATAACTATGGATCGATTGACTAAAAGAGAAGATTATATTATGAAAAACTGTTACCTTCCTAACTTTGCTGGTTTTGCTGTCTTTCTCTGCCTTGGCACGGGCTTTGCGGCGACGGAGAATTGCGTGGAATTGCTTTCCATTCACATAAATTAGCCCTTCAGGCATCACTATTGGTAAAGGTACACACCCAATCTGCAATATGAATCTGTAAATTTCTAGTTATAGTAATCGAGAGTTAGTTCAAGTAGTATTCTAAGTGACTGTGTAGATGTAGTAAGAATTTGGTTAATACAATTCTTTGTCGACTCTAGCAAAAGCTAAATAGATAGTGATATTGAACTTATTGATAGTATAATTGGAAAAGTTTTATAATAATACAAACCGCTATATAAATTTGAACCAAAAAAAAAAGAGCGAAGGGAATGGCTGATAGGGATGAAAAAGAAACCTAGTGAGGAAAGGTTTTATGTTAATATAAATGAAATGTAATTTCCATCACAAAAAGTTAAAGGAATGGTTAATTGGGATGAATAAGAGACCTATTGATCCACTTGGTTGATTATTCAATAATGAGAGATTGGCGACGATATCATTCATAGCTTTAAGTATGAATGGAGATTGAGCTGAAATAGAATTCCTGATTGGTGCTTATGAAACGAAACAATAAAAAAGTTATTGTAATACATATGAGACTGTTGAGATTGGATACGTAGCAATCATGATGAATAAGGAAATTAAAATGATAGTATTAACGAGCAAGAAGTGTAGCTTTCCCTATCCATGATACACTGAGAGAGTGGGAGATAATTAGGTTAATATGAAATTGATATGCCAAAAATGTCAAGCAAATTTTACAATACGATAAGTTGAATGAATTAGATTGAAGGCACAAGGAAAGCAAACGAAAGAACAAAGTGAACTCAGCCATGAAACTTTACATGAAGCTTAGATGCAGAATAAATATGTATTTTAGATGCACGGTTCATCAGTATGGTTATGACTTTTGTACTACTTAAAATTTTAGTTTTGGTCCCAAAGTAACAAAACGATTAACTGCTTGTGAAGTTTATGAACATAAATTGATTTTAGCTATATAAGGCTATTTTCAGGAAATCAGGAATAAATAAATAAAGCCAATGTATCAGCTGAGTGATTAACTCGTTTGAAATGCCACAAAGGTCTAGTAATCCAACATTTAAGTAGGATAAATTGATGAACACACTTCACAAAAGAAGGAATTGAAATCCAAAGGAACAAAAAAAGAGGTATAAAATATTTACTAGTCACCAAAATAAGAGAAAAGGAGGACCAACCAATGCTTGAGCTTCATAAGTTAAATAAAGATTAAAGACCATAGCTAGGACAAACCTACATTGGCAAGAGAAAATAAGAATGAAAAATCAAAGCAATAGTAAACTTAAATTAAGTGAGAGCATGACAAACAATGACTTACCACAGTCTGTTCACCAAATCTATGTTCCAAACCACCTGGGTTGTCTGTTGGTAGAGATTGTAGAAAGAAGGGCATCATATGTGCCTGAGTTTTGGTTCCTTCACAATATACTCGGGTCCTAAATAAGCGATGTAAGTGGCCATGTTCACAGTACAAGTACTAATCAATAAAAACTACAATAGAAAAACCAGAAGACATGGTTCATGCTGCTTGAAATCAGTTGCATCACGTACATAGAGTTCACAAGTCACATCACAACCATTGAAACACAATAATTTTAGTATCCTTGATAAAGAAAGTTATTTCACAGTTGTAGTACAGCTAAAATACATGTTTGTGTTCTGCATTAATGGATCTTGACGTGGTTGAAACTTTTCTCACCTATCTGTTATCTCTTATTGATTTGCCAGTTTTTATTTTTGGGAATATCTCTTCACCTTTACAACTCCATCTCATAAAAAATCCTTTAAATACCTTTTCTATGTCTGTTCCTTTTGTTTCATTCTAGAAAGAATTTTGTTTATTGAATTTGCACTAGGTAAAAAATAGGCTGATAAGGTATGCACGTCTTTAAGGAGGACTAGAACTATTAGAGTAGAAGGTGCAAGGGAGCCAAGAGAATACATTAATCAATAAATGAATTTAGTTAATTAGAAAATTAATATTGATGTAACCTTATATAGAGCTTAATGAAGTGATAGATTCATTAAGGAAACACAAATACTTAGGACAAACTCACAGCCTGAGCTTGATGATAATTTGATAGTAATGATAAGAAATTGATGATGATGATTAGCCTAGTGCAGTACATGAAAACTTTGCTCTGATTTTATATTCAATACATTGCAAAATGCCCAATTTTTTTCCTTTTTGGTAACCACAAAGTGTCCACTTACCGCATTGAATGGTATGTTGGACATGAGATTATTACTGTTTGTAGTGGAGGTGACAAGATTAAATCCCAACAATGTTGTTATATGGATTCGATCCCAGCATATTGGCATCACAAATACATAGTTACATCCCTTCTCGTAATTGAGCATCAAAGAAAATTTTACCTTAAAAGTTACAGTTGCAAGGATTTGTACTGCCATTCAATCAGCATACACTTGCATTGTTTCGTAGAATCCAATAAATATTGAAGGAAACACAAATTCAATGTAAAAATGATTGCGGGGGGTTTTAAGTTTGTAGTTTATAAAATCTCTGTAGCAGAATAAGCTTTAAAGAAGGGTTTAAACTTGAAAATAGACAATTGTTTATTCTAGGGTGTAAAGAAATTTGATATCTTTTTAATTTAGAATGAAATGTTTTGGTAGGAGTCTAATAAGATTGGTGTGTTTCCTATGTATTCAATTTGCTTCCTAGTTTGTTTGGGTGAAATCTATTAAAGAGGTGTAATTTTTAATAAATTTATCATCTATCAAGTAATAAAATTCTTCTTTGTTTAATCTCTTTGTTAGATCCTAATCTTGGAGTAACCTTAAAATTGGGTTTTTACAGTTTTTTTCTTTCAGATTTCTTACACTTAGCTATCCTCCTTATCAGTATCATTTATTATGTGAAGCAAAGTCGTGTCCCACCTAAAAACTTCTGTCGTGTTGTTATCAATTCAATCTAATTCACATTTTCAAGTATGAAGATAACAAGCCATGAAGCGAGCTTTATCTACTCAATATTTTCAATTCATAAATTCAGAATGTTACTATGTTCTGCATGCTGACTGTTGCTCTAGTTGAGCTACTTCTTGTCAACTTAATGAAATGGACTTTTGAATAATTATGAAATAGATCTCCTTGACTTTATAATCTAGATCAATAATTAGCAGAATGTTAATTTAGATTAGCAATACCAGTATGGCTTATCATTGGTTGAACTAAGTGTATCCCGAAACAAAAGAAGATGGAGTCATAATGAGATAGTAGAGTAGCATCTTAAATAATCTAGCCTCAAAAGTCATGTAGAACTTTAAAAAATTTCACACAACAAAATTTAGAGATTATGTCACTTAGGCAAGCTTCAATACTTGGCGATTTGGCATCTCAAGTTGAAAGTCAGCCTCAGGAAACACTAAAAAAGTGCATGTTCCAATGACATGATTGAAACAGCAGCAAGAAATAAGATTGAAACAATGAAAATATAACAAGATATTTGCACTAGTCATGCTTAGACTACATAAGAAAATGGCACAGCAAGAAGGTTACCTGGGAATATGGTTAACTTTGGTATTCTATTCCACCCGTTATCTGGGTTTTCTAGCCCTTGCCTTGGATCAATAACATGATTCAATTCTCGTGAGACAGCTGGAAGCTGGTCCACCACATTGGCATGGCCCCAAGATGGAGGCTTCAGCTGGCCGAAAGACTCCCCGTAGAGAGTTTGAGATCCAATCAACAAAGGCACTAGATTTGCATGGGCTGTCTGAGAACCCTCTGTTTGTCTAACTACATGATTCCCGAAGAAAATTGGTGTTTGCATTGTGTTCAATCTCCAAACACAATATCAATCAGAAACTTATTCCATGTCTGTCTCAAACTGTTATTACTGCTTCTCAACTACGACGATCAAACCAATCCTCCATTACCTGCATGCAGCTCGAATCTTGGAGCCTTACACTTCGTGTACAAGTTTACAACGAATCGAAGGGAACTTGAATTTGAAACGACAACTTTGATGCGCGAAACCAAAACTCATGAAATAAATTAAATGACCGATCAGACAAACAACATCAAGCTGATATCTAGCATCAAACAGAGCGAAGAAACGAAATACGCGACAAGGAAGACAAAAAGATAAGTTTCAAGAGATAGTTTTCCAGTTGTTACGGCGAGAACAAAAACAACAAGAAACCAAAAAGGAAAACACAACTCGCAAAGATTTCCAAGATTCAAACTCTCCAACAACCAAAAGACCAGAACCCAAACGGACCACAGACGTATCCACATCCAAATTTCTCTCGCGAAACCCCACTATAGTAAAGAACAAAGCATCCAGCCACCGTAAGAGGGCCGCGAAAACAACTCAAAAGCAGCACCAAGCCAGATAAAAATACCAAAACTTCGGCAGCAAACAAGCAAAGAGATTGAGGCGGCGGCGGCGCTCACACTTGAGCCGGAACCGCCGCCTAAACCGCTTGATCCATCACCGGGTGAAATGGCAGAGACGCCTACGGCGCGGAGTAGGCGGCAAGAACGAGCACCGGAGCCGTCGAGGGGACGAAACCAATCGGAGAATGGATTTTATGCCCAATCTATCCAATAAGCCGTCGGCATTGGGGGAAGAGGAATTCTGACGAGCACAGTGGACGCATGATGGCAGGCGTGTGTTCGTCATCTACCACTCGTTGCTTTGCTATTCGCATTTCGCTCTTTCTTTTTGGTGCTTCGGGTTGCGTCGCCACGTGTGACCAGACAACTTTATTTTCTTTTCGAAAATTTAAAATATTGGATAAGATAACATATGAATCAAAGGTAATTTTGCCCCATTAAAATTTTTTATATGTCATCAAAATAAATCTAAAAACGTTCACGATAAACAATCTAAAAATCTAATATCTTAGAATTTGTATCCTATTGAAGAAAAATTCTATAAAATACATCGTAATTAGAGATCGAATTATAAATATTTAAGATAATAATTAATCGTCCTACCGCTACACCGTGCCCCGGAGCAAAACTGAATGGCACCACCAACTAATTGCTAAAAAACACTTAATAATTTTAAGGACGGATCAATTTATTTTATTTTTTCATTCTATCTCACCCATCAACAATATGTAATTTTAATATCATTCCCCCCCCCTCTCCATGATGTATTAATCTCTTCCATCCTCACCCTCGTTATGAATTGGACTAAGTAGCAAATTACTCTGAAGTGAACGGTTCGATTTCACAGAAGTTTTTCATCGATCATAAAAATAAATCGAGAAGTGTTCACAGTGGGCGATCTAGAAGTCCAACATCCCAAGATTCGCGCCCCATTTAGAAGAAAATTCTTACAAAATATGTCGTAGCTAGGGATTGAACGCGGATACCTAGGATAGGAATTATTAATCATCCTTTCAAATATTTAATCTCCAATTATACCATATTTTATAATTTTTTTTCAAATGAAATGCGAATCCTGAGATACTGAATTTCTGGACCATCCGTCATGAGTACTTTCCGATTTATCCTAGCAGCCGATTAAAAATTTCTCTAGGGTCGGGCCGATCACCCGACATTCGATATTACCCAACCTCGTTAATCATTTTTTTCCATCCTCTCTCTTATCTATCAATTTTATTAATTCAAATTTATTTTTTCAAAACACCAAAATTAGAAAAGATAAAAATAATAATGGATAATATGTTTGAACTCCTTATAGCATTAGAAATCCACGTAACCTGAAATGAATACAATAGGAGCTCTTTAGGTCAATTAATGAGTTTTAAATGGAATCCATTGATGAATATGTCAGACCTTAAGAATATGCTCATATCAGCCCGAGGGACTAAATTGATCATTTCAAATCTAACGTGCATTTCAGTCCACGTTGAGTCTAAAATAATCATTTCATGCCTAATGTGGACCTGAAATGGTGGAATCTTAGCTCTCTAAGTCAATCAATAGATTTTTACCAAAACTTATTAATGGACATATCAAACCTTAGTGATATGTTCATATCAATGGGTTGATATGAATATATCACAGGACTTGATATATCCATCAATGAATTTCGATTAGAATCTATATCTAGTGAGCTCGAATTATACTCATTTTATGTTTGTGAATTTTTGAAGTTGTAAGGAGTATAAATATGTTATTTATTATTATTATTGATTTTTAATAGCGGTGGTGTGTTGAAAAAATAAATTTGAGTCGGATAAAAATTAATAGGTGGAAGAGAAAGAAAGAGAAATTTATTTATTAATAGCGGAGAGAGTAAGAGAATGGTTGAAATGGTACGTGGTTGATAAAAGGATATAATAGAAAAAAACAAAATAAATTAACAATATTTTAATAATTATTAAAGTATAGTATTTTTTATCAATTAAAAAGTTGGGTGTTTTTTTTAATGCGAAATTAATTTACTTTCTTATGCATTTCCCCTTTTTATTAAAATAGTTAGCCTAATTATTAAATCCTATTCAACTTAATTAAATAATGATTAATAATACATTATAATAAAACTAAACATTCATTTTAAAATATTCAACTTTTATTGTGATCCATCCAGTGGCGACGTGGCAGCCACCCGTGAAAAAAGATTAAGGGTTCACTTTGTGTGATGGTGGTAAAAAAGATGATTCGTTCGTTCTCAGCGTCTCTCTTAATTTATCCTAAGATCAATACGGAGGAGGTAAATCACGAGGATTATTAGCTCGAATATTATGGTTAGCGCGTGGGGAGGACGAGCACACTGGCTTTGCTAGGTTTTCATCCTCAAATTTCATGATGGTAATACTCACGTATTAACTATCAATCCATTATGTAAGGATCGATTCACTTTGTGGGATGGATTCTTAGAGTTGAAGTCAAGGACGATAAAAATAATAATAATAATTGTTCCGGAAGTGAACAACGGGCATGACAGATCACCAAAGCACAACCCAGGATGACGAGAAGACGATGTTGGCGTCTGCAAAATTAACACGAGCGTAAAGGGGATGCGCCGGAAGGAGTTCCGGTGGAGTCCTCTCCGACGCTCAAGTTAATTTCGCAGGCGCCAGCGTCCTCTCCTCGTCATCGTCATCCTGAGCTGTGCTTTGGTGATTCGTTATCCTGTCGCTCACTTCCAGAATAAGTTTTGGTGTCGTCTGTGGAAATCTAGTCTAAGCACCAGAAGGAACACTGCGATGGCGGAACCAAAAGGATAACCTATCATTTTGACACGAGAAGAGTTGGACCGCTTAGTCGCCAATGCCGCCAGAGGAGCACTAGAGCAACATCAGATTGAATAAGACACATCTCAATGAGCACCCCGACGCAGGTCGAGATTCCGAGGATGTCTGTTTCGCACAATCGAAACCAAAGATCCGTCTCACCGCCGGGAGCGTCGGTAAAGATAGCCCCTGGGCCCAAGCGAGACTCCATAGGAGAGATGGAGAAGACGCATTCCGCCGCCTCCAGCGTTTTGCGACATGAAGAAGGGCAGGGGAAGAGTGAACCTGTCGGGGTCCTCCTGAAGTCCACATCTACGCCTTTCTCCCAGGACATCATAACAGATCCCATGCCCAAGAAGTTTCATAGTGCGGGAATATCTGATTATGATGGAAAGACGGATCTGGAAGACCACATCTGTAAGTTTGAAAACGTGGTCCTGTTACACCAATATACAGATGGTGTGAAGTGTCGGGTGTTTCTAAACACGATATCTGGAGCCGCACAGAGATGGTTTCAGAGGCTGCCTCAAAACTCAATAAACTCCTTTCTGGAGTTTAAAATTGTCTTTCTATATCACTTCGCCAGCAGTTGGCGATACTAAAAGACGACATTAAACCTTTTTGCCCTAAAGCAGAAAAGCAAGGAGTCGTTGAAGGATTATATCCAACGATTCAATCGATGACGCAGGATGTGCCAAGTGCCTCCTCAGAGATCCTCATCAGCGCTTTCAAGCAAGGGCTTTCCGAAGGAGTTTTCTTCCGATCGCTAGTAAAGAAACCACTGACCAACTTCGATAATTTATTGAGGCGGTCGGTCAAGCATGTTAATGTGGAGGTGGTGCACTACGCCCATCGAAAAGATTCAACAGGAGTCCCTGTCCAAATCTCGGTACGGGTCCGAGAGGAGGGAACCACCTGCTCCTGCCCGAACAAAGGATCCTCGCTTCGGTAAGGATTACTGGAATGACAAGAAGAAGTTGGTGGAAATGGTAGACACCGATGGACCTGCACCGCTAGAAAAGTACTGTGACTTTCATGGCAGTACCACCCACTCCACGGAGGAATGTTACACATTGAGGAAGTGGAGATCCAAGGATGCAGACGCTAAGCCATGCAAAAAGTGGAGCAATTCAGGACATAGACAACATCCGGGGAAGGATAGATCCAGGCACCAGTCCCGGTCGCCCTCGAAAGGAAGAAGCTGGGAGATAGTATCTCACCGGTCTGTCTCCCCGGAGCGAGATCCCGAGAAAGGCAAGGCTTCGGCTCAGGGACCACCATCGGGCCATGTGGGGGTGATATCAGGAGGCCTCACCGGAGGAGATTCCCACCGGGCATGGAAGACTCATACCCGTAGGTTGGAAAGGTACGCCATTGGGATGAATAACGAGAAGCGTCAGGGCCCTGTCATTTCCCTCGGACCTGATGACTTGAAGGATGTTGAAGCCCCTCATGAAGATGCACTAGTAATTTTTGCCCGTATAGTCAATTATGAGATTAAACATATTTTCGTGGATACAGGTAGCTCTGTTAACATCCTGTACAAGGCGCCGCTGGACTAGATGCAAGTCGATGAAGATGAACTACACCCTGTCCCCATACCACTCTTCAGTTTCACTGGTTACCGAGTACAGCCGATGAGACAAATCTCATTGTCCTTGTCGCTGGGGAAGGACACCTTATAAAGAACAAGGAGAATTCCTTTCATGATAGTAGATGCCCCATCGCCATACAATGTCATTTTGGGAAGACCGGTGCTCATCTTATTCCTGGCGGTGGTCTCAGTCTATCACCAGAAGATCAAATTCCCGATGGGAGAGCAGCTGGCTGAAGTTAAAGGAGATTAGTTATCCTCCCGGCAATGTTATAGTGGGGAAGTTAGGACGGAATCTCGCAAAAACCTGAAGACTCACGAGACCTTGCAGATTGATCTGGCCGATCCCGGGCAGGAGAAGGGGCCGAGGAGGAACGCAGGGAGGTCAAGAGTGAGGAAGTATAGATTCATCCCTAACAGGCTGGAGGAATCACAAGAATTACTGCAGATCTTAAGTCATAACTTAGAAGTCGACTAATCATTTGCCTAGTGGATCATCGGGATGTGTTCGCGCGGGCCACCGAAGAAATCAAAGGAGTTCCTCTTGCCTTGGCCACACATCGATTACACATCACTCCAGGAGCCCGATTAGTAAAACAGAGATGAAGACACTTTGCTCCAGAGGCTGACCGAATAATCAGAGAAGACGTGGCAAAATTGTTAAAGGTCGGGCATATTAGAGAAGTCCAATTTTCGACATGGCTGGCGAATGTTGTATTAGTCCCTAAGCTCGGTATAAATGGCGGGTTTGTATTGATTTTCGTAACTTGAATATAACCTGCCTAAAGACTGTTACCCTTTGCCTCGCATTGATCAGCTGGTAGACTCAACTTCCAGTTGTGAATTTATTTCTATGCTCGATGCGTATCAGGTATACCACTAGGTTCCTCTAGCTCGGGAAGACCAAGAGAAAGTAAGCTTCATAATGGCGGATGACACTTACTGTTATAATGTCATGTCATTCGGGTTGCGTAATACGGGAACAACCTATCACCGTATGATGGATAAGGTGTTCCGACACCAGATAGGACGAAATATTGAAATTTATGTGGATGACATCTTGGTCAGGACAGAGAAGGGGAAGAACATGATTGTCGATCTGGAGGAGGCATTTGCCTCCTTGAGGGCCAATAGATTAAAGTTGAACCCTGCTAAGTATTTGTTTGGAGTGAAAATTTGGCAGTTCCTCGGATATATGGTAATGGAAAGAGGAATCGAGGCAAATACCAAGATGGTACATGCTATTATTAATATGTCATCTCCGAGTAGCTTCAAAGAAGTGCAACAGCTTAATGGAAGAATTACTGCCCTATCCTAATTCATATCTCGATCTGCTGCTAGAATTGTCTTTCTTCAAAATTTTGAGGAAAGCAGTAAAGTTCGAATGGGATGACCAATACGAGAAGACTTTTACAGACTTAAAAGTATATCTTTTTGAACTCTACATACTGTACAAGCTGTTGGGAGGGGAGACCCTTTTTGTCTATTTATCTGTAGATAAACAAGTTGTAGGCTCTACGCTTATTCGCGAGGAAGGTAACACTCAATATCCTATCTATTTCTTTGGTTATTTCCTTAAAGAAGTAGAAACTCAATATACTACTCTAGAAAAATTGACATGCACATTAGTATTGGCGGTCCGAAGGCTGAGATCATACTTCTTGGCGCATCCCATCGTTGTACTCACTAACAGTCCACTCGGGCGCGTCCTCACGAATCCAGAGGCTTCGAGACGATTAATCAATTGGACTGCAGAGTTGAGCGAATACAGAATTGAATATCATCCTCGAACGACTATCAAGGCTCAAGCTCTAGCCAACTTCATTATCGAGGCAGCCCCAGTACCTGAAGCAAGAGAAGTATGGAAGATTTACGTTGATGGTTCATCCAATCACAAGTCCAGTGGGGTTGGAGTTTTGATGATTTCCCATAGGGAAGATGTACTACAGTTATCCATCCGACTAAGCCACCCCTTCATCTCTGTCGTTTGTACATATTTTTGCATTCCTTTGTCCCAATTAGCCCCGAACGTCGTCCGTCTGATGTGCGGTTCAGTTACTATTTTTACTTTGTACAAGATTCCCCTTCGGCCTAAATACTTCCATTTCATTTATTACCCCAAGTAGCAAGAGCCGGACGACTTCTTCTTTCAAGTCCGAGCTAAAACTTCTTTTCTGCAAAAACTCCCCTCCTCTAATAAAGGATGGAAGGAGTGTTACTTTTTCGTTAAGACGACTTCGACCTCGAGTTGGCCCACAGCCTGGGTCGAAGATCTTCCTTCCTTTCCTCCTCTCTCCAAATATTATCGAACCTCCGCGGCCTATCAGTTGGCACGGGCCAAGCTTGGCGATAGGCACTTACACGGAGTGCTCCTGCTGAGGGAGGAGATCCTTTCTACTTTCGGCCTCAGCCCCGTGCCGACTCCTCGGCCGGCCCCCGTTGGTAAGTATTGTGATGCTTCTTTGGAACATTTTTTATTTTTGACTGAGCTCCTGTTTTTGCAGTTACGGCAATGTTGGCCGCGGCCTTGATAGAAGGTTTTGGCCTGGATGATGCTGAGATGGAGGCTCAGCTGGCTGCCGAACTACAGGCAAGGGAGGGCGCCCCGACTGAAGCCGCTCCCTCGGGCTCGGCTCCAGCTGCCCTAGTGTCTACGCCGACCGTTACTGTCCCTGAGACAAAACCCTCAGTGGTTAGTGCCCGGCCTTCTACCTCCCGACGGCGCCGCACCCCTCTCCGACTGGGGACTCCGCCCGACTGTCCCCCAGCAAACACCACAAGAAGAAGAAGACGGCTCACGCCTCGGGAGCTCCCTCAACGACCTCCGCCTTGGTTTCGGCTGCTGCCCATACTGTTGCCCCGTCGATCTCCTCAGGCACACCCGATCTGTTGCTGCCAAAGGAACCGGGACTTCCACCAGCCGAGGGCCAAATCAATCGACCAGGGATTCACTTACTGGTGCCCACTCGGTTGGACTGCCGCCTAGCCCTGCTGCAAGGGGAGCTGCCCCCTCGATGCCAGGACCTTCACCTGTACGGGTCGGTGGGCGACCGCTACGTGCAAGGGCTCGAGGGGTCCTATTTTCGGGGGGCTCGCAGTAAGGTCGACGCCTTTTTCCTCAAAGCCACTCAGGTATGCATAGGATCAGTTCCTTCTCTTACCGAGTACTTTGTTTTGTGATCTCAAGATTTGTGTCTTTTTTTTTGTAGTTTTTGGGGGTCATGTCATAGCCTTTCTATGACACTCCTGCCCCACGTCTCGGCACGGGAAAAGGCTGAGAAGAAGGTGGAACTCCTGGAGACTCGCCTCAAACATACGCAACTCGTCTCTAGCGAGTCCACCTTGAGTGACCTGCGAGCCGAGGTCGTAGCCCTTCAAGACCGACTGACTCATTCTGAAGAGCAACTGGAGGCCGCCCACAGCCAGGTCGAGGCGGCGAACCTAGTTGTCACTCAGTCGAATGTTAGGATCTCCACCTTGGAATATAATGAGCGAAAGGCCTAGGCTCTTCAGGTAAAGACCTAGGATAAGCTGACCAAGGCGGAGGCCCATCTCCAGGAGGCGTTCGAAGCCGCTGATTCCTTCAAGGCCCAACTGGAGGCCAAGGGCGCAGAGGCGGTGGCTCAGGCGAAGAGGGCGGAAGAGCTGGTCACCGAGCTAACCTCCAAGGACTAAATGCTGCACGGTCAGAAGGAGGAGCTCGAGCGCCTGAAAGCGGAGAAAGCCGAGTGGGAGGCAGCCTGAGTGGAGCTCGAAGGGCTGCGCTCCTACAAGGAGGAGGAAGCCGGTCGGTGGGACGCTCACAGGGTTGAGTACATCAACTCTGCCAAGTTTAGCAATCAACTTTCTGGGCGGATTCGAGCGATAATGCGGCATCAGCTGTAGAATACACTCAAGCAGCTCAAAGAGGGCGGGAATATAGCCCCAAACCTATCTTCCTCGGTCATCAAATCTGTGAGCTTGGCTGAGGGGATGCCCGATGTGGTCAGCCAACCCTTTAAATAAGGGTCGGGCCTTTTATCTCGTTTTCTTTCCATGTAGAGGTGACTTGCCTTAAATTTTGTAATGCTCGTACCTCTTCAATGTAACTTTTCCTTTTGCTCGAGCTCTCTCGAATGCCACTATCTTCTCTTTCGAATATTAATGGCTTGGTTGTTAGTGGGAGCGACTTGGGTGAGAGAACGATCAATTGACTCGGCTTTGTGAGCGATTGGGCTACACGCTCGAGCGCAAGGGTTTCTAAGTGTTTACCACTCGGGTGAGAGCGCACTTGAGCAACCTGACCTTGCGAGTGCCTGAGTCGAGCATTCGGGCGTAGTAACTTCTGAGTGTAGGCCACTCGGGCGAGCTGACTAAGGGTTGGGCGACCGACCCCAAGCCAAACACTTAAAGTTGCCAGCTCGGGTAGTTCAAAACAACCTCATTGAGTCAGCTGGATTCTGGGGGGCGTGGGGAGCCACACGCCCGCCTCGGGAGTCAGGGTATGGAAGCCATGAAGACTTACCTGCTGATGGGTTACACCGAGGCGAGAGATGGCCCACTCGGTCGGACAGTGCCCAGGGAGCGTGGGTTGTCACGCGCCTGACTAAGAACCGAGCCGAGGGGATCGCGGGAGCACACCCATTTGTAACTTGCGGCAGCGAGGGTTTGGCCACTTGGTCGAATCATGCTCAGGGAGCATGGGCCGCCACGCGTCCGACCGGGAGGCGAGCCAAGGGGCCGTGGGAGCGTGCCCACCCATGATTCACTAGGGGTCTGGATCAGGCCAACCCTTTCCGCCCTGGCCACCTTGAATACGAGTCAATGTCTTTTTGACTGTCCCATCCATCCTATCCGTGATACGAGCTGCCTCGTATCCTTTCTCATAATGATTGCATTAATTGGCGACGACATGTGTCCCAGGGCAAGCGATTCCTCGGGCACTGAAGTGTCAGCCACCGGTTACTGGCGCCTTGGGCGGCGAAACGTTTGCCACCGAGAATGTGCCCGCGCCTCCTTGAGCCTCGGGATTCCCTGGGGATCTAATCGGAGGGCCCCAACTTGATCCCTCCTCTCCCCACAGCTCTCCTTGAACGGCTAGGATTGGTCACCGCCCTCTATATATAGGTGCAAGCCGCAGCTCTCACCATCGCCTTCTCTCTTCCGGTGCCTCTCTGCCGCTTCTATTGTTGTCGATAGTTCCAACACCATCCAGGGGGCGGAGCTGAAGGCGGTCCGGCGTGAACTGAAGGAAGTCCGGGCTTATGCCGAGTCTCAGCGATACGCCCGTAGGTCTTAAGCAATCGTTGTGGGAGGCACTCCCTTTGCTTCTTTCCTTTTTGGTAGAGGTCGAGCCTCGTTTTTGTAATAGGACTACTCTGAATGCAAGTCTTTCTCCTTTATGTCTCTGTACTTGTGTGTTTGACGTTTAAGTGTTGGGGGTCCGGGCGCGAGTGACCCGAGTGGGAAAACAATCGATCAGCTAGGCCTCTCGAGCGCCATGCTTGAACGCGGGGGCTTCTAAGTATTAATCATTCGGGTAATAGCGCAATTGAGCTATTCGGCTTTTGTGAGCGACAGAGTTAAACGCTTGACCATGATAGCTTCTAAGTCCTAGCCACTCGGGCGAGGTCGACAGAGCGTCTAAATACCAGAACTAAGTTGATTGGGTAAAGCTGACAACTCTGGCAGTTCGGAACGCCATTGTTGAATTAGTTCGATTTTGGGGAGCGTGAGTAGCCACGCGACCGGCTTGGGTGTCAGGGTAAGGAAGCCGTGAAGACTTACCTGCTCATAGGCCTCACAAAGACGAGGAATAGGGCACTCGGTCGGATAGTATTTAGGGAGCGTGGGTCGCCGCGCATCCGACTAAGAGCTGAGCCGAAGAGTGGATGGGAGCTAAGCTCAGTTGTAACTCGTACGGAGATGAGAGTCTGGACACTAGCTCAGGCTGATTCTCAGGAGCGTGGGCCGCCACGCGTTCGATCGGAGACCCTGAGCTGAGTGGGTCATGGGTGCTGAGCCCGCTTATAACTTGCTGGCAAGGCAAGAGTCTGGACTCTCGGTCGAGCAAGACTCAGGGAGTGTGGGTCGCCAAGTGTCCGACTAAGAGCCGATCCGAGAGGTGGATGAGTGTGAATCCCGGTTATAACTCGTGAGAACGAAAGTCTGGACACTTGCTCAGGCCGATTCTCAGGAGCGTGGGCCGCCACACTTCCGATCGGAGACACTGAGGAGAGTGGGACACGGGAGCTGAGCCCGCTTATAACTTGCTGGCAAGGCAAGAGTCTGGACTCTCGGCCGAGCAAGACTCAGGGAGCGTGGGCCGCCACGCGTCTGACTGAGAGTCGATCCGAGGGGTGGATGGGAGTGGATCCCGGTTATAACTTGTGAGAACGAGAGTCTGGACACTTGCTCAGGTCGATTCTCAGGAGCGTGGGCCGCCATGTGTCCGATCGAAGACACTGAGCAGAGTGGGGCACGGGAGCTGAGCCCGCTTATAACTTGCTGGCAAGGAAAGAGTCTGGACTCTCGGTCAGGCAAGACTCAGGGAGCGTGGGCCGCCACGCGTCCGACTGAGAGCCGATCCGAGGGGTGGATGGGAGCAGATCCCGGTTATAACTCGTGAGAATGAGAGTCTGGACACTTGCTCAGGCTGATTCTCATGAGCGTGGGCTGCCACGCGTCCGATCGGAGACACTGAGCAAAGTGGGGCACGGGAGCTGAGCTCGCTTATAACTTGTTGGCAAGGCAAGAATCTGGACTCTCAGTCGTGCAAGACTCAGGGAGCGTGGGCCGCCACGCGCCCGACTGAGAGCCGATCTGACGGGTGCATGGGAGCTAAGCCCGCTTATAACTCGTGATGAGACGAGAGTCTGGAACACTGCAAGCTGAGCGAGGACCGCGTCTTTTCACTATCATTGTAGGCAAGTAGTACATTTGTCTTACAATCTTTCACTCAGCCTCTCGATAGGGTTGAAGATGGATCGCGCTCCATGGCCGATCGAGTCTCTTCCCCTGTTCATTTTCTAAGTAATATGCTCCTGAGACGAGCTTCTGAGTGATTTTAAAGGGTCCTCCCCACTGCGGCTCCAGCTTGCTGACATCCCTGACTGGCTTGATTCTTTTTCAGACAAGATCCTCGACGTGGAATGCCCTTGGTAGCACCTTACGATTATATCTTTGCTTCATCTTCTGTCGATATGCAAACATGCGAGCTGCCGCCTTTTCTCGAATTTCCTCGACCAGATCCAACTCTAGGCGCCTCCTTTCTGGATTGTCTTCATCATAAGCTCTTCTCCGATCCGATTCACAACCCACTTTGACCGACACCACAACCTCGCTTCCATAGACCAGCTGGAATGGAGTGTGGCCCATGGTTTCCTTTGGTGTGGTTCGCAGAGCCCATAAGATACTCGACAATTCGTCCACCCATGTTCCTCCAGCATGATCCAGCTTGGTCTTCAACCCCCTCAAGATTTCCCGATTGGCCACATCTGCTTCGCCATTACTCTGGGGGTATGCCACCGAGGTGAAGGCTTGCATAATGTCGTTGGCTGAGCACCATTCCAGTATCTTCCGGACCTGGAATTGTCTTCCATTGTCTAAGACTAGTTTGTGGGGATTCCATACCTACACAGGATGTTCTGCGATAGGAACTTAATGATAGCCTGCTCAATGATGCGTGCCAAGGACTCTGCTTCAATCCATTTGGAAAAATAATTGACTGTCACCAGTAGATACTTCTTCTGAGCCGCGGCAGTCAGAAAGGGTCCAACGATGTCCATGCCCCACTGGTCGAATGGACATGAGACTGTTGAAACCTTCATCATCTCCACGGGTAGATGCGGTAAGCAGTGATGCTTCTGACAGGATAGGCATGTAGCAACCACCTTGTCAGCGCCTTTCTGTAGAGTCGGCCAGTAATAGCCAGCCAGCAGTGCTTTCCGGGCCACGACCCGAGCTCCAGCGTGGCTTCCGCAAACGCCCATGTGAATCTCCCTCACCACATAGTCTGCATCCTCCTCGTCCAGGCACTTGAGTAGAGGCCGAGCGAAGGACCTTTTGTATAATACATCTCCAACCATGGTATACTGAATCGCCCACTTTCTGAGTAGTCGGGCTTCCTCTCGATCGGTCGGAACGACTCCTTCAGTCAGATAGGCGATGAGGGGTGTTCTCCAGTCAGATTCCAACTCTAGCTCAGCATGTCATTTTATATGCATAATCATCAATTCCGGCCCAACTGGTTGGGGAACACCCAGGAGCCGATTGAGCTAGCCAATTTAGCCAACTCATCCGCCCTTAGGTTGCTTTCCCTGGGGATCTTCTAGATCTTCACCTCTTGAAACTCAGCCTTCAGCTTCTCATAGGCTTCTATAAAGGTCTGCAATCGGTCATTGTTGACTTCAAACCACCCGGTGACTTGCTGTGTGACCAGCTGGGAATCAGAGTAGAGTATCACCCGCATGGCCCCCATATGCTTAGCCGCTTGCAATCCGGCTATGAGGGCTTCGTATTCAGCTTCGTTGTTGGTGGCCCGGTACTCCAGTCGGACAGACAAATGCAGTTGTCCCCCCTTAGGGGATACCATCAGGATGCCAATTCCACTGCCCGACCGAGCCGACGAGCCATCCATATAGACTTGCCAAGCTTCCTCAACTTTTTCTGAATGCAGCTCGCTTAAAAAATCTGCTAAGGCCTGTGCTTTGATGGCTGGCCGAGTCTGGTACTGGATGTCGTATTCGCTCAGCTCGGTGGTCATTTGATCAATCAACCGGATGCTTCGGGATTGCAGGCTACTCGACCCAAATTGTTGTTGGTCAGGACCACAATGGGGTGCGCCAAAAAGTAAGGTCGAAGCCTTCGAGCACCTAACAACAGTACGCACGCTAATTTTTCGAGTGTCGTGTAACAACACTCGGCTCCTTTCAGTAGGTGGGCAAAAAAATACGCTGGCTGCTGCTCGGTCCCTTCCTGCCGAACTAAAACTAGACTGACTGAGTCGGCCGAAGCAGCTAAGTACACTGATAAAACCTCCCCCACTTCAGGCTTGGCTAATACTGGCAGCTCGGCGAGGTAAGTCTTCAACTCCTCAAACGCCTTGTCGCAGTCGGCGTCCCACTGAAATTTGGTGGCTTTGTGGAGGGTCTTGAAGAATGGCAGCCCTCACTCGGCCGACCGAGAGATGAACCGGGACAGAGCTGTGATCCGCCCGATGAGGCGCTACGCCTCTCGGAGGTTTCTTGGTGGGGGCATGTCCAGTAGGGCCTTGACTTTGCTTGGATTAGCTTTGATGCCCCGCTTGGTCACGATGTACCCGAGGAACTTTCCACTTCGAGCGCCAAAGAGACACTTAGCAGGGTTCAGTTTGAGCCCGTACTTGCGCAGTGTTTGGCAAGTCTCCTCGACATCAGCTACCATGTCTTCCGCTCGGGCAGACTTGATCAGGATGTCATCCACGTACACTTCAATGTTTCACCCGATTTGAGCTTGGAAGACTTTATTCATCATCCGCTGGTATGTAGCTCCAACATTTTTTAATCCGAACGACATGACGGTGTAGCAGTAGATATCGTCTGCCGTGATGAAGCTGACTTTCTCTTGATCCTCATCGGCTAAGGGTACTTGATGATACCCCTGATACGCGTCCAACATTGAGATGAGTTCACTGTCGACCGTTGAGTCCACCATTTTATCGATCCGGGGTAGGGGATAACAATCCTTTGGGCAGGCCCGGTTAAGGTCCCGGAAGTTGATGCAGACTCTCCACTTATTGTCAGGCTTGGGCACCAACACAACGTTGGCTAACCAAGCTGAGAACTGTACCTCCCGGATGTGGTCGACCTCTAGCAGCTTCTCAATCTTGGCCCGGATCACTCTATTTTGCTCGGTGCTGAAGTCCCGCTTTCTTTGCTTGACGGGCCGAGCATTGGGATATACATGGAGGTGATGCTCCACCACCTCCGGTCGAACGCCTTTCAGCTCTCTGACCGACCAGGCAAGCACGTCCTGGTTTCAAGCCAAGCATTCCAGCAAAGGTTCCCTCAGCTCCTCTGGTAGCCCGGTCGCGATCTTGATTCGGGCCTCCTCCCGGCCGGGAAGAAGTTGGACCTCCTCCTTGTCCTCGCGCATTTCAGCCCATGGCGAGGCTTGAACCATATTACAGTTCGAGAAGAGGGGTGTGGTGCCTTCTGGCTCTCCACCCGGACGTCGTCAACATAACACCTCCGGGCTATTCTCTGGTTACCTCTGACTTCTCCCATCTTGTCCCCGACTGGGAACTTAATCTTGAGGTAGAAGGTGGAGATGACAGCTCGGAATTCGTTGAGGGTCGGACGGGCCAAAATAGCGTTGTAGGCTGATGGGGCATCTACCACCAGGAAAGTGGGCCATTGGGTCCTCTTCAACGGCTCCTCACCCAAAGAAATGGCCAAACGGATCTAACCGATTGGTTGCACTTGGTTCCCCGTGAACCCAAACAACGGGGGCGCCACTAAGTCCAGTTGGGACATCTCTATCTGAAGCTGGTCGAATGCCTTCTTGTACAGTATGTTGACCGAGCTTTCGGTGTCCATGATGGTCCGGTGGACTTGGTAGTTAGCGATGACGACAGTGATAACCAACGCGTCATCATGTGGGACCTCCAGCCCCTGTAGATCTTGGGGGTCGAAGCTGATCTGGGCCCCTGTGCCTGAGCGGCATTCGTGCCGACTTGATGATTCTCTAGTCGGCGAACTTGTGACATCCGTGCATGGTTGGAGTCGCCCTCGGTCGGTCCGCCATTGATGACATGTACTCCGCCCCGGACGACATTTTGCCGATTGACCTGCTCTTCCTCCATCGACTCGGCCTCGGCTCGGTCTTCTTGGGGGAACAAGCTGCGGGCGACTAGGGGGTTTCCTCAGAGTTCTTTGGCTACGGGGTCCACAGCTTGGCCGCCCGAGCCTGAGCCGCGCCCGGGATATGCTTAGCGCTCTCGCCCTAGAGGTGCGGGAGCCCTACCCCTACCGGCCTGCCGACATTCTTCTATGGCGTGAGTGTTGGTTTGGTGGAATGTGCAGTATGACCTCCATCAGGTCGGGAGACACCTTGGCCCACTTGCTACACGTGTTGCTTTTCTCTTTCCACTCGGTCGATGGGTCCGCGTGGGTTGCGGATAGGTCTGCTTGGAGATCGAGCGCTCTGGGTGGGGTTGGGAAGCGCTGCGTTGACCGACTCCTTCTTCCGAGCGGCCTGTTCTTCCTCCACATGGATATATTTGATAGCCTTGCCCAGCAGGCTGTCGAAGTCCTTCGGGGGGTTCCTGATCAGCGAGCGGAAGAAATCCCCCTTTTATAATCCCTGGGAGAATGCGTTGATCAGGACTTCGGGGGTGGCAGTCGGCACGTCCAGTGCCACCCCATTGAATCTTTTGATGTAGGCACGGAGGGATTTATTCGGGCCCTTCTTCAATGCAAATAGATTGAGGCTCGTCTTGTGGTGCCTCCTGCTGCTGGCGAAGTGTTGGAGGAAAACCCTCCTGAGCTCCTCGAAGCTCGTGACCGACCCGTTGGGGAGCCGGTCAAACCATCTCTAGGCAGGGCCAGAGAGTGTTGTCAGGAAGGCTCGGCACTTAATACCTTCCGGGTATTGATAAAGCAAAACAACACTCTCGAACTTCATTAAGTGCTCCTCTAGGTCGGTGATCCCCGTATACTTGGGGATTGTGAAGAAACGGAGATGTCGGAGAACTGGATCTTCCAAGATCCAGGAAAAGAAGGGACTGCGTACCAAGGGGACTGGGGAAGGGTCAGCTGGGGCCTTTCCCTTGTCTGGCCGCGATCCATGTAGTTGGTTGGAGGCTGAGGCTGAGGCCTGCATTGAGTCGTCTTCGTCGCCTCGATCCTGAAAGAAAACTGCTGGGAAGGGAGCGGAACCGCCCTCAGGTCGGACATGCCTTCCTCGACCTGTCAACTATCTGTGCGCCGCCGGCTTGTGGGGTCTGGGTGCCTGGCTGCCAGCCTATGAAGGCCTCTGCGGAGTCTTATGGGCTCGAGCCGCCATCAAGTCCTCGTACTCCTCAGGGGTGACTGTCATCATAACTCGGTTGGGATCTTCCATCTTCTGCTTCCGATCAGGCTAAGTGCCCTCCTTCTAGCGCCAAATTTGATCCTGTCGCGTAGCGAGGTGGAGACCCCAAGAGTGAGATAGTCTCCTGAAGATCACGATTTACTGATGTTGGCCCCGCCGATGCTAACTCCTAATCTGCAGGACAAGGACCGTTAGAACCCGCCGGGAAAAGTCCCCGGCAAGGCACTTCGACGGTCAAGTCAATCCCCGATGGTGGAAGAGCAAGGAAAGCAATAGAACAGTAGTAAAACCCAATTCTTGCGCGTACCTGGGGTGTGCAGAGTGGAGAGGCTTATATAGCCGGGGAAGCTGACAGCTGCTGCCCAGGCTGCCATCTTTTGTCTCGTAGCGAGGACAGGGCAAGCATACCGAGAGGCGGCAGGGTAATGTGTCGCATACCGGAATAAGGAAAAGGACACTGTCAACTTAAGGCTAGCGTCGTCGGGCACTGCTCGGCCTGACATAGAGGTATGTGGTTGTGGTACGGGGGCCAGGATATGGCAGGAAGATCATGGTGTCAGCGGGATACTCGTGATTCGTGCTGGAATGATACCATACTTGAGCCGACCCATACTCCTTCTGCCAGTCCTGTGTCAGGGAGTGATTGTTCTGATGAGTCACGACAATACCTCAAGCGCGAATGCCGACTGGGGCATAGAATGAAGAGGCCGATTGAGGGCCTAGAGCGGTGGTGCCGACTGGGGGCATAGAATGAAGAGGCTGACTGAGGGCCTAGAACGATGGTGCCAATTGGGGGGCATAGAATGAAGAGGCCGACTGAGGGCCTAGAACGATGGTGCCGACTGGGGGCACAGAATGAAGAGGCCGACTGAGGGCCTGAGGTGATGGTACGATTCGGTGATACATTAAGTAAAGCCTCCTCGGGCTCGGGCTTACCCTAGGAGCGTGGGCCATCACGCGCCGGCTGGGAGCCTAACCGAGAGGGGTGCAGGGGCAGGCCCGCGATATTCTGGAGGCTCGGTCAAGCCGATTCTGAGGAACGTGGGTATCCACGCGCCCGATCGGGAACACTAAGCCGAGTGGCGTGCGGGAGCTGACCTGCTCGTAACTTCAGTCCACCTTGAATGGAGACTTCCTCGACTTGGGAACGTTAAGATTCAGGGAGATCGTGAGTTGAGCCTTCTTGGACTCGGGTTTCCCCGACCCAGGCCTTCTTGGGGTCGGGGGCCTTTTGGGGGCTTCCGACCCCCTTAGTCTCGATGATTACCCTTTACCAGGGCCTATCCCTTCTCGTTCTCGAGGGAACTAGGTCGAGTTGCCCGTATAGGCCTTATACCCCATTGGCTCCCGAATCCCACAAATCTATCTCCTACCGACAAAGCGTCAGGCTGCCGGGTCAGGCTACACGTAAACTACCCCGGGATCATGGATGATGATACAATCTATATGAACCGATGAGTAGGGTTGAATGTTGACATCAAATAGATCTCTCCAAAGCAAAATGAGACCTCCATTGCATCAGTCATTATCCACAACAAAGGATCCCTTAAAGTGCATACTACTAATCCACACAGATTTTGTTGAAAAAAAATGATTAACGAAGTTTTTTCAATCTCGGGCGACCGGTCTGATCTCACGGAAGTTTTCCATCGGCCACTAGGGTAAATTGGGAAACATTCACAGTAGGTGATCTAGAAGCTCAGCGTCTCAGGGTTCGCGCCTCATTTGAAAAAAAAATTTATAAATACGCCATAGTTAGGGATCGAACCGTGGATACCTGAGATAACGACTAATCATCCTACCGCTGCATCATAATCCTGGAGGCCACACTTTGGTTTGACATAGAAAAAGTAAAATGGGTTTTATTTTTAGCGACGAGTCGCCACAGGTCACGAATTGCACATTGATTCCCAAGCCCTTATGCATTCCAAATTAAACAGTTCATTGGCACTCGGTGGGGATGCTTCGCAACCTTCATTGATTAAAAACTAATATTAATATTAGAAATAGTCACCAAGCAAACTTTTTTCACCTTCTCTGAGAAATTACACTGCTCTGATATTAGTCGCTTAATTCCAGGCAAAGGCTAAGGGTTTACGAGTTCCATTAAATCGGTAGCTGACAAGCCACGTGCCTGCCTCATCTATTTCTTCGTGCTTGCCTAGGTAATGTTCTGACTCCTTGGGATTGAACTACTAGGCAACACATCATCATTGGGAGACTCGACTCTTCCATCTAACTAGTATTAAGAAAATGCTCTTTTTTTTTAGAGTGAACAAGAAATAGATTGAAATGCATAATTTTCAACTTATATGTTGAGTGACCCGAGTTACTTTTTATGTAGACTGCAGTCTCCTGAGCAGAATTCTCGAGCTGGAATTCTTGAGTAGAATTCCCGAGCTGGAATTCTCGAGTAGAATCTCCCGACCAGTATCTCCCGACCAGACCAAGTCTCCCGACTAGGTCTTCCGAGCAGTATCTCTCGAGCTCCCAAGCAGTATTTCTCGAGCTCCCGACCAGTAGTCGGACGTCTCCCGACCAGTAGTCGGACGTCTCCCGACCAAGAAGTTGCTGAGGTCTGCGCAGCGCAGTTTCCTTGAAACAGATTTGTCCTCTTCCGACGGTGCTTCGAGAATCCGATGGATGTCTGTCTCTCAGGATACAACAGCGAGACCACGGGCACAACGGAGCACTTGTGACTCGTAGCGAACTGAGGAAGTACCTAAACGCTATCAAGGGAGGTCGGGAAGGAGATAGAAGATAATTTCTTCTTTGTGTGTGTTTTGCTCTCGGTCACAACCCGTTTACATAGGCTCAGACTCCCGCAGTAATCAATGACCGAATTAACGTCATTTACTGTCAATTAACAACCCAGATCTAAACGTCCGACAGTTACATTTGAGCAAAAAATTTGACAAAACATTAGTTTATCTGCTTGGAAAAATTGTGTCCCGACCGGTCGGACATTTAACGTGCATAGGTCGTGCACACACACGAGTTCACTTGGTTCAATACAAATCTGGGCCTTGGATTTGCACCCCCCTACGCACCAACGCATGAGAGAGTGTCTCTCCACTTATATTTGTTCACAACTAACATGCTTGTGAAACAATATAAACCAACAATTATGTCTTAAAACGCCCAATGTGGGACTAAAACCCCACTTACAATGGAGTCTCTTTATTCTCCACCTCCCTTTTCATTCACTAGAAACTCCCAATGTGGGACTAAAGTCCCATTCATCAAGGAGCTTCTTTCCTCCATACCTCCCTTTCCATTCATATGATATCCAACAACTATTACACAATAATTCTGAGATTGAAGGGTTCGACCTGTGAACATCCATATTTAACATATAGCTCTCATCCGTCGCACTATTAGCACGGGAAGATGCAGACCCAATCCTAGCAACTAGAGGCAATATTAAAGGCAACGACTCAACTAGCGCCCTTGTGAGATTGATGTTCAGGGGAGCCACTTTGATTCAGTTTACTATCTTTAAAGAACGAGAGGTTTTTCCTATTGCCGCCCATTGGTGAAACTTTAATCCAATTCCCAAAATGTGGTTCAAACCACTGTGTCCTGACAACTTTTGAGTAGCTCTAGTCTCCCACGCGAGTGACAAAAATATGGAAGATGTTTGCAAAGCAAAATGATGCACACTGCTTCCGATGAATCTTCTAGCATAACCCATATCCCTTGCCTCATCGGTTGAGAGATATCCAATACCACTCGAATTCTAGTATATTTCCCCACATACCTCCCATCTTCTCCCGAGTCAATTGTAATCACCTTCCCAATCTACAAGCCTGCATGATGGAGGATAGCTGAGTGCATAAGGGCAAGAGGAATGTTATTGCATTGAACCCAGTCGGAATTTCATCGAAAATCATATCCGATGGTTGTTGTAAACTCTTGAGCGCCTTGAAGACGAGGAGAACTTTGAAGAAAGATTAAGACTCATCTTACATAGCATGTTATCGATTGGCGAATGAGGAGAATTCTAAAAGGAAAAGATTCTCATCAACAATCTCAATATTAATATGCTTTTTTGCCTAAAATATCTTGGGCATCTAAGCTCTAAAATCTTTTCTATTCACCGGGGAAACACCTTCCCCATCAAATTAGATGTTGTTGTGCAAGATTCGTCGCATTCGCCTATTGAACAACTGGTTCTTCCTCGTGACGGATGAGACATTCAACAAATTAACACGTTTTACAAGTTCTTCCGGATCGCAAACCATATTTCTCGGCCCAAGACCTAAAAGAGAGAATTTATACGTTAATAAAATAGCGTCTCTTATTGAAACCCTAGGATGAGAGAGAATTCATATTTGATAAACAGTTTTAGATAAAAATTATTTACTCTGGTATTTATTAAAATCATTCTAATATAGCAATATTTAGTAAATTAATATTAAATAAAATTGTGTAAATTTTTAGCTTTTAATTAAAGTTGAAAAGTTTTAATGAATATTAGAGCAGTTCTAAAATAGAAAAAATTATTATCAAACTGGTTGAAAACGATAAATTTGTGATATTGATGATTTAGTGATGAGATATTTATATTTTTAAATTTATCCAGCTGATTAATAAAAAAATTTTGATTCAAAATAATCCTCTCCAAATTTAATTAGTTTCAAAAGCTGGATTATAAAAAAATAAAAATTTATGATTTCGATGATAATAAATATATAAACAATATGCTTTTTACCCTTTTTCCAATTACATTTATCCCACTTTGAATGACATCTCTTTGCTGACGTCAAGTATTAGACCATTAATTTTGATTACAAATCTTCGAATTTATTCTAAACAGACCGTCCCTTGAAGCATCTTCCACATGAACACAAGGACCAAAGGAAGCCTCTAGAACACCACAATCCAGCCGTCCATCTCAGATCACACGGTCGATGACCTTCCCTATGCCTCCTTCTAGAGTCTTCTTACCGACCTCCAGTGCCATATATTCGCCCCTGGCCCTTTCTACCTCCGCATCGATAGGGTTTCTTGCAATCGCGGCTTTCTCCTCCTCTTCCTCCGTGTGCGTGACCGTGATTAGGCCTTGACGCAGTGGGTATTGTACAGATTGGAGGACGACTAGGCCACTGAGTTTGTGGTTTTTCGCTTCTTTTCGATTTTTGTTTGATCGGTTCAGATTTCGTCGGCAAGATGTTTGGGAGGGCGCCGAAGAAGAGCGATAATACCAGGTACTACGAGGTTCTTGGGGTTCCGAAGACAGCTTCGCAAGATGATCTCAAGAAGGCTTATCGGAAGGCTGCTATCAAGAACCATCCTGATAAGGGAGGCGATCCCGAGAAGGTAAGAATTTGCTGATCTTTCTTTGTAAGTCGACGAGATCTGTGTTTATTTGCATAGAATTTCTTTGTTCTATTAATTATTATTTATTTTGGTCTGCTACTGCTATATGTGCAAATATTCCATCTTTATGCTGTTTTGCTACTAATGTTTATTCGCGAATGAATTAGCTAATATTTTTAACGGTACTTTTCTTGTTTCCCATTCGTGGGGTTATAATTTAGGATTCCCTGAGTGCATAGGCTGAACGTTGTTAAAGTAGATCTGAAAACCAGCGAAAGCTACCTCTTTTACATAGTGGCTTTATGAATAAAAATGTAATTTCTGCATTTGGCTTTTATTCATAGGTTTCAAGGCCATCTAATATGCTTTCTGATCAATCAAGATGAATCATTGTTTTCCTCTAATCTTACTCAAGTTTCCAGTAACAGTTGTTTCGTCTTTGGTTCTTGGATTAAGATTTAGTTTTGTATTAAGATACTGACAATGTGATCAATATTTTAATACTTTCCCCCAAACAAGCAAGCTTGTGATGTAGATTTGTTCTACAATCTCTTTCACGCGTAGATTTCTTAGTTGGAACTTTTAAGGTTGAGTTTGTTCCTATCCTTGGACGTTTCTAGATCATTAGTTGAGGTAGCCAATTCATTTCGCAAATCAGACTGAGGCAATGATGATCTATTATGTTTTTACAGTTCAAGGAGTTGGCCCAGGCTTATGAGGTTCTAAGTGACCCTGAGAAACGTGAAATCTATGATCAGTATGGCGAAGATGCCCTCAAGGAGGGAATGGGTGGTGGCGGAGGCGGCCACAATCCATTTGATATCTTCGAGTCATTTTTTGGAGGGAGTCCTTTTGGAGGTATGCTTGGAGCTCCCTCTCGTTGTTAACAAATAATCCTAAAGTTGGGTGCTATTGTTCCTCAATATTTTGTTACTTCTAACGTGCAGGAGGTGGTAGCAGCCGCGGACGAAGGCAAAGGAGGGGGGATGATGTTGTCCATCCTCTTAAGGTGTCATTGGAAGATCTGTACAATGGAACTTCTAAGAAACTCTCTCTTTCTCGGAATGTCATCTGTCAAAAATGCAACGGGTGAATTGTCTATTATGTAACTTGTGACAATTGCTAATATCACACATTTTTAGCATGACACGGGTGTTTACTCATATTTAATTTCCTGCAGGAAGGGTTCGAAGTCTGGTGCTTCATCGAAGTGCTCTGGTTGTCAAGGTTCTGGCATGAAGGTAACAATTCGGCAGTTGGGGCCTGGCATGATACAACAAATGCAACACCCTTGCAATGAATGTAAAGGGACCGGGGAGACGATCAATGAGAAGGACCGATGTTCAAAATGTAAAGGCGAGAAGGTCGTGCAGGAAAAGAAAGTATTGGAGGTTGTGGTCGAGAAGGGTATGCAGAATGGCCAAAAGATAACCTTCCCTGGGGAGGCAGATGAAGCAGTATGTTCTATTCCCTTTCCTTCAATGGTTCAATTAATCTCTGTTAGAATCTGAACATGCAATGATACTTTATACAAACTTGTTTTTGCAGCCTGAAACAGTGACCGGAGACATTGTGTTTCTTCTTCAACAAAAGGAGCACCCAAAATTCAAGAGAAAGGGAGACGATCTCTTTTATGAGCACACACTATCCCTCACTGAAGCTCTCTGTGGCTTCCAATTTATTTTGACGCACTTGGATAACAGACAATTGCTTATCAAGTCGAATCCCGGTGAAGTTGTAAAGCCTGGTAAGCATTCAAATCTGCAATTAATCTGTTTATATTTGATGGTATTGGTTCGATGCATCCTTAATGCTTGGAAATAATGATTGATGCAGATCAATTCAAAGCAATAAACGAGGAGGGCATGCCTATATACCAGAGGCCCTTCATGAAGGGCAAGCTGTACATCCATTTCAGTGTCGACTTCCCTGATTCATTGACGCCAGATCAGTGCAAAGCTCTCGAGGCAGTGCTACCCCCGAAGCCTGGTGCACAGATGACTGACATGGAGCTAGACGAGTGCGAAGAAACAACATTACACGATGTCAATATTGAGGAAGAAATGCGACGGAAGCAAGCTCAGGCACAGGAAGCCTATGAGGAAGATGACGACGGCCCTGGAGGGGGTGCCCAAAGAGTGCAATGTGCACAGCAATAAGCAGAATACTTGCGAATACTTCTAAAATCTACTGTTGCTTTTTGTTCCTGCTTATGCAATGTACTAAGCAGATTCATGACTATCTACGGGTTTGTTAATGCTTGGATTGGCTTTACATCGCATCATAACTTTTATAGGAGCTTTATTGCTCTTTCAAGCAAAGTCGGATGAAAACCAACTTATTCACTTGAAAGAAATTAAATAACTGAGGATGCAAGATTTAAAGAATCCCAATTAAGTACTAAGCCGTCAAATTCAGCGAATGTTGTGAATCTCATCGTTATCAAGTTAGGACTTGATGTCGACAACAAAGATCTTGCTTTCGACTTTTCTAAAGGAAATGCATTTTCTTTTTGAGAATGGAACTAAAAAGTAAAATGTATATCTATGTACATTCAGGAAGTAAGTAGTAAAGGCTGGTGAAGTGGTGGGAGACACGAAGCTAGTTGACTATGCAAATAGGAAAGATTTAATTAAAACTATGGATTTGGAAATAAAGCAGAGTTTTCTCCTAAGACCATCTCCAATCATAAACATCATTTTAATACTTCTACAATACCAATTTGATATCACTTTAACACCAAATTTTTTTTCCACTCCAACCAAGAGACACCATTTCTTACACTAAAAAGAATATTCCTTAGAATATTCTATTTTTCCATCTTATAATTTATTATTCAACATACATATTAATTTTAACATATATATTAATATGTTAAATATTTTTATTATGATCATAATTATTAATAAAATTAATATTTTTATGGTACATAATCATTAATTTTAATTATGATCGTAATATTTTATTTTTAATTAAAAAAATAAATATTAATACTTTCTTCTTAATTCTGGTAGAAATAATTTATAGACATACTATTATTTAAAGATAATACGTAATCATAAACAATTAAGATAAAATATTTTAAATATTTTCACAAAACATCTAATACTTCATTGAAAATACATTGCACGAAACAACTAACACTTCATTGAAAATACATTTTACAAAATAACTAACACTTCATTGAAAATACATTACACAAAACAACTAACACTTATATATTTTAATTATCAGAATTACCATATTGTTCCCACAAATGCTCAATTAATGCATTTCTAAGGGCAAAGTGAGCATCTCTATTTTTGATACCTTCATATCTAGCAAGAAACTCTTGAAATCGGGTATTGTCATCTAGTGATGTATCAACATTTGCTGGGCTATATGTTATGTATTTTCTATATATGCACTTTGAAATATTAAATGTTTAATTATGTGTTTGTTATAAAATTATCAGTATTATAAATTTTAAAATATTTATGATCTTAGTAATATAACAAATATTTTAAATATTACTTATTTAAGTTAATAACTAATATAAATTTATAATATATAAAATTTACAAAATAAATTCAATTAAATTAAATAATAATAATTTATAATATTTAAGAATATTTTAAATATAAATTTAATATTATAATACATTTAATTAAATCATGCAACACTTATATAAAATATTTTAAATATAAAATTAATATTATAATATATTTAATTAAATACAAATATAATATTATAATATATTTAATAATAAAATAACCACTTGCACCAATTTGGTGCAAGTGAATAGTGCGGCACCATATTGGTGCCGCACTATTCACTTGCACCAAATTGATGCGTTATAGTGTATCCATTGGAGATAAAATGGTGCCTCTCTAACACCATTTTAGTGTAATAGGGTATTGGTTGGAGATGGTCTAAGATACCAACCCCAACAGTAGTATATAATGAATGATATAGAATTTTCAAAGGACAATTGATCAAAAAAAAAATTAATCAGGCTTCTCAACATTCATAAGAAGAACAAGGAAGGCAACAATATATTTCTACATAAACTCCTTACACCGAACAGGGAAATATTGGAATGAGTCCATCACCAACGAGGGTCAGATTAGCAAAATATATTTATACTTTCTTTTGACATAAGCCTTTGAGCTCGTTCTCTCTCTCTTTCATTATTTCTTTAACTAAGTGCACATGTAATATATAGAACATGACATCCAGGGTACCTTGTGAAATCATCTTATATCGCTTCTCGTTGTAATAGGATTGTCCTATGAATAGATTGATAGTAGTACATACGATATTATTATCTTAAAATTTAGAAGTCAAAACTTGACAAAGATGATATGTCTGCCTCTTCTCCCCCCCTTTTATCTCTTCATGTATTAGCTACAGTATCCAAATTAATAATTTTCGTGATTTATCTTCTCCGTATTAGTCCTGAGAAAGGTTGGTGGGGGCGCTGAAATGAGCGAATCGTCTTTTACCACCTAATTACAATAATTTTCATAATTAACGAGTAATTTTGCCCGTATTAAAAGCAATACTATTCCTGTATAAATCTCTATAATCTCAAATTCGAAGAGTACATGAATTAGTTGGGTCATGCAATTCCATTTCTAAGTCTATTTCTATATTTTTAAGCACAAATTAAAATAGAATGATGGATGATGCATGTTGCTTTCAATAATTTCTATATACTTTTAGAGCATGATTCATTTCAATATTTTTTTTATCATAATAAAATATATATATATATATATATAATTTTCTTTTTATTTCAACTATCATTTGGTTTTAGGGGTATGTCTTAAATTATTTATTGATTAATTAAGTAAAAACAATTCATTAATATCCATCATCATCGTTTTGCTTCGTGATAGAGCCGAATAAATCGGCCATGAGATGCGAAGGAAAAAAAACAGCTGCCGGTTTCCGTTGACCTCTTTACGTCCTCTTCCCGTTTCCGTTCTCCTCCTCTTCCCGCCCTCCTCTTCGCGAGTACCAATCCCGGCGCGAGATCACCTCCGATCTGCATTTCCTTCGCAGGATTCGTGGCAAGACAAGGCCATTCTGAATCGGACGGGGGACTTGTCGCCATCTCCCCCTTCGTTTCATTTCGGTTCTTCAAATTTTTGAATCGCCTATTGATGCCTAAAGGAGATTTTTTCGGTTCCTCCTCGTTCTTCTTCATTTGAATCGGGTTGTTAAGGTTGAATGCACATCATTGTTGCAAGATCCAATTTTTATGTGGTCTTGTTTCGAAGTTTCAGCAAAGGTCGGGATTTGATCGAGCTAGGGCGTGGGGTTTTATTTTTCTGGAATCCCACGAGAAGTTCGATCCAATGCTGAAGAGGCATTACTGGGAATATTGATTCTTGAATCAAGATGGGGAATGCGTGTATTGGACCGAGCCTATCGAAAAATGGATTCTTCCAATCATTATCTGCTATTCTTTGGCGTAGCCGAGCAAATCAGGACGCTCTTCCAGCTTCTAATACCAAACCATCTGGCGAGGGTTCCTCAATCTCGCCCTCGCCAGTTACCAAAGGCACCGAAGCGCCCCAACCGCCTAAGATCCATGAAGATGAGCCGAAGCCTGTAAAGGTCCCGCAAGTGGAAGCCAAGCCGGCGCCTAGCAGATCGTCGACGGACCGACCCAACAAGCCCACCCATGTCAAGAGAGCTTCCAGTGTCGCAGGGCTTCAGGCAGATTTCGTATTGAAGCGCCAAACTGAAAATTTGAAGGATCTTTACTGCTTAGGTAGGAAGCTCGGACAGGGACAATTTGGTACTACATATCTCTGCGTAGAGAAGACAACTGGTAAGGAGTTTGCTTGCAAGTCCATTTTGAAAAGAAAATTGACGACGGATGAGGATGTGGAGGATGTAAGGAGAGAAATCCAGATAATGCATCATTTGGCCGGCCATCCAAACGTCATTTCCATCAAGGAGGCTTATGAAGACGCAGTGGCTGTTCATTTTGTCATGGAGCTGTGTGCTGGGGGAGAGCTGTTTGACAGGATCATTCAGAAGGGGCATTACTCAGAAAGAAAGGCAGCAGAGCTCGCAAGAGTCATCCTAGGTGTTGTAGAAACTTGTCATTCAATGGGAGTCATGCATCGCGATTTGAAGCCGGAAAATTTTCTTTTTGTCAACCAAATGGAGGATTCACCTCTTAAGACCATCGATTTTGGATTGTCCATTTTCTTCCGACCAGGTATCTTGTTCTTTGAGCTTTCATCTTGTTAGTTTTGATATGAACTTATGATGCTCGGGGTTCATGTTTGTTTTTTTGTGCTTGTGATTTTGGTCTGAATTGCATATTATTTTTAATCATAAGCAGTTTTGCAGCATCTTTCTTTTTGAATTTTCATGATGAAAATTAGGAATTATCTTAGACCATCAGACATTTTAGTTGATTCATGAAACTTTGATTGGCATCTTGATTGTAGCACTAATCAGGAACTTCAGATACAGGATTCATCAGCTACACATAGTTGGCCATATATGAATTTGATTTGACATCCATGTGGATTTTGATGTTCTAAATCTTTTAAATATTGGATTAGATCATTATATATTTAGAAGAATTGGTAATAAAGCATTTCATGGGAAATTCGAGTGCAACTGTTACAACTTTGGAATTAGACTTTCTGGCATCATAACTGTTGCCTTGGGTAAATACAATGGTACTAATTAAAATAGTCCTCTAGCTTGACTGCTCATATTGTCACTATATTTTATTTGGGATTTATCTCAGCTTGAGTTACAGAGTTTTTACTGTTGTGGTTCCAAATGCAGAATCTCATCTAAGAACATCTAAATGAATCAGACAATTTGAGTATCCTAGATAGCATGAAATTGTTAAAGTATGACTTATCTTGTCGAATGCATGATGACACACAATGATACATTATCAATCTCCTCTAATTTGATGGAGATCTCATCTATGAAAATTTTCTTCCAGTTCACTGATGAGCAAGTTCTCTATTTCAGGAGAGATATTCACGGATGTAGTTGGTAGTCCTTATTATGTTGCTCCTGAAGTCCTAAAAAAGCGTTATGGTCCTGAGGCAGATATTTGGAGTGTTGGGGTCATCATTTATATTCTTCTTAGTGGTGTTCCACCATTTTGGGCTGGTGAAAATTCCTCTCTTGTCTTATGAGTATATTTTACCAAATTTATTCTGTTTGTATATTTACCATATATACACCAATTTGTCTATAATATTCTGCACTAATATCTTCTAAAATGAATATTCAGAAACTGAGCAAGGTATATTTGAAGAGGTTTTACATGGCTCTCTTGATTTTCAGTCAGACCCATGGCCTAGCATCTCTGAAAGTGCCAAAGAACTTGTAAGAAGAATGCTTATTAGGGACCCCAAGAGGCGGTTGAATGCCCATGATGCTTTGCGTAAGTATTTATTATTAGAGCATTAATTTTTTTTAATGTAAAATCATCAACTTGAATTCAAGAGTGATTATTTGCATTTCTCTGTATGATCCTATTGTATCTTTTGCATGTAAACCAACACATCCACATGAAAAACTCTTGCAGTCTGCCAAGCATGGTCAGCGTAGCTCTGTTGTTGGATCTTATTCTCTCTGTTTCATGATTAGCAATACATCCACACAGTTTTGTTATTTTTTTTTTATGAAAGGTAAATATATATCATCAAGTAAATGGTACAAACACCTATGCACCCTATGAATATCTATGCGTTTCTGACGAAGTGTCAGATCCAAGTAGATGCCCTGGGATACTACACATGCGTACCCTCGTGAGCACCAACCAATCCAAAAGAACCACTCCGATGAACCTATTACATGCTATCCTTTCCATGAGTACCAACCTCTCTTTCCATTGACCCTGATGCATTCCACCGTCGCCTTTGCCAGAACCCCTTGCTGCATGCTTCTGTTCATAGCCAAACTGGACCAAAACTGAGACTGATCCTCCTCTGCTTGGAGTGCTATACAGTCAAGCCTTTGCTGAAGCTCAGTACTGCCGCCCCTATTTCTTTGGGAAGCCCTTCCTTCATTGCTTCACCCAAAATGGATCAATCCCGATGTTCACTTTTGGCAAGTGACCAGCCATTACCGGATTTGATACGTCTTTACCGCAGCCGGTACTACGGACTAGATAGGCCTATGGTGGACCCATTCACCCCAATAGGCTTTTTGGCAAAACTTCAGCCATCAACGGATTTGATGTGTCTTTACCGCAGCCGTTACTACGGACTAGATAGACCTATGGTGGGTCTATGCACCCTTGTAGGCTTTTTGGCAAAACCCCAGCCATCATGGCTGGCATGTTAAATGCACCTTTGAGTCTGATTAAGCAAAGATGTCTGGTGATCATCTGTTAGATATTTCATCATATACGATGGAGAGAATGTTGATGCTATGACAACTAAACCCTATTATTGAAACATTTCTATGATGAAGTTAGTTTTCTCCTGGTTTCTTCTCAGGTCATCCATGGGTTCAGATAGACGGAGTGGCTCCTGATAAGCCTCTGGACTCTGCTGTCTTATCTCGGCTGAAGCAATTCTCTGCAATGAACAAGCTGAAAAAGATGGCTATAAGAGTAAGCTTTGAAATTGCTTTGTGGAAAATGTACTACAATTTAATACTGCTAGGATGTTTACTTATGAATGTTTCTTGGACTAATCAACTGACGAAGTTATCATTTAGCTCTGAAAGATTACAGTATTTTCACCAATTTTGGCCATTTCATTACCAACATTACAAAGATTATTTTTCCAAATCGTTCCTATTCTCATTATTATAATCTCAAAAATTCCAATTTTTTTATGCTATGGTATGTTTTTCATCAAACTCCATTTTCTCCAAATCCTGTTATCCAAGATGAGCTTTTGTAGGTAATTGCTAAACAACTTTCAGAGGATGAAATTGCTGGCCTAAAGCAAATGTTTAAGATGATAGACACAGACAATAGTGGACAAATATCATTCGAAGAACTCAAGGCTGGTTTAGAAAGAATTGGTGCTGATCTAAAGGAGTCGGAAATTTATGCACTTATGCAGGCTGTAAGTATTTAAAAAATGCAAGACTTTTCATGGTCTGTAGTGACAATCAGGATTCAGTTAAAGAAACATATTCCTTTCCTGATATCAGCCACAAATGCTGCATTTATCATGATTGTTGAATGCTAAACATATGATAAGATTCTGTTGAATATATAACTCAAAAGTCTTTCTTATCAATTTTTTTTTATTGTGTGTGTGTTTTGGTATTTGAAAATTTTAGGCGGATGTTGATAATAGTGGGACTATTGACTATGGCGAGTTTGTTGCTGCTACTTTGCATCTAAATAAGATAGAGAGGGAGGATCACTTGTTTGCTGCCTTCTCATATTTTGACAAAGATAGGAGTGGCTATATAACACAAGATGAATTGCAACAAGCATGTGAAGAGTTTGGTATCAAAGATGCGAAGCTAGAGGATATGATCAGAGAAGTTGATCAAGATAATGTAAAGCTTATGGCATCTACTATTGTCTCTTGCTGATACAGCTATATTAAGAGAAGAAATTTCTCATTTTTTTCCCTTTCCCTTTTTGCAGGATGGACGCATAGATTACAATGAATTTGTCGCAATGATGCATAAAGGAAATGCCGGATTTGGCAAGAAAGGGATACAGCCTAGTTTCAGTATTGCTTTCCGACCACATTAAATATTAGCTAACAAGGTAGTTTTGGATTTTGTCACTCACACTTGGGTACGGGTGCCCAAATACCTCGTCCCATGTGTTCGATACATTTACATACGATCGATAGGAAAGTCAAGTATTCACTTGGAGTTTCAGTATTCCAAGTGTTTGTATCCGGAATGGGGAAAGATGAAGAATCTAATTACAGAGGACTTCTGGATACTAAGGTTCTTATTCCTTTTGTAATTATCATTTACAGAGTTTAGGAACTGAGTCCCTATGTTGTTGTATCTTAAGGGTGCAAAATAGTTTGGATTTCATTACGATTTACAGTGTGCATTGATACTCCTAGAATTGCAAAGTATGATCGAGTTGTATTTGAATTGTCCAAAAACCAAATTATTTTCTTTATTTATTTTAAGAACATGATCATCAACAGGTCTCCTGATCTTGGTCTCATCACTTATCTCTTTGTTGGTAGCTGATCTCGTATTTGTTTATTCTCTCAGCATTGTCATACTCGATTAGTTTGCATTTATTATTATTTTTTAAAATCTGACTGTAGGAGAATACTAATTGTTTTGTTGCATTTTATTGTTTCCTGCCATTTCTTACTTCTATTATCATTAGAAAAATAGGAATGAAAAAATAGTCCACCAATATTCAAACCAAATTCTCTAGTTTCGTAAATTTATAAATTGAATTATTGCCTGAAATCATGATAAATAATAAAAAAAATATATAGAAGCAGAGTTTAAATTTTTAATTGCATATGGATAGAATCATATTGGATTACAACTGGATACAGTGTGCTCTCTGTGGGAGCAAGGGCTGGCTGCAGAATGAAGACAACATTACAAGATATTCAGCTATGATCAAACTCCAAAAATTTAAGTTCATATTTAATAGCCCATGATTAAATCCTGCTGCTTACTTTCTTACCAATAATTCGTCCACTTCTCAAATTATTAGGCTTGTTCCTCAAAAGCAATCCAAAACAATTAGTCAACTAGTGTATCAAAGAAAACAACTCTCATTATTACGCAAGCAAATGAATAAGAAGGCAATCCTTTGAGACCATTGTCTGGAATTCGACTTTGTATCAAAACAAGTATGATGATGATCAATACAAAAAAAACATTTCCTTTACAAATATGCAAATACAATTCATCCCTCACTGTGAAGGAACAGTTTTATTATCTACACATCGTAGGGGGCCGGTGCATCAAGTTTTTTTTTTTTTTTTTGTTTTTACCTTCAATCTTATTTCATTCTCTGTCTATTGGCAGGTCGCAAACTTAGAACGTTGACCCAACACCCCAAGCAAATTGCATCCCATTTCTAATAATTTACCTGCATTGAATCATTGCAAACATGTCTTAATTAGTCTAAACTGCATAATTAACAAGACAACATAATAGGAAAAGTATCTATTCACCAACTCCATTGAAATGCTAATGTCATTTTCATGAGAAGTTAAAATGTCAGTTTGAAGCAAAAAAAATCAAACTTGGGCGTGTTTTATAAGGCTACCAAAAGATGAAAAATATATGCATTCTAAAACAATGGAGGTGACAAATCAACTAACGCTATGCAAACAATGTAACGTGCTGAAAATGAACAATAGTTGAACAGGTCAAGAACTAACACTCATCTTTCACATCGGTTAACATCCACAAATCACTTTTATGTGGGAAAAAAACAACAAAAGGAAGAAAGCAAAGAGGCGATTTGAAAGAAAGAAAAGTATTCCTTCACCACAAAGCAAAAACTCCACCGACAACTTACACTGATGACTGATATATGCCTTCGACAAGTATAAAGCAGCGAAATAATGCAGATCACATTGGACAGACCATTAGCAAGAATAATTAGACTGCTAATCTTAAAGACTACAACTAATTTAATTTACGATAAATTGTAGTGAATTTAAATGAAGTAAAAATTGTATAAAAAAGGAATCTTGCAGGCATGCGCGCCGGCCGCAGGCGCCGGAAAGGATCACTAGCAATCACCTTGCACAGACAGGTAAAAATGAGAGGAGCACAGTAGTTACCTCTTCTGAGCTTGGCTTTGAGCTTGGACTTGGATTTGACCTGGGCGAGCTCGGCCTTGCGGGCGGCGGGGGAAAGGGGAGTGGCTGGTGGCGTCTCGTCTGGTGGGAAGAGGACTGCATCAATGCCCTGCACGGAGATGCGGCCGTCGGTGTAGATGTCGGGGTCAAATAAGTAGGCTGAGCCCTGGCCAGAGCCGAATTTGACGGAGCCGTCAGCCTCGCGCGCCACCACTTTGTGTGGCAGCCGCAGAGTGTCGTAGCGCACTTTCCCGAACCTTCGCACAGCGTTGTACATACTCTCCTCCGTCTGATACTCTGGGATGAGGTGGTAATACATTATGGCCTCCGGCGCGCCAGGCTCGCTGAGCTGGTCCGCCGTCAACCTCCCCATGGCGTCGTCGCTCGGCGCCAGCACGGTCAGCACGTAGCCCTCCGACACTAACCGGCCCATCTCGACAGCGAGCGACGTAAGGTTAACCAGGATGTCGGCGAACTCGTTGTAGCCACCGTAAAGAAGGAGTGTCTGGATGAAGTCCTTCACTTGGCTCTCTCCATCAAACCAATGCTTGCCGGATCCGGGGCCAGGCGCGGGGGCAGGCGCCAGCGAAGGACCAGGGGCTAGAGCGTCGTAGATAGGGAGCACTGGTGGGGCACCAGGGGGAACCGGCGGCGCCGGCTTTTTGAGGCGATGGGTGCGCGGGTCAACCTCCGGTGCACCGGTAGGAAGCAAAGCAGAAATGGCAGCGAGGCTCCGCCGACGATTGAAGTCCTCCTGCACGGATCTAGGAACCAGCAATCGCTCGATTCCATGGATCACACCATCGGGGCGAATCACCGCGTCCGGGTGCGCCACGGCAGCAAGGCCGACCTTATTATCCTCCAAGAGAAGGTGATCCCCGGCAAGGGTGGGGTGGCGGGCCTGACGCCAGACTCCGGAAGCAATACGGGAGGGGACAACGTGGTAGAGAAGCAGAGTCTGCAAGGAGCGGAGATTGCGGGGCTCCAGGAGGAAGCGCTTGAACTCAGGATCCAGATCACGCTCGAGTGCCTCGTTTCTGGGGGCAAAGATAGTGAGGTTATGGCGGCCAACGGCGGCTTCGAGGGACGGGAGAAGGAGGGCCTTCTCCACCAGCTCCGCCAGCTCAGTGTAGCGTGAGTCGAGAAGGGCAACGAGGACGGAATTGGAGTTTATCTGCCCGGTAGAATTCGACACGCCGGCCAATGTGATGGTAGAGGAGTCAGATCCAGGCGATGCTGGCGAAGAAGACGAGGAGGTCGGTGCAGAACGCACGGCGACGACAGACATGACGTAAAGTAGCAGCAACGCAGTAGCACCTCCAATGGAGGGGCGATCCATGGCGGCGACGACGGCGGAGTAGATCTCTGTGAAACCTCCCTTATCGCCGATTTCTTCCCCTCCGATTAGTGAGCGGACAGAGGAGGCAGAAGAGGGAGGTGAAGAAGAATGTGCGACGGTGGGTAGAAACCGAAAATAAACAATGGGATGCCAAATGAACACGTGGCGCGACGAAACGCAACGTAACAGGCTGGTGCTAGCGGGGTCCTTGGGGTGCGCACAAAAACTTGTCTACTACGTCGAGGTAAATAAATCCATCACCAAAAGTAATGAAAAGACCAATATACCCTCATTATTATTGTTATCTGCGCTCTTCTGCTGCATACTTTATGGTTTAAAGAGTAAATTGACTCGTTCACAATGAAAAATGGACCTGCTACCCGTGAGCTAACGGAAGACGAGCTGTCGTCGTTGCTTGAAGGTCGAAGCCAAGCAGTACCTCAAGCTTTTGCTTGTTTTTGCTCGACGACTCTTATTCCTTTTAAATTTTTTTGTTTAATAAAAGTATTTTAAATTAATTGTTTTAACAAATAGGCAAATAAATAAAGGAGTGAGCACGACGCTTTAACCGCCAATGGAAGCCGCGGTCTTCGTCTGCCGTTTTTAATACGCGTTGGGGGCCACGGCCGAAACCAGGAGTGGACTTCGTGAGTGGGTGCATGATTTGGTGAGATTTCTTTTCCATTTTAATTCTTGCCCTGCTGAGCCTGTTGTATTCGAAGACAATTTCTACCCATCGAACTCCGGGGGCCCATCTTAGTGAAGGCTGATTAAGTGGCCGTAGAAAACGTACAACAATTATTGGCCTGTCAGGTGTCGGTTGCTCTATCTCCCGGCGTTGCTTCAACAGACGAAACCCTCGCGGCTGTTTCATACTCATCAACGATGACTGATAAATCGTTCAATCAATTATCAAATATTATTAATAATTTTTTATTATTATTCCGAATCAAACGAAATCTTAAAATAATGATGAATCAATCAAAATCATCATATTACAATCTTATCGAATTCAATAGTGAATACGACAAAATCATAATTGCGACGATATGTAACGGATTCATCATATCCCTAAGATATAATTTTATTCGGGACGATAATTGAAGATCGCCGATAATATTCGATCAACGATCGGATAACTCGTCGATCATCATCGACGAATAGAATAAATAGAAGGACAGAGATCTACGTGGGAGAGAAGATCTTGGCCTCGTGTTGCTTCAGACTTTAAATCTTCTGAGAATCCAATACTGCCACATCACCATCGCTCAAAATCTGGCAACGCCATGACCTGCCCATTTGGAATCCAGTATCAGAAAGACATTCAGTCTCAGTTTACAGGCCAGAAAATGAATTCATAAATTAAGTTCCAGTTTTTGTTTCAGAATCTGAAGTTGCCATGAAGTTTTTTCGTCTGAAGCCGCCGTAAATTTAACAACGAATCAAGTTTCAGAACAAGAATCAAATTTCCAAAATTGAATGAACTTTAAGAAAGTTAACTCAGAATCTGATCATGTCGCGAGATGGAGTGGAAGCTCTAGGAGTAGGAGATCTGGCACACTCGAGTTGCTTCAGGTAACATGACCGTTAACAAACTCGCCTGGGATTTTTTTCAGTCAGGCACTCCGACATTCAAGTCAGTATCCACAGGATATAATGGAGCAAATAGAAATATGGTGGACGAGATAGCTCGCACGCATACCTGCGGAATGAGGAGTGGAGGGCTTATATAGCCGGGGGAGCTGACAACCCTTGTCTGTGTCGACAAGACAAAGGTGTGGTACCTGTCAACTCGTATGAGAGCACTTGGGAGTACCGCAACAGGGCGCGAGGTGCTCGAGTAGTACGATGATACTGAATGGGCGGACTGACCGCGAAGTGTGTCAGGAATAGGTAAGATGTGTAGTACTCCGACATCAAGGTCGTACCCTGGATATAATGACATAGGGGCGTAGGGACGAGATAGTCCGTACCCCGAGCGCGAACCGGCAGATCCAAGTGTCAAGGACCGGGTCAGATAATGGCTAGTGGAGCGTGGGTCGCCACGCGTCCGCCTGGGAGAGTTGAGGCACAGGATACGCCCTGAGTCGGGAGTTTGTTGGATTATATCTGACTGATTCTGGATATGTGTCAGAGTTCGACCGTCGACTGCCAATCTGGTCCGTGGTTGAGCGCGAGCCAGGAGAGCTTAGGGATCTAGATATGTTCTGGATGGCGTTTCTCAATGGTGATTTTAGTCTATCTGTGAACTTTATGGCAGCTAGAATCAATTCAGAAATAAACAAATATAACAAAGTGAAATTAAGGCTATAGATCACTTGGAATTTGGTATTAAAGAAGATAAACTTTGATTGATTTCAAAGCTGATAAGAACAAAAAGCAGTGAACATATTGTTAGATCAGTATCTATCTGATACATATGGTATGTCATATGTTAAGCTACAAGACTACTTCATTAGTTAGAATGGAATAAAAGTCCACAATACAAATTTAAGTTAGGGGCACCAGCACCATACATAAAGACAGATCACGATACAAGTTATTTTCACAGACAATTACCAACTGTTATTGCTTTCTTATAAAAAAAGTGATACTGGTTTGCAAATTTGAATATGAGAAGTATCAAAGGCCTGAAAACTATACAACATGAGAAGCACTTGGAAAAACTCATCTAAAAAGTACAAGCAGTAGGAGATTCTGTAGTAATTAAGACCTGGTGAGGCACTTGGTGTCAATGTTGGTGATGCTTCAAAATGCTGCTCATCTACAAATCTGCACACACAATATATGAAAATGAACTGATATTTATGCTTTCCAGTAACACTTCCACGCACATTCATCTATTCTACATTTATGTTTTCAGTTCTTAATTCTGATCATAGGTTTGCAGATACAATTTTTTTGCTTTTTCAACAGAAAAATGCAGCTAATAATGTGATCCCAAGACACCAGAATACCAGATTGGAGTGCTTTTACATTTCAGTTAAGAAAATAATACAAAACAGATCAAAGCACACACTTCTCAATAACTGGTTCAAACTGAGTTAATGATGCACAAACATTTAAGAAATATATCTACACGTCCGCACATACTTAGATCAACTATAAATGAGCTATATGCCTGCTTTACTGTTACAGCATTCCGCACATCATGTGCTAATGAACATCATTAACCAAGAAGAACGGAAGTACGTTGTGAACATATCAGTCTTAAAACAGAACTTTTCATTGCTAATTGAACACAATCTGGAAGTTCATAACTTTTCCATATTATAATTTGGTTCTTGAAAATATTCATAAAAATTTCATTTCCAGACTTGAACTCTGTGAGTTCCTGCAACTAAATAGGAACGAAACAAAATCTTCTTAGGCTTCAAACACCAACTAGTAAAAGGCTCTTAGTTGAGCTATTTTCTTTCTGTCCAATGTTGCATTTATTCCATCAATTTGTTGTATTATTGTTTCCCTTATCTCCGCTGCAACAATAGTAGTGTGGCAACTTAACTCGCCCACAACTCCTGCATGGGTACATAATCAATCACATTCAGTGGGAAAAAAATGACAACATTATTGAAACTCAAACAAAATCACCAATGGTCATCCTAAAAGAAATAAATCCACATTAGCACCAATTTCCCTGTCTGGGTAAAAATAGCACATACAAAATGCATGACAAGAAGTAAAATAACCAAGAATATTTCAACTTGAAACAAAACAAGCAGTCAGAACCCATCAACAAAAATTAATCATAAGATTTACAAGTTATTAACATAATCCACAATTGATGAAATCTTCAAAGTTTAACAAAACAAAAAGTTATTGGCACGGTCTTTGAACTGGAATTATCATACTGCCCCCACCAAGCTATCAAGAGATACTCCTATCAGCTTTAGGGATGCTTTCTGATAGACAAAAGTAACAAAAAAAAAAAGAAAATTTAAGACGTTGAAAAGTCAAATTTCTTAGTATTCCTATGGGTTACCTCATTAGAGTTACTGAATCGACAAATAGTAACTTGCATCTATAATTGCTAAATTCATGAAAATGTGTTAATAACATAACACAAATGATCTTACTTGCAACGAACGATCACTGGAATAGGTTTTAGGGCCTTGGGTCCATTCCGAAGTCCTCTTTTATGAGGAGAAACCTGTTTGCAAACATCATAGTTAGAGGCTGCCATTACGCCTTATGATATCAGATTGAGAAAGTACAACGAAGCAGCCAAATTGTTGAAGTCACAACAAAAAGAAATCAACATAAAAAAGGAGTCTCGAAAGCCAGATAAAAACATCAAAATAAAGTGGAATTTTTTCTGAAAGATGATAAAATACCTCTTTTATCAAGTAATTGACACTTAAATGTTTTATTTTCCTAAGCTTGACATCAAACAGATAATTATAAAGTGAGTCATTAGCAACGGCAATGGACCAGAAAAACCAAAAAAAAATTATAGCAAAATGATAAATCACAGTATAACACACATAAATAAACCCATAAAACTCCAAAATCATAAGCAGACTAATCGATCAAGTGTGGAAGGCAAGAACACAGATACGAAAGTAAGAGGAGAGAACAATGACTGCACCTTTTTTTTGGGAACGGCCATGAGCTCCATGGAGCCAGGAGAAGAAAAACCAGTGAGAGGCCCCGCCCCTACTGACGATTCCGGAATGAGAAGCCTGTCGAAGGACACGGAAGGAAGAAAAGGTCGAGGTACACGAGCGAGATGGGACGACGCCCGCCGAAGCAACTCTGTCGCCGCCATCATAGACATTGCTGGGCAGTCGTTAGGGTTTATCCTTCGGGACGAAGAAGACTGCCTGTGATGATGGGTAGAGCCTAAAACTAATCACCAAATGATGCACGTGAGTCGGTAAAAAAAGCTCATCATCTTGTTGATATTCAGAACCTGGCCCATCTATCTATCCCAGGCCCCGGGCCCAGGCCGCAAATAGTAAGGCTAAGCCTGTCAGACTAAAGTCGGCCCAAGTAGCATTTTCTTTTATGGCATATTTTCCATAACGCACTTGAATATTGGTATAAAGTTTTGGACAATTACATAATAATAATAATAATTATTATTATTATTTAAAAAAACAAGTAGGATAAAAAAATACAATAAATGAATAAACAAACATTACCATTATCTCATTAACTTTTCATCCTAACCACTGACTTGCAAGTATTAATCCACTAACTCTATACAATAAATATTAATTACTAACTCCAAATATTATTCCAATTACTACTTGCCAATATATATTATAGATTGTATGAATAAGAATAATTATAACTTTTGGTATTGGTAAACTTATTAACTAATATAGACAGAGGTGAACTATTGTTTGCTCATTTTTCTTTCTGAAACTATTATCTAAGGACTTTAAGTACATATTTATTTCTGATTTTTTTTTTGTTATCTTTAACCAATTTGTTGTTATAGATTAGTTAATTCAGGTGAGCCAGGAAAGTTGTTTCATTTTGATATTTGTTTAGTTAAAGTTTCCTGAGAAATCGGTTTAAAATGATACTATTATTATGCAAAAAGGTTATACTGACACTCAATATTATCAGTCTCATAGTTATATATAAAGAGGTAAATAGACAATTAAATAGGTTATTACATGAGAAGTATTTCTCCTAATTTCATCATAAATCGATCATTGTTTCATTTTACAATTCTATCGTATGGTAACAACTCAGCGAGGTAAAATGATGGCCATTATTGAGCGAACTAATCGGAAACCGCAATGAAACTAATCAAAACTCCTATTCCAGATGTCGTGCAGTTCCAGATTTATCCGGTGGGGGAGTTTTTCTTAGGGTTGGATCGGTCACCTTCACGACTAAGTTAATTCTGGATATTTGGATTATAAAAAAATACACTCCTATTTCAGATATCCCCAGAGCACGGTGCGACGGTAAAGGTAGGAAGAACTCTCATATAACGAGGGTTTGAATCTCTCATAGGGCATATCATATGTATGCAGTATTCGAATTGTTGGTGCAATCGTCCTCGGGTTAAGGTTGACCAGTTTGACTAAGTTCGGTTGGCTCGAGTTTGAGTTTCAATGTTTGAACAATGTGTTATGACATGTCAAGTGGGTCAAGGTTGACCAGAGACTTAACTGGTGAAGTCCAAACTCGAATGTTAGGCACGAAAAAAGTCTTAGTGAGACTAGACAAACCTAGTTAGGAAATAGGTTAAGTCCAAGGTGTGTTAGCTGGGAGTTAAACACTTGGCACCAGTAAAAGACCTAGTGGGACTAGGCAAATTTAGTTGGAAACTAGGTTAAGACTAAGGTGGGTGAACTAGGAGTTAAACACTTGGCACAAGTGAAGTCCTAGTGGACTAGACAAACCTAGTTAGGAACTAGGTTAAGATCAAGGTGTGTGTGATGGGAGCTAAACATTTGGCACGAGAAAAGTCCTAGTTGGGAACTAGGCAAGGAAAAATCCAAGTTGGTCAAGGGTTGACCAAACACTTGCAAAGGAACCCTAGACTTGTGTTAGACAAGTTATGCATGGGCAATCGATTCGCACTTCATCAATCGATCTGGTGATTGATTGGGGAGTTGTTTCTCACAAACAGAAAGGTTGAGAATTGATTGAGCAATTGATTAATCGTTCCCAATCGATTGGGAGGCTAAAGCTGCGAAATCACAGAAGGTACCGGGATCGATTGGGCAATCAATTCTAGCATCTCCAATCGATTGAGTCAGGTTTGTTGTGAAGAAACAATGAGGTAGGGAATCGATTGGCCAATCGATTCTGTCCAAGTCAATCGATCCAGTAATCGATTAGGTGTTCTTTTTCACGAACAGAAAGCTTTTGAGTCTATCGGTAATCAATTGGGAGCTTCCGAATCGATTAGTATGGCTCACCAATTGATTAGGATTTGAAAAAGAGTCGCTTTTGCAGGTGCAACGTTCTACAGGTGAAAAAAAAGGTTACTGTGCTTGGATTGAATCCAGGCATCTCAAGTCTACAGGGGTGCACAGCAAATGGTCCCCACATAGAAAATTTTTCGAAAAGGTTTTAGAATTTTCGGGACAGAGGATGAAGTTTTAGGAGATTAATTAGTTGGAAATCAAAACTATGAAGAGTTGGGTTGGAATGACAGAAAGTTTGAGGGTTTGGGTGCTTATAACCTTAAACTTAAGGGCTTCAGGTGGATTATTATGAGTTGAGGGCTAAATCGCAAAACCCACCACACTTAAAGCATTTTCCCTTTCCTTTCTTCCTCCCATCAATCGCGACACCACCGTCCCCTGAGCTCTCTCCCTCTTCTTCCCTCTACCCTCGTCGATACCGAAGCAAATCTGGAATACGACGAGCTTTGTGTCAGTGCTACATCCAATTCTGTCATCCTCGTTGCTAATTCTTGTAGGGTATCTTTTGCATACGTCCACCGGGCCGGGGGGGGACCTGGGGAATTTTACGATTTGGGGGTTGATCTGTTAGATCCAAGCCAAGGAAACAACGGCGGCACATATAAAGTAAGGATGGATAATTGCTAGCAGTCCATTGAATTGAGATCTGTTAGTCGATCAATTTAAATCTTCTGCTCAGATTTGGATCTTGTTTTCTTACTATGCCGTGAGTATAGTTCTTGGGTTGATTTTGTCTTTTGTTTTTGTTCCTCCTATATTGCTTCTGTTATTTAGAATTTCATCAGATTTGAATCGGTTTGAAGGTAAATAGGGATTGTGGCTTTTAGTCAAAGTTATAGATCTTGGGTTTTGTTTTTTGTGGATTGTCGTGAGCTCTGTTTTGGATTGAGCTGCTAGAAGGTTTTGGTTAAGATTACTGCCATGAGTCATCTATGAGTTGTAGTTGTGTTTAACATTGATATCATATGAATAGAGTTGTATAAGACCTAATCCTTGATGTTCTTTGGTATAAAAGCTGTTTCGGATAGGTTGATCTTGTTAGATAGTTTTCACTATTCTATTTTGGGAGGAAAACCTATACTGACCTGTTCGAATTTGAATTCTTGTCACAAGTTTCCTTTGTGATAGATCTGTAATAAGGAAGTAGTTTATTGTTTTGGGGAGATTGGATGTTTCCTTTAGGTTATCCAATCTGTACCGTAAGCCTTCATATGATTGTACTGTGTTTTGGAGCTTGATGGCTGATCCAAACTACTATCGTGAGCGGGTATGTGGAGGGCTTGATTAGATTAGGGATTTAATTTGGATCTCTACGTCTTGTTACTACCTCATTTGGATTTGTCTTCTTGTAGGAAATGGGCTTTTAGCGTGTGAAACTCCTCTGCCGTGAGGATCTTATAGTGATGGAGGTTCCTTCTCTTACACTTCTTGGTTTTAGTTTAGTGTAGGGTCGATTAGGTGTTTAGAATGTTAGTGGTGTTAGCCTAATCTAGGTTCACTTGGATGTAACCACGTGATTCAAGTTCTATTTTGGATCTGGGAGTTTACTGGGTTATGAATTAGGATTTGGGGTTAAAGACTAAGTGTAAGCTAACCATGACGATAGTGGTTTAATTAAGAGTTAAATCATTTAATTAATATTAAATCATAAAGGCGATAATAGGGTTATTGCTATACAGCTAGGAACTAGTTTAGCTAATTACTATTTGTGTTATAGCTAAAGATTACGTCCTTTGATACATGACACTAATTGATCTATTACGGATATCTTGGACAAGGAGTTTTCTTCGTTACGAGCACCTACTTTGAAGGCGAGTACCCTTTCCTTGTTTCTGTATATATGTATTTTGATATTATGCATGGCTTTTCTGGATTGCAGTAAGATTATTTCCTTATATCTGCTTTTGAATATCTCACTGTTTGATATTTAGTTACTTGATCTTTGAGATACTCGGATTCATGTCAATACAGCCTCCTTGTTTAATACTCCTACTCTATCGAGTACGCACGTATGATCTTGTACACAGGAGTAGTGGTAGGACACATCATACCTAGCATTAGTGTTAGATCATGATACATGATTTTCAGACCTGTGCATGTCATATTCATTGATAGGAGATTAGCTGGTGGGTGTTGCATGTGTTAATGTCATGCATCATCTTTGCACGTTGCATAGCTAGTGACCCTTGGCTCTCTTATGGTTGAGATGGGTCATTAGTTAAACTAGACCTGCCCCCACGTCACTCATGGATTAGTGGTTATTGGAGTGTGGGCAGTTTTGCTCTGTTTTGCTTCCTGCCACTCATGGATTAGTGAATATTGGAGGTTGATAGTAGGCAGGATCCCCCTCTTTTCGGTGTTACGAGGGGTTGAGAGTGGAGTTCCCCCATTTATTTGGGGTAGGAGTATGGTATTCCGACAGCATACTGTCCACTCGGCCACTCCGGAACAGTGGTAATACAGTGTGTAGTTGTCGCAACCCTACCCACTCGACCTCACATATGATATGTGACGGTGACTAATTGCGCTGGGGACGACACATGATATTGCAACATATGCATATGATGCATCGATTGCATTTGATCATATTTGCTGTATTTGATTGATCTATGATTGCTTCATATGTTTGACATGCACATAGAGGTAGTTTTGTTTGCATATGGTCTTGTCACCTTGCATTGCTTGTGTGGTATGAGCTTACACGTGGAGGGTTTTGAGTCTCCGAGGCTTTTATAACCTTATCATCCCACAGGATTGACTGACTTAGATATGTACATATATTCAGTATTGCATGTTCTATTATTCTTGATTTTGTATCCTTTTGATTTTATACTGCTTGTATAGTCTTTTTGATGTCATGAATATCTTCTCTCTATACTCTCGGAGTTTGCCCGGACTCACCCCTGATAATTTTGTTTTCTATTTTCAGGATGACATGCTTGAAGTTGCCAGGAGAGCCCCTGCAACCTATCCCATCTCTTCTTGTCGAGTCGACTTATTTTAAAGTTTGTACTGTTGGATCGGGTTGGATCGGCTAGAGGGGGATGAATAGACGGGGGAAAAAAAATTATGAAAGTGGAGGCACTCGTCTTTAAAAAAGAACTTGGTCGCAACTGAGAACGTTGCTTCCAAGGCAGTGGACGCTCAATAAAAATCTCCTTGTGGCGGAGAAGCCTTACAAAAATAGCACGCTAGAGATTTTACAAGAATGAATAAAATGATTGATTGAAAAGGTTAAAACTCTTAGCCTATTTATAACCTAAGAGAATAAATCTGGATTGTTAATTGTTGAGGAATTTTCTCTTGGTCGTTGATCCATAGATGTAATCTGGATGGTTGATCTTGAATGGGATTAAACTGCATCCATTGGATCTGATTAAAGAATAAAATTATCCTTTAAGAGATAACTTTATCTTCTGCTCGCAACAGATAAATAACTTTATCATCTGCTCGCAACAACTTTAATCACATCTTTTCTTTATCCTAGTCGGTAAGGCTGGTGATATATGTAGGCGAGATTGCTGGTTCAAATCTTCACAGCAACAAATAAAATTCTTTTTGTTTCAGGTGCCTGGTTTGACTTGGTCAAACTGACCAGTCTTTTGGTTCATCTTTTGGGTGATTTCCGGCCAACCGGAGTTAGACTCACCCGAACCCGATCCGGCCTTTCGCCCCTCGAGCGTCCTTCCTCCCGGCTTCTCGTCCCTCGGACACCGCGCACGTCCTTCTCGCTCCACCGGCGTACTCTTCCGCAGCTTCCGCGTCCCTCGGATTGTACCAAGCCCGTCGGCTCACTTCCCCGCACAATCCTTCTCGTCCGCTACGTCTTACGCTCGACTTCCTCCGTACCTAAGCTCCTGCACACTTAGCAGAGGGATTAAACATACCAGGACCTAACTTAAATCGGTTGATCACATCAAAATCAACCAGGGGTACTTACAATCTCCCCCTTTTTGATGTGCATCAATCCGAGTTAAATTAGGGTAATCAAAATAAAAAACATACATAATAATGTAAACAGTTTAAGTTAAAAAAACTTAAATTTCGAGTAAATTAAAATTCTACCCCTTAACTTAATACTATTCCTCCCCCTTTGATCACATAAAAAAAATTGGGAAATATAAGTAGGGAAGAAGAAAAGTTTTTGAGTGCGATAAAAAATATTCTAAGTGAAAAAAAATCGCATTGCAATAGATTTTTCAAATTTTAAAATGACATATTTTTGCAAAGTTAATTCCATTTTTTTTAAAAAATGACTTAAATAAAATCTATTTTTTTTTGATAAAATCCACAGCTGATGAGGAGTTCCAAAAAAAATCGAATCCTGTCAAAATATTTTTCTATCGAATTTTGAAAAAAAAATCATATTTCGATAAACAATTCATAAAAAATCGAAAAAATAGAGTTCAATAAACGATTCATAAACATTTATGAAAAAATCTGAATATTTTTGTCAAAGTCGAAGATAAAGATATGAGTTTAGACAAAAATCTTGAGCTTTAAATTGGTTGATCAAGTCCAAAAAATGACAAACCAACACATAAGAGTTCTTTAAGAATAAATTTTAAAAAATTCGAAAAAATACTTCGAAAAATTTGAAAAAAAATTATAATGAGTCTTTCCCCTAAACTCTTAATTTCAAATTTCGAGAAAAAAATATTTGAAAAAGTTTGAAAAACGTTCCAGTAGATAGACAACATAATTGTGCAAAAAAAATAATGACATAATTTTTGTTAGAGAAACAAAATGCACACATATATAATAACAAAAAAAAATTATCAGTTTAATACAAATTTAGGAACCCAAAATAAGTTCTTGTCTACAGGATTAATTAAAAACTTAGGCGAAATATAACTTTTGGGCACCTTTTTAAATTGACCCTTATGATTTTTAAAATACCAATTTAAATTATCAGGAAAGCTATTTTTCTTTTGTCGTAAATATGCAATATCAAGTTTTAATTTTTGCACTAAATTTTTCAAATTATCATTTTTATTTTTCAAAATTTCAGACGAGGATGTAAGTGTTAATTCATTTTTTAATTTTTAATTTTCTTTTTCTAATCTACAATTAGATTTGAGCAAGGTTTTAACTCCTGCATATAATTGATCATGAGGAAGAAAACAAACCTCACTTACCGGGTCGCTTTTGAAAAGCGAAGTTCCTCTTTCGTCGTCGCTTTCTTCTGACGTCTCTCCCCCTTCATCAGTGCTCCCTTTTTGATGATTTGCCATCAGCGCAAGTCCCGCGTATTCTTGACCTTCCGACTCTTCTGACGAGGACTCATCGTCGAGTTGGATCTTCCTTGTGTTCAGTGCGGCGATGTCTGATTTCTTATTCTTCTTGTCATGCAATTCTAGGAATATCTCCCAGAGCTCTTTTGCCGAGTTGTAATTCTCGATGCAGTTAACTTCTTGTGCGGGAAGAACGGCTAGTAGATGAAATTCAGCTTTGCCGTTTGCTTCAAAGTCTGATTTCTCCTTCTTGGTCCATGACTCTATTTCTTTATCCTTGCCGTTGTTGTCTTTAGGAACTGAAAAACCATTTTTCATTATTATTAGCAATTCAATATCAGTATTAAAAAATACCTGCATTCGGCGCTTCCACATCGCGAACTCCCCCTCAAAATTCGGCGGGTAGATTATGGCTCCAACCATTTTTCTTGAAATTGCTACAGTCGGCGATTAGTCCTTCTGCGGCGACCTTGGCTCTGATACCACTTGTTGGATCGGGTTGGACCGGCTAGAGGGGGGTGAATAGACGGGGAAAAAAAATTATGAAAGTGGAGACACTTGTCTTTAAAAATGAACTTGGTCGCAACTGAGAACGTTGCTTCCAAGGCAGTGGACGCTCAATAAAAATCTCCTTGTGGCGGAGAAGCCTTACAAAAATAGCACGCTAGAGATTTTATAAGAATGAATAAAATGATTGATTGAAAAGGTTAAAACTCTTAGCCTATTTATAGCCTAAGAGAATAAATCTGGATTGTTAATTGTTGAGGAATTCTCTCTTGGCCGTTGATCCATGGATGTAATCTGGATGGTTGATCTTGGATGGGATTAAACTGCATCCATTGGATCTGATTAAAGGATAAAGTTATCCTTTAAGAGATAACTTTATCTTCTGCTCGCAACAGATAAATAACTTTATCATCTGCTCGCAACAACTTTAATTATATCTTTTCTTTATCTCAGTCGGTAAGGCTGGTGATATATGTAGGCGAGGTTGCTGGTTCAAATCTTCACAGCAACAAATAAAATTCTTTTTGTTTCAGGTGCCTGGTTTGACTTGGTTAAACTGACCAGTCTTTTGGTTCATCTTCTGGGTGATTTCCGGCCAACCGGAGTTAGGCTCACCCGAACCCGACTCCGGCCTTTCGCCCCTCGAGCGTCCTTCCTCCCGGCTTCTCGTCCCTCGGACACCGCACACGTCCTTCTCGCTCCACCGGCGTACTCTTCCGCAGCTTCCGCGTCCCTCGGATTGTACTGAGCCCGTCGGCTCACTTCCCCGCACAATCCTTCTCGTCCGCTACGTCTTACGCTTGACTTCCTCCGTACCTAAGCTCCTGCACACTTAGAAGAGGGATTAAACATACCAGGACCTAACTTAAATCGGTTGATCACATCAAAATCAACCAGGGGTACTTACATGTACATGATAGTACATTGTATTTTTCTTTTCGATTTATGGACTCGTTTTACACTTTGTCTAGTCGACGTGTATCTATGATGTTTTATGTGTTGTCTACTCTTCATGTATGTTGTGGTATGTTTTGTGTCATGTTGTTTCTTTTACATCATTTATTCCGACCGTATTGGCTGAGGTATTTGTGTAAGCCTTTGTATTAAGGATTCATATTGCCCACCGTATAAGGGAGGTGTTGTCGAATTTCTACCAAATATGCGGCTCCTCGAGGCGTTATATATATATATATATATATATGTTGGTGCAATCTTGGTTAGGTCAGGGTTGACTTAGTTTGACTAAGCTCGGGTGAGCTTATCTCTAGTAAGCTTGGTAAGCTTAAGGTTGGATGTTTCGATGTTTGATAATAATGTTTGAATATCGTGTGAGTCAAGTGGGTCAAAGTTGATTGGAGACTTAACTGGAAAAGACCTAGTGGGACTAGGCACACCTAGTGGGACTAGGTGAAGTCTAGGTGGATCGGGGAGATCGCACGCTGGCATGGGAAAAGACCTAGTAGGACTAGACACACCTAGTGGGACTAGGTGAAGTCTAGGTGGATCGAAGAGATCGCACGCTAGCACAAGAAAAGTCCTAGTTGGGAACTAGGCAAGGAAAAGTCCAAGTCGATCAAAGGTTTGATCGGACAATGGGTGAAGAAGTTCTAACGGATCTTGGTTGATCATGGTTAGACAAAGGAACCCTAGACTTGAGCTAAGCAGGTTAGGGTTGAGCAATCGATTTTAATGATACATTCAATCTAGTTGTTAAGATAACAACAGTCAAATTATTACTCTCTATAGTTGTTAACTCCAACTGGCCGATACGTCAATTTGATGTTTCCAATGCCTTTCTTCATGGTTATCTTAAGATAATCGTATTTATGGAACAACCGCCTAGATTTATTCATCCGTAACTTCCAACACATGTTTGTCAATCGAAGAAATCACTATATAGTCTTCGACAAGCCCAGGGGTTCTCTGGCTCAAAAAATGACTCCTCTTTATTTTATAAGTGCAGTGCTGGCTCTCTACTTTTTCTCCTTATTTATGTGGATGTATTCTTCTAATCGGCAATGATCAAGAAGGTATCACTTCTCTGCTTCAACTTCTCAATCATGAATTCCCTGTTAGAGATTTTGACACAACCCGTTTCTTTCTTGGAATTGAACTTTTTTCAAATTCTGACTGTCTCCTTTCACAAAGCAAATATATTGCTGGAATTCTCCAACGGGCTAAAACGGATGGTGCACATCCTATTTCTACACCGATTGTCGTAGGTAACTTTTCTACACCTTCATCATCTCATATTTTAGTTGATCCTCAAAGATATCGGAGCATTGTTGGAGCCTTACAATATGTCTATATCACACGTCCTGATATCGCTTTTGTTGTGAATCGGGCTTGTTAGTTTATGCATTCTCCCACTTAACATCAATGGGAAGGTGTCAAGAGGATTCTTCGCTATCTCAAAGACACTATTCTTTATGATCTCTTTTTAAATTAACATTCCTCTCGGGAGTTAAATGCATTTAGTGATGCAGATTGGGCTGACTCTTTTGAAGATATAGGCCTTCTACTGGTGAATATGCAATATTCCTTGGACAAAATCTTATCTCATGGCATTCTAAAAAGCAACTCACTATATCTCGATCAAGTACCGAATCTAAATATAAATTAAGTCATTGTCAATGTAATGTCGAAAATCATTTGGCTTTAGTCTCTTCTTTCAGAATTACATCTTTCTACTGATTCTCTACCTAAAATATGGTATGATAACATTGGGGAACATATCTTATTACAAATCTAGTCTTTCATGCGCACTAACATGTGGAGATAGATTTTCATTTTGCACAGAAACATGTAGCGATTAAACAATTATCAGTCTTCTACATCTCTACAGAATATCAAGTTACTGACATCTTCACCAAATCGTTATCCAGACAGCGATTTCATAAACTGAAAACTAAACTCAACATGTTGCATATCCCGTTGAATTTGTCGAGAGGTAATGACGATAAAAATAGTAGTCCTGGATAATAATCGGAGGACTTACCAATTTATGACGACAAAAATAACTGTTAAGAAGATTCAGAAATTGATTTCAATTATTGATGATTTACCATGTCTGATTGCAATCCAAATAGGGATGTCATTTCGGGTGGGTCGGGTCAAGTTTCGGTTGGGTTAGGATTTTTTTTTTAACTCCCACCATGAACCCAACCAGAACCTGAAATACCTAAACCCGAACCCGACTCAAATAATCCGAAAAAAACTAATTCAAATTGTCTTTTTTTTTGCTATTTTCCTATAATTCTTCACTTTTATCTCAATATTCTATTATTATCATACTAATATTGATATTAATATATATAAAAATATCTTAATTTTTAAAATAAAACTTGATCTACTTCCAAAAAATTGGACATTAAATTTGAGTCAACCCGAATCCGACCCTAAAAATTTTCAACCTGAAACCCTTGAATATAAATCCAACCCGAACCCGAAAATTTCCAATCCGAATCTATTTTTTTCTGATCGGGTCATCGAGTCAGATTTATTTTTGACACTCCTAGATCCAAATCATATTTACTATTATTCCTATATTTATTATTATCATAATAATATATTATTATATTTATGATAATATATTAATATATTTATCATTATAATTTTCTATATAGTATCGTGATAATTTGTATAAATAAAGTATGTTAATCTAGGTCAATAAAATTGATAATCTAATCATGAATAGTAACCACAAGATTATGAATCAACCCGTCAAAAACGATAGAATTGGCCATTCTAAATCATTAAATAGTAGATTTTGATCGGATTTAATTAAAGATGCTGTGTTTATTAAAACAAAAAACAAAAAAAAACGCCTGTTGCAGCGTTCTTCGTGCTTATCCGAATTTAGATAGCTTCGCTTTTTGTTGAGGCACCCGATACTGTGATTGTCATCCGAGTCAATTTAATTATATATGATTCCAGAATAATATCGATAGCTTCTACTAGGCTGCTCTCGACTAACTTTCTTGCACACTTTTGCACGTCCACCTTCCCTGTCTGGTTGCTGTATCATAGTCCCTCGCGCCTGAGTGTCTTAGCCTGTCCAGCATTCACCGTGATTTATCTCCTCTGGACACTTGTGGGGCAGAGACCAAGGGGCCGCTGGGTTGGCGGTTCCAACCTTTGAAATTGAAATGAAATTGCTGTATCATAGTCGCATCATCGCCGGCCCCGTGGGAATCTAATTCTTCTGAAAAATTGCAGACTCCACTGTTCAATTTCTAGTTTTGTCCATTGGTGGCAACAGGCAACTTATTGGGGCCGGGAAAAAGAAGCACCCATGTAAATGCCTCCATTATCAGTCTCTCAAAAAGTTCATTTCATTTGTTCTCAGTAACTGTGTAAACCTTTGAATAAATTGCATATCGAAATCTTAGTGCTCACTAACCTTTGTCCCCATGACGCCATTGCGATAGCAGCAGCAAGTAAATTGCATGCAGATTCCAACGAAAACAATATTTGATCACTTATTCTTAAAACATAGGTAGGATGTAATACGATAACACTCACTCAAGTGGATGTTTCGGATTTCCAGGTTCTCATCAGATCACTGTGCTGCAACTATTTGTTGGATATCATGGATATCATGTGAATAGAAAGAGAGATGATGAGATTTTAGTCCCACATTAAGATTTTCTAGTAAGTAGAAAGTGAGGTGGAGAATAAAAGGACTTCGTAGTGAATGTGACTTTAGTCTGATATTGAGAGTTTCATGGCATAAATGTTGATTTATATTATTTCACAAGCATGTTAGTTGTGAATAAATGCTAGGGGGGAGACTCTCTCTCATGCGTGGGTACGCAGGGGTACAAATTCAGGGTCCGGATTTGTACTGAACCAAGTGAACTCGTGTGCGTGCACGACCCGCACACGTTGAATGCTTGATCGATCGAGGCAAAATTTATCCAAGCAGATGAACCAACGTTTTGCTAAATTGATTTTTGCTCAAATGTAATTGATGTATTAATTTTGATTAATGCGAGATCAATAACCCGATCTGGTCGAGCAAATGGCAGTAAATGATGATTAATTCGTCATTGAATACTGCGGGAATCTGAGCCTATATAAGGAGGTCGTGACCGAGAGCAAAAGAGACGAAGACTACAACAGAGAAATTCTCCTCCACTCCACTTAGTTCCCGACCTCTGTCGATAGTGTTCGGGTACATCCTTAGTACGCCACGAGCAACGAGTGCTTCGTTGTGCCCGTGATCTGCTGTTGTATCTTGAGAGACAGAAGTCCATCTTAGCCTTGACGCACCGCCGGAGGAGGACGAATCTGTTTCAAGACAACTGCGCTGCGCAGACCTCAGCAAATTCCTGGTCGGTCGGGAGACGTCTGACCGCTACTCGAGAAATCCTAATCGGGAGACTCCACTGGAGAATTTCAACTCGAGATTTTCGCTCGGGAAATACTACTCAAGTCAAGAACCTCAAATCAGTCAGGAGCTTGGGAGACCGAGTCGGAATTCCAACTCTGATGCTTTGTCTGTGACAAAGAATATACTAGCTAATTAATCCATCCAGAAAGCAGAGGGAATGTTTATCTTTAAAATGTGCAATAAAGTAGAGTTAATGGATTTATTATAGCTGTTTATAAATTTTTTATTATAGTTGTTTAGGTCTGCCTAACCTACTAAATCTGTCTCTGCTTTATTTAGTGTATCTATTTTGTATTTAATATGTTAAACTTTGGGGCATTTGTAAATTATCAAAAATAAATAAATAAATGAAAATAAAATAAAATAAAAAATACAAGAGCCTGCAGCGCACTTAAGTCGTGCCCGCTTTAATCGCTATGGACTTGGTCCTATCAGGTGTCCCTTACGTCCTTTCCCTTTCTGCCATTTCATACTCATCTGCCAACACCATACAACTGCCATTCCATTCTCATCTGCCAACACCATACAAAGTCACCTCCCGGTAACACTAACGCCTTCCTCACGGGGATCCAGAATAATTAATGCACGAGAATATTACAAAAGAAAATCTGGATTCACGTGTGAATTAAAATTTTAAGCATTTGATATATCAATTCTTGATCCAACTATATACTAATTATTCTAGAGATCATGATTTATCTTCCTCATGATGACTTTGAGACGGAAACGTTGAAGTTGAACGATTTCGTCTTTTACACCGGTAACACTAACGCCACCGTTACCGTCCCCACTGCACGTTCTGCGCTAACTTTTGCCTCTCCGTATTTTTTTTAAAAATAATTAATCAGCAATAAAGGTGATAACAAATATTGTTAGATCCGTCATCGCGTGAGAATAATTTTTTTAATAATAAATCTCAAACTTTAAATTTTCGAACTATTACCAGCGGATCTAATTATAATACGTGATCTTTAATACGTGATCTTATCGATGAGTGAGATGAACTCCCCACTCGATAATGGGCACAGCTTGTCGATAGAGGAGGATGACCACCAACACATGGCGACATTGAGGACTCCGACGAGTGATGGACTCTCGTCCTACAAGAAAGGTGACTATTAACAATCCACTGGGAATTTTTCGGACAAGACCCTCCGACGATTAAGTCAGAATTTGATGGAGAAAAAACAAGAAAAAAGTGTAGAATACTATAGCTTTCGTTAATTTGCATATCTGCGCGTAGGAGATGGAGTGTCTTATATATAGACAGGAAGACCGACTAAACTTGTCCCCCCCCCCCTCTTTGTCCTATATGAGGACAAAGTCAGTGAACAGTGTCAGCCAGCCGACCGACGTCGTATTTTCTGACACTAGCGGTTAGCTCCGTAGTACGATCTGTTTTCACTCACTGCACCTGCCAGAAACTGTACTACATTAGCGAGATTTCCGCGATTCTAACACAAGTGGTATCAGGTCCAAGTCGACGGATGCTGGTGTGGTCATTATCCTCGCCTACTAGAGGCCAGCGAATCTATACGAATCCTGACAGCAGAAACCTCCATAAATATGACGTGCCGAGCTGTAGCCCGCTCAGGGTATGCCGATCGGCACCATATGGCCTCATCCTTTGGTCTACCGATAGGGAGTCGTCTTGCCCTGGGAGTGCAATAAGGGAACCCCCGAGTTGAGTAGTGCTAGTCGAGGTATGGCAAGATTAGGGCCCGAGTCGGAGACTCCGCGAGCGGAGGCTCCCCATCGGGAGTCATATCGGGTCGGGGTTGCAAACATGATATTCTTCTAACTAGCAGGGATGCTATAGCATGGCCTTCGCGAGGAAACGACTGACTTTATAACGGAGTCGGTCGGACCAGGCCTCCCGGGGCAGGGACATTGAGGCTTATGTTTCCCCCTTATCGGGCCTCAGCGGCCCTGTGTGAGTGGGTCTTAGGCCCGACTTGCCACCTTAGGGTGTCATGCCGGCCCACCCACGTCCTCGTCAGCGGATCATAAGCATCCCCCTGCTTCTCCCGGATTTTTTCTCGACCAAATCTAGCTCCAAGCGTCTTCTCTCTGCATTTCTTCGTCATATACCTTCCGCAGGTCAAATTCACACCCGACTTCCACCGGCACCACCGCTTCGCTCCCATAGACTAGTTGGAAAGGTATGTGACCTGTTTCTTCTCTCGGCGTGGTCTGTTGAACCCACAGGACACTAGACAACTCGTCCACCCATGTTCCACCCGCGTGATCCAACTTCGTTTTCAATCCCTTCAAAATTTCCCGATTAGCGACCTCGGTCTGCCCGTTACTCTGTGGGTATGCGACCGAGGTGAAAGACTGCTGAATGTCGTAAGACGAGCACCATTCTTTATATTCTCTTGCCTGAAACTGTCGTCCATTGTCCGAGACCAACTTATGAGTGATTTCGTATCAACAGAGTATGCTTTGCCACAGGAACTTTATCACTGCCTGTTCGGTGATACGCGCCAACGCTTAGCTTCTATCCACTTGGAAAATAGTCCACCGCCATTAATAAGAACTTATCTGAGCGGGGGCTACGAGAAAAGGCCCAACTATGTTCATCCTCACTGATCGAGGGGCAGGATACATAGATGTTTCATCATCTCGACCGGCCGATGAGGTGACACGATAAGCAAGAAGAAAGTAGCCGATCGACGTCCTTTTGTAGAGTTGGCCAATAGTAACCCAAGAGCAACGCTTTTCGAGCCATGGCCCCCCCCCCCCCCCCCGACATGGCTACCACAGATTCCCATATGTATCTCTCTGATTACGTAGTTGGCATCTCGCTACCTAGACATTTGAGCAGCAGTCAGGCAAAGACTTTCTTGTACAATGCATCCCCGACCAAGGAATATTGAACGACTCACTTTCTTAAGAGTCC